>OX336397.1:276350847-276698146 GCA_946902985.2 Meconema thalassinum
GGTAGAAAGCATGTTCTCCTACGTAATGGAGCCTCCCGTTAAACTAATATTAAATAGGCTATTGCCTTTGTAGAATAAAAATTCGTTCTGGAAATTGAAAAACGATAACTAAATTTCTGGATTGTCGTTTAACAAGGAGAAAGAAATTAAAAGATTTAAGCAAATTGTGAAATTCTATAAAGTATAAACTTTGAAAACTTCGTACTGTACCCGATACCTAGTTGAGGCTATCGGCTTCGCCAGTTGTGATCGAGCCATAGTTGCGATTGATGGGCAAAGAAGAAAAGATAGCGCTCAGATCGAGTCAAGAAGAATGGTAGGAAATGACGTAAGAGGCCGAGGGAGAAGAAGGCACTATCCCTCAAGCATATGGAATTATGGGAGAAATACTGAATTATTATAAAGATCAATATGGAATAAAACATTATATAACCTCAGAAGAGAAGGAAATATCAAGAAATCTTATTGGTGATAACTTGAAGAAAGGCAGACAACTCCTTAAGTTATGTTATAACTTAATTGCCGATATAATAGTAGTCGAGGTTATAGCTGTGACGTATGACAGTGGAAGGAAGGGGAAAGTCACGTGATAGAGCCGGGCGAGGCGGCCGAACGGAGTGACACTAGCAGAACGAAAGAAGTATTCCAGCAAGTCAAGCGAAGCGAGTCACGTCGTGCACTAGGAGAACGAAAGAAGTATTCCAGCAAGTCAGGCTGAGCGGAACACATCGTGCAGTATTCGAATCAGTTAGCAAGGCAGTGCAGCGCAGTAGTAGGAGTTCGTTGTTGGAACGCACGCTATCTGCAAGGCAGGTTATACAAGCCGTGAACTTGAGAGAGAAAGCCGGTGTTCGGGCAGATGTCTTTTCAACATCGCAATAATAGTTACGTGAAACAGCAATGCTTTTCCAAACTTACAGTTTATCAAAGCAATACGCAGCATTACGATCAGATTGAGAACATTATTTGAGCTACATTCTCAATGCAGAACAGCACAGCGAAGCGGTATGTTGAGGCCAGTATTCAACCTCGCATTATACAAGGACGTGTCGTGCTGTGGCCGATATTTTACAATCAGGCGATAATCAAGCAGCTGAACATTACTTCGACATTTTGTCAAGCTTAATATGTTTGGACTTGTGTTTCGACAGTCCAATTGTGCAGTCCAATTGCAATTATACACTTCTATTGTGGACTTTTAAATGGACTTGAACATATTTCAGCGGTATTACGGCATATTTTATGATGCATTTTAGACCGGAATATTTAAGGGGACCATGGGGTCAGTCCAACATTACTGCTTTTGGCAAGTGAAAGTTATAAGCGTATGCACTTTGTGAACAGTGGCACGTGCAGCATTATAGTTGCATATCATGAACAGTTATGAAATATCTCAGTTATGAACACAGATACGGGGTGTTTGACAAATCAGTACACTTTTCTAGATAATTTTTTTTTTCTACCAGTGAAATTCAGCCGCTGTGGAGATTTACATTTTTGTCGTATGCCAACCGAATAGTTTATGGAACAGTGGCGTGACATATTCGAAGAGTGTGGGGTACTCTACATTTTTGAACTTTTCTGGAAGAGTTTGGACAATATCCGTGATGGACAATCTTCAGTTCATCATGTCGGGCTAGGCGGATACGGAGACGTGATGGCACCACAGAGCGATGGATTCGGTTCCTGACGAAGAGGATATACAACATCAGATTCACTTGGAATATGAAGTCAAGCGTTAGTTCAGTGGGTGATACAGCGTTTTCGTCGATCTATCGAGAAATTTGTGACACACACGTGGATTATCGGCGATCTTTGAATTATATTAACATCTGGAATATGAAGGTATTGTAAGAGTTATGGCATTCCTGATATGATTTTTCATGAACACTGGGCATATTTGTATATATTTCTTGTAGGAGTTCTACTATTATTTTTCGACATGGCTTAGATACTTTATTGCTCCATTTGCTAGAATATGGTGTTACCATATGATATGGCAGGCACAGTTATACGACGTTCTCACCATTGGTTGACTTTATTAGACAGAATTTAGGTCTTTTTATATTTTTTCTGTGAGGATAGTATTTCTTGATTATGGATATATATTTTTTTGGCGAGTGTTTCGAACTCGTGATCTGCAATTGGATAATTTAAATTATTTCGTCAGTTCATTGCATACTAGCGAGTATGTATAATTCATCAGTAGGGATTTTTTGTTGTTGGATTGTTTGGTGATATTAAAATTTTATTCACTCAAGTGAATGCATATCGCTTTTATGTGACAACTAGAGCCTTGTTGATTCCAATCTTGTACACTCACTCATCAGTCTACGAGATGGGGCCTGTTGCATTTAGCAATTGTGTGGTGGCACTCACCTGACCCATCGTTTAGGGCATTATCATAATAGTCTACGGGGCAGGGCCTGTCGCTTTAGGCGATTGTGTAGTGGCACTCACCTTACCTGCCAGTCGAGGGCCTCATTTTATCATCCGAGTGTACTTATGATCGTAAGAGGATTAAACAAGAAACTACTAGTCACACATTAGTCGAATTTTGTTAAATAAATTAAAAATAAATGTCAGCAGGGTTACATTTTGTAATTCTTGTTTTGCCAATCCAATATTTGTTGCAATACTCATTTGAGAGTACATTCATTTAACAGCTGATACTTCTGATACTCTTTGTGAGTGATTCGATACCTTTGAGAAGGATTTCAAGTAATTGAATCTTGTAAGATGAATCATTTATGGTCAGAATTTATTTTGAGGCAGATCAGTATTAGATATTTTTGATGTGAGGTATTATAACACATTGGTGTTTTTCTTTGAAGTGAATTTTGAGAATCTTAAGAGAATTTTTACTCTATTTGAAAGCAGATCTTGAATTGGATTACGATTACTAAGGTAATTTTCCTTATTGTTTAAGAAGTTGTCTAGATATGATCAGATTAATTACAGTTGTTGGAGATTGTGTGCGTTAATAATTTGAAGCCAGTTATATATTTTTGTGGATCATGCAACGTGATTATGTGAAGTATTTTTGATAGGTTTTTTTGGAAGTTGCCAAGTGGAAGTTTGCAATATTGCCAATGAGTATTTTGAGGCAGACAAGAGGTTGTTGAACCCAGTCTAGCATATTTTTGAGATTCATGCTGTGCGCTGAATAGTTATGGTGTTATGTGGAAAAGTTATGGTGTTATATGGAATAATTATGGTATTCAAATATGGTATTTGATAAAGTGAGATTATATGGTGAAGTTTCGGATAGTGAGATCCAACGTGGTTTTGTGAAGGCAATATATTATTTTGGCATGATAATTAAATACGAGATATAACTTGGAAGTGATAAAACTGTAAGACAACGTTCTATAACCTATATTAAACAATTTTTTAGGAAATTAAATAAATAAATAATTTTGATAATCTGAGATTTTCTGATAATAATAATTTATAAAATAATAATCTGAAGTTTAAGCATATTAATGATCTGACCCGATGAATAAAAATCTAAATAACCAGATGAATTAAAATTTGAATAAATTGATAAATTAAAATTTGAATAAATCGATGAATTAAATAAATGGATGAATTAAAGGTTGAATAAATTAACTGAATTAAATAAATTAATAGGTGATTTAAACAGCTGATGAATAACTGAATTAAAAGGTGATAATTAATTAAAGAAGCTGATGATTAACAAAATTTAAATGGATTTACATAAATTTAAATAACAAATATGATTTAAATAACTTGACGAATTGCAACTTGAATTAATGAATTAAACAATTTAAATGGATGAATTGAGATGATTTAATCTGAATGAGATAATGAAATGAGAGTGTGTGGATAATTGAAGAATATAATGAATCGATGAATATAATATTCATTTTATACGATTTGATGGTAATAAATTAATTATTCTGACTTGAATATAACGAATATTGGGATGAGAAATAAGGTGAGAAATATTTAATTTTGATATGATAATGATGATGATAACCAATGAATAGTGAAGTTTTCTTTCATTCACAAGCTAGCAATAATCAGTGACAGTGTAAATATGGTGTATAAATTAATTGTTAGATTTTTAGGAGTATTTATTGAGATTTCCAGCATTTGACAGTGCCATATAAGCCATGAAAATAAGTCAATATTTAAATGTGTGTTATTAGGATATTTTGTAAGACAGATTCATATTTATTGACATCCACATTCCTGATGTTAAATTAAAGAAAGGTTAGGTCTCAGGGATCACGAAATGTCAGTGACGCAAAGACATAGTGCTACGGTGGCCCTGAGAACCCAAGCGAACTTTAGTAAATTTTTATATTTTATGTGGATGAAATAAACTCTGAAATAGCACAGAGATGGTTCGATTTTGAGGACAATGACAACCTAATGTTTGCATTCGACCATACTCTTAGGTAGGGTGTGTGTTTACTTTCTCTGTCTGACTATCAAAGTTTAAATAAATTTGGTTTTATCTTAGTTGTGATCTGATGATGATGTGGTTTTCCCAATCCTTTCCTTTGTCTTAATTAAGGCTTAACCAGAAAGGATGTGGTTTGCTAGGGGTTCAGTTGATGGCGCCCATTTCTATTTGTTATTTTTTATTAAATTTAAGCCCGTAACGACCCTGGAGATACTTTATCTCGTGTTACCCTCTGCTTTTGTGATATTTCAACTGAATTTCCGACACATTCCTTATTAGACTTCATGTTCATTTAACTCCACCCTGGCCTGGGAAGCCAGGTATGCGATGTAATGGCAGATGGGTCATCGCATCCCTCGGATGAACGGGTACAGTACCAAGATTATATATTGGAATGGTATCGCCTGTTATGGTGGGATAAATAAACTGTTTTGTTGTTCGATCGAAAAATCAGTTAAATAAATATGAAGTCAAATTAAGATATAATAGAGAACTTATATTGAATGTAAAAATAGTTTTTGGTTCAAAAGAAATAGTTGTTGGTATGATACAGTGAGTGAAGCTAGGAGGTCAAGTGATAATGCTATGTCGTTGTTTGAGGAACTTAGATCGCATCCCGAATGGAACATAAGCGCCGTGAGCGATATCCTTGACGTTCTTATCCGAGTTCAGTTTCTGTCAGAGAACTATTTCCAGGGTTTCAATGATATTCATTAGAGAACCTTCGTTTAAATCATGTCACGCCGTATGCTAGTAAATTTGTGTGTTGCCTCTTCCATGTGATTGGTCATAGATAAATGTTTCTTGTATTGTATGGCATGTGTTCTATGTACCTTGCACACAGGCCTCTCTAATCTAATTGAATCTTTGAGGCCAAGTGATAATGCATATCTCCCCGTCTTCGGACAAGCATGCTGCACCAAGAAGGATCCGCCAAGTCACATTCTTGGTAATGTTGGACCATCGAGTGGACACTTGTCCACAGCCTCACTTTGCTGGGATATTACATTTCTCAAAACTCTTCTTCCCATGACGGACTATATATCCAAAGAATCTGGTATCTTTGTTCCCATATTGATGATTTCATACATCTCAGGTGGAGCGCTTCAAAAATGGACACTTGGTGCGAAATGACATCCAAGGTATGTGCAACATCCTTCACCAGCACCACATTTCTATAGAACCATCTTTTTCCGGTGAGATACTAAACCGTGAAATACTAAACCGTGTACTAGCTAGCTATGAATCGATATTTCTCTGAATGGAACAAATGTTGTCATATTTTTGGCTATTGCAGTCTTCTTAAAATCGGCAGCACAGCTGCCTGGTCTGAAATAACTGGAGCAGGGTTCAGCATTTCTGAAACAACATCGAATACTTGAGGTATTTGGATTCGTTAGATTCCTGCTTCTATCAATCACAATTTTAGATTTATTGATATTAATCTGCAGTCCCATAACTGTATTCACGATCTTTACACTAATAAGGATACCAGTCATGTCCATCTCATTAAATGCATATCATCTACAAAACGAAAGTTGGATATTTTCTAAACTCCAATAGGAAAGCCACTATCCATTTCCGTCAGGTGCAAATCTCATGATATTCTCCATAAATATTAAACAGCACCGATGACAGTATACAAACTTGACGGACTCCTTTCAGATCTTGAGCTGTACACACAATTTCACATTTATTCTAAACATTAGCAAAACCACATTTGCAGGATGTCCCATTTCCAAGAGGACTTTCTTCATCTTATCGCATTGAACACAGTCAAACGCTTTGTTATAATCTAAAAACCAGATAATGAGAGGAAGCTGAAATTCTTTGCTTTTCTTAATCAGTTGAGATATGTTTATCTGTTTCCTTACACCTTTACCTCGGACTACTCCAACTCGTTCAGGGGTCAGAAATGCGACTTTCGCTCAAAATGTACACTATGACCTTATTTCCATACGAAATGAGGACCACATATCATTGTTGAGCACTTCTTGCGCACTTCCTAGCCTACAGAGGCCATATTCAACTTCTCCAGATTTTGTAACAAACATCCTTGATGATATGCAGACCTACGTCACCTGTCTCATTCAGTAGTTCAACTGTTATGTCATATGGTTCAAATGCCTGATGCAGCCTTAGCGATGTCAATGCACTTTCGGTCTCTAAAGGTAGCATGTCCAGTTCCAATTCACATTTGAGCCACAGGAATGCTCCTGCAAGAAGTTTATTATTTCTACAGATCTTCACAGTATTTGTTCTACTTAATACGTTATTGAAGTCGTGAATTTTACCACCAATAGATCCTTCAATTGAGCACGCTCTGGGTATGAATTTGTTTGTAAGGAGTCTTAATTAACGGCGAAGATCACGCGTTTTATTGCGATGCGCGTCAATTTATGCACTAATATCAGTTAGGTATTTATGTTTATCTCGACGGCACAAGTCAGAATACCTCTCCTCATCATAATATGTTTCTGCTGTTGTATTGGCTGCCATGTGTGAACACCGATCTAAGACGTCTGACAAACGTTATTCTCGATTGTTGTTATATTGTTCATGAGTGCTTCCAACGAGGACTCTGCAAGATCCCTCCTAATACAGAGGATACAAATACTGTACTTGTACGTAGCGAGGAAGCATAACGCCTTCGAAATTGCACGCACTAGATCAACGACGTTCAACACGTTACATAAAATAATTTGGGAAAAATTAATCAACATTTGACGAAAGCAACTTACACTGGTTGGAAAATAAGGACTTTGAAGAATATTAGATCATAATTCATGAATATGAGATCAACGCACAACGTGGTGAACTGGTACGAACAATATAAAACACGCTGGTGAAGGAATTAATATTTTCTAGATCATTTGTGAAAGTAAAATGGCTTATCACAGTGCTGCAATAATTAAGCAGACAGTTACCAATCCATAGATGTAAATTACATCAAGACAGCTCGAATAATTACGCACATTAATTTAGTTTCAAGAAGGATTAATAAGTACTGAAAATGAACTGCACAATGGAACTACAAATTTTGGGTATTTTCAACACGGGATCCAGGTCTAGCCTTTGAGATGACGTGTTATCGAAGAATGCTACGAATATCGTGGGTAGCAAGAACAACAAATGAATACATTCTGAAGGAGCTAGGGATTGCTCCTAAAGCATGCTTACTCCTAAACATCCAAAGGCAAATGTTGAAAGTTTTCGGCCATGGCATCCTGCGAGACGGCATTGAGAAGCGTATCATTTAGGATAAAGTTGACGGAAAACGACTGAGGGGACGTACTCCGAACCGGTACCCTGACCAGATAAAGAATCGGACTAATCTGCCACTTCAGAAATTAATGCCAACAGCAGAAGACCGGGGTGTAAGGCGGGGTATCGTCAACAGAATTGCGTGAAGGGTCTAAATCGAACTACGATCAGACACCTTTCTACTATTTTAGGATTACAAGACCAAGAGTGCAGTGATGGCAAATGAAAGGTCAATTCCTAGGGACCTAATAGTTGAAGGGAAAAAATTGAGCGTACTTGAAATTTTAAATATCTCGGTTCCCTCATACCTCATGAGAACAGAAACTATGAATAAATTAAAGAGAGAAATAAATAAATAAATGAAGACAACAAGAAAAATCAAAGTAAAGTAGAATAATTTTGTGAACTTTTAGATGATTAAATATCAAAAATTCCAAAATTAAATTTGGAGATACACCTGGGGGACTTAAATGCAAAAATAGGGAGAGAAAAAGTTCATCGAAAAATAGTAGGGGTATATCCGGCCCATAAAAGAACAAATACAAATGGCATGAGACAGATTAACCTCTGCAAAACATTTCAGTTGAAAGTAATGTCAACATTCTTCAGGAAACTGCCCAGAAAAGCTAAAACTTGGATTTTTCCAAACCCAAAGTTAGGAGAATTCCAATTGGATCAAGTGGCTATCTCTCGTAATAATATGAAGGAAGTTATGAGTGTAAAAGTAATAAGAAATAGAGAATCTGACTCTCTCCAAAATTAAACATCAACTTCACCCACATAAAAACCAAAGAAGAAAACATAAATTTACTAAATATAACACAGATAGACTCAACATAACACAAGAAGAAATAAAGCTCTTTCAGGAAGAAATTCAAATAACTAAACCAGTTACTGGCAAGAATTATCCAAAGAAATCAATAATGCAGCAAAGAATGTATTTGGCTTAGCTAAAACGAAAAAGTTGCGAAGAAGCTCTAGCAGAAAGAACAAAATTATGGAAAAAATGGAAATGCTCTGGAAATAATGTACATTTTGATCAATTTAATCAGCGAAGGAAAGAAACAGCAAGATTCATAAAAAGTACTAAACGAACATTTGAAAAGTCACAACTTGTTGATATGCAGGATAATTTTGTCAAAAACAACTCCAGAAATTTCTATTAGACTTTCAAAAATAATTTTAAGGGTTATCAAGCTCCAAGTATTTGCTTCAAAGATGAAAATGGCAGACTAGGTCTAACTGACATCGAGAATTGTGAAATAGTAGCAAAGTAGCCTACTTTGATCGACTTCTGCGCTGTGGAGAACCAGACAACAAGCTAGAATTTCCAGAATTACATGAAAATTTAGAAACTGATCAACCGCCTACTAATGAGATAATTGAATAAGCAATTAAAACCCTAAAAAGCAACAAAGCTAGTGCAGAAGACTCCATTGGCCGAATTCATAAAGTCGTCTCAACAAAAATCATAGGTGACCTTGAAATCATTTTTCAAGAAATCTGGAAAACGGCAACGATCCCGGAAGAATGGAAATTGGCCCTTATACATCACTTGCACAAAAAAGATAATAAGCAAGATGTCAACGACTATTGAGGTATATCCCTTTAGCCAGTGGCCTACAACATATTCTCAACAATACTACTAAACAGGGTAGAAGCAACACTTGACAGTCATTTAGGTGAATATCGAAGTGGATTTAGAATAGGCAGATCTTGCTCAGAACAGATATTCAACCTCAAGTCCATAATTCGACACAGACAATTATCTTCTAAAACCACAATAGTGACATTCGTAGATTTTAAAAAGGATTTGATTCTTTCGACAGGGAAACTCTAGATAATGTAATCAGAGAATTCGGAGTTAAATCTAAACTGGCAAATCTAATCCGTGAAACCCTCTCAGATACTATTTCAAAGGTAAAATTTCGGGGAGAAATTACAATACCATTCAAAATAAATACAGTTGTAAGGCAAGGCGATGGTTTATCTCCACTCCTATTCAATTGTATCCTGGAAAATATAGTACGAATTTGGAATATGAAATTGAAGGAGCAGAATATATCACCTATAACAACAGGGAGAAAAAATAGTGGTGTTAAAGTACATTATCTGGCATTTGCTGATGATTTTGCCATAATATCTGAAAACTTACCTCTTGCAGCAGTACAAATCAATCTATTGGAAGAGATAGCCAATAAAACAGGTTTAAAGATTTCTGTAGAAAAAACAAAATTTATGACAAATACTAAAAATGCTCCAGAAGCCCTAATAACAAAAATTGGTCAAATTAAGAGGGTAGATAAGTACAAATATTTTGGGGAAATAATTCAGAAGAATGGCTTAGAAAAATCTACTGTAGAAGAAAGAGTGCACACGATTCAAAGGGCATATGATATAACGAGGAATATCTATAACAACAAATGTGTATCTAAGAAATTGAGAATACAGCATTATAGAACAGCAATTAAACCAGAATGCTTACATGCCAGTGAATGTCTAACACTAGATTATAAATTGGATAAATTAGAAGTATCAGAAAGAAAAATTATACGCAAAATCCTCGGTCCATTAAGAACTACAGAGTTTTGGAAATTAAGAAGTAACAAAAAAATATATCGGAACATTGGATACATAACGGAGACAATAAAGAAGAGGCGATTGCTATTTTTCGGACATTTATATAAAACGAATGATAGCAGGTTAACCAAACAGATTTTTAAATATCTTTGGAAAAAGAAATCGACAACAGCCTGGTTTCAAGAAGTAAAGAAAGATTTAGAAAAAAACAATGTAAGAGAAGAAGATGCACTAGAGAGAGAAATTTTCAAAAAAAAAAGGTATTGGGCATGGAAGGACTCCAAAGAAGGCAATATAAGAAAACAGGCTCAAAAAGGTCGGTAGAGAGAAAGAAGACTCACAGCGAAAAGATGAAGGAGCACTGGAGGAAGAAGAAAGAACAACAAAGGAATAAACATTGAAATTGGCTCGTGGTCCTCAGAAGCCCCTAACGGAGAAAGAAGAAGATAGAATTAATGCAAGTAATACATATTATTTTATCATACCCATCTGTTGAATTCCAGAACGTTATCACGCAGATGTAAGAAAGAGACTATACGACCGGTAGTGAATGTGAGACATGGCTGATGCCCGTCGTGTACGAACAGTGTTTGTAAAGGGGGCGCTACTCGAGGGTATAAAAGGAGCTGACGCCCAATCCTCTATCATGAGGTTTTAAGCCGGAGTACCGTAGGGCAGTGTTATTTCCCCCTCGCTATTCAATATCAACGTATATGACTTTCATAAAACAGATAACGAGAAACTCCTCCTATGTGCGGAGGATACAGCGATCTCCACCACTCCCTGGAATTGAAGAAAACCTTCACGACCCCCAATAACATCGAACCTTGGTTCGAGAAATGTCGTTACTAGGAATCGTAAATTCACCGGAGTCCAGGATTTCACCTTTTCCGCTGCAGTAATCAGACGGCAGTCAGTGACAAAGTTCCCGAGAACCGCGTATGATAAAGGACTTACTTTCAACAAGGATGTAACTCAGCGTGCTATACAAGCGAAAAGCTAACTAGCATAGATCTGGCCTCTACGAAGGTCCAGGAGCTACAACTCCTGGCTTACCACACTATTGTGCGACCTCTCCAGCCCTGTGTGTGGGTACGCCGCCCCCACCTTGATCAACAAATTGTAGGTTGTTTAGAACAGAGTGCTTCGCACGATACCAGGCACACAATGGCACGTGCAAAACACTCAACTTCATGCTATCATGGATAAGCTCCACGTCAATTTCTAAAAGCTTGCGTCCATGGCCTGTTTTCTGTGACGTCTTAAAAAGTTGCAGACGGTAATCAGTTATTTGGGGTTATTCCAACAACATGCATCGACGAGATATATTTATGCTTTGAACGACTTAGAAATGACATCAAGAGCTGAAGCCTTGACCGCAGACCTTGAGAATAATTTGGAGGTAACGGTTCTACACATAACGCTCTTGTTTGCGTTGGTGCCCTTGGGCGGCTATAAATTGTACGATAAGCGTTGAGGATTTAGTTGCACAAAATACTATGTAAAATAGTTCATGAAACCCTTTCCGACCAGGAAAAACTCATCTTGGATTAGACAGTGGAGAAGGATATCCCATTAACCATGTATTTGACAATATAGGAGCCAATATGCACTTCCCGACAAGTTCGGTCTACAAAATGTGCAATTCTATACAAGTCCTGCTTACCAAATGTGTAACTACACGATCTCTCTCTCCAATATGTACTTCTCTACCTGAAAAACGTACCCAATTACCACCACTGGGAATTCAACGTGCTAAATAAACCCTGGGACATCATTACAAGTTCTCACAAGCTATGAACTGTTATCCTACAAAACCCTATCTTCATTATGTGGTATAATGTTGAGAACACCCAAATATCCAAAACCCTCCTATGATTTATGATTGGTTGTATTAGATCTTTAATTGAATTCTTTTTGGAGTAATTTCGAGTGAAGAGAAAGCTGTTTACGCTTTTTGTTTTGGGTTACAGAAGAAATATATGGTTTGAGGACACAGAGGAGAAGTGTGAAGTAAAGAATGTTCCTTACAAAACTCAATCACATTCTTATGTCTGAGTCATGTGTATTTCCTCCAGGCTTATTTCCATCAACAGACTGAGATGAAATGAAAAATCTACAGCCTGCTTCCAGTCTCCGACCGGGTCAGGAATGGAATGAATGAAGCCCCCATCTAGCGGCAAGGATATGAACTGTGCCGGCTGCCGAGGCCTGACGCACTCCTCTGGGGCAATGATTAAATGAATGACAGATGAAATGAAATGATAGTGGAGAGTGTTGCTGGAATGAAATTTTGACAGGGAAAACCGGAGTACCCGGAGAAAAACCTGTCTGCCTCCGTTTTGTCCAGCACAGATCTCACATGGAGTGACCGGGATTTGAACCACGGACCCAGCGGTGAGAGGCCGGCGTGCTGCCGCCTAAGCCACGGAGGCTTCAACAGACTGAGATATGTTTCAAAAATATTACCAGACAGTGAGAACACTGAACGAGAATTGATAATTTGTGTGACGCTAAATTGAAAGTTAATACCAATATCTACTTCAATGATGAGGCACAATGAGAGACATATCTGACGTTGCAAACAAGTCTTATTCAAATCCAAAACTTACAACTATGCTCACGTAAAGCGACAGATCACGTATTTTGTATGTTGAACACTTACTCATTTAAGTAGTTTCCACTTCCACCACTTTCTTGTTCCTGCATTTCTTCTCCCTCATCCTGGGGACAAGATGGAATAATTTATTTCTGTGTTTATACTTTTACACAAATAACCTTTATATGGTCAGCTAAAGTGGAGCTATAATACTGAACGACTTTCCATCACATCCTACTGCTAGAGATGAACAATTATACAGATGAGTGATTATAACCTCCATTTCTGTAACTTATTGTAAAATACCTCCTTTTAAGTGAATCTTCAAGAGAAGGAAAATGTTGAGATCAGTACATCTATAGAAGTAATAGCTGTAAGGATTGAGGACAAATATACATGTATTTTTACATTTTTATCCGTGAGATTATAAAAGGTCCTAGAACCCAACACGTGCACGCATCATTGAGTTACAAGCAACTAGGCTGCCAATACTAGCATGAGCATAACTTTTGAGAGTCCAGGAATAAATCAATCAACCTTAAGAATATTATACAAGACTTACTTGAACAAATCACTGCAATATTTAAAAAAGAAGTTAGAGTAAGTGAAAGGCATACTGTAGAGTATGTACTGCTGCTTGTAACAAGAAGAATTATATGTCTGCTGCTGTAAGGGAACTCGTAGTTTGTAACAGAGATAAGGGCCAATGAGAAGATTGGAACAGGTAATAATTGAAAAGCCGATTCTTTGCTGCATACCGGGACTGAAGTTGAACCTGTATTACCAATAACTTAGCTACTGTTAACACAGCATTTGGAGTGGAATTCACCTACAATAGGGCCCAGGGTGCCAGTAGAGTGAACGCGCATTATGAATACAATAACATCAGCAAATACTCGCTGTAAAAATGAGAAATATTAATGAGAGAGGATATATAAAACGTATGATCACCTGTGTTTGAAGTTCCACTTTAAGTGCCCAGCTTTTATCTTCATATGCATCACCAGACTCATCCATCAGATTATAAGAGGGTAATAGGTCGACTGATTCCTAGAAAGTATTGTACAAGTATGAGCCAACTTCAACATACAGACAGAATAACAGTACTAAGTTACGTGTAGCAATAAAGTATTAAACATCCTGGTTAGCCTACTAATTGGTAGCAAGTAGTCACTAAACCTTGCTTGTCATGAACATCACTAAGAATGCTATGTTACACGATACAACTTACAATATTAGGCATTTCATCAGTTTGGGACAGGCATTCTGGCTCACTCTTAATGAGTGGTTGTTGTTGTTGCTCCATAATGTCCAGCAAACTAGAACACACAAAGTGCGCTTAAGGGACCGTACTTATACCAGCACGCCAAATCATTATAATAGATGACACATCAAATGAGGTTATTTCAGAACACAGAATTCAAGTTAGGCTACTGATAATGAGAAGCGGTAAAACTTATTCGACCAAGGCGCTCGACTTTGTAAGGTATAAGTTAGGGTATGGAATGTCTATCATTGCAATATACAGAATTAGGCCACTGAAATGAAGCGTCCTATAATTGGTTTCTTTTTTCCTAAGTAGGCTAAGACAAACCTGGGCACAATTTGATGGGGCAGGCGGAATAAATTCCGCTAACTTACATTACAAACCCATCGACGTGAAAGTCAACTCAAGTCAAGCCACGAGTACTAAGAAATGTGGCTGTAACTGGATACAATGAGTTTTAGAAAATGCAAGACAATGCTCTCGCCTCGAGTTACAAGAAAGCCACTTCAAACCAAACACAACATATCCCCCTTTTTGCACCAACATTGAATGGAGGGGACTTAAAGGTGTAATAATAGTCTACTTACCAACTTATCAATACTATCACTGGATAACTTGTATAAGTATCGCCATAAAGATGTTTCTAGTTACACATTTAAACCTGTGTAGGCCTATCCTCGAAAATTAAATATTGTAAATTAATCTACACAGGGCACGAGTATGTCCAGGCAGAACTCGGTTGCAAGAATCATCTCCATTATTGAATTTAGTCACGTCTGTAAAGAGTACTTCAAATATCCCTTCATGGAACTCAAAATTCTCAGACCTTAATATTTTGCCGCGAAGTACACGGAAGACACTAACTCGGTGACGGTATTGCTAGGAACCTCGCCCCGCTCATGATGAATGCAAGACAGTGAAGTAATTCTAGCGCAGTAGCGTTGCCAGGATCGGCCAATGGAGGGGAGTATAGTTTAAGTCCTACGCGCAGATAAACCCGCAGATATCCGCAAAATGTTATCATTCTATCATTTTAAAATATTATGTCGACTTTATCTGGGGTCTGGCGTTACGTTACGGTGACGGGACGAAATGTACCCAGTGCCGGATTTCTGCCTAGGCCTACAAGGCCGGGGCCTAGGGGCCCCGGTAGCGGAATCTTTACATAAGCTGAAAAGCCTGGCTTGCCTTATCAAAAGGCTTTATCGAAAATAATATTATAATAAACTAGCAGGTACTGGTACCCGCGGCTTCGCTCGCGTCATAGTCGTGTCATATTGTTATTCAATGACATGCAGGTTTAATCCCGTTAACACCCCTTTAGAACATGAATATCCAAAAATCCCTCCTTAGTAGACGTTTTCGACACACAACAAACATATCCCCAAAATATCATTCTTCTAACTTTAATAGTTTTGGTTGGTCGATGAGAGTGAATATCCAAAAATCCTTCCTGAGTGGACGTTTTTCTTCCAGGATTTCACACCGCCCAATGGGCCCCTTAAATTGGATTTATGAAAAAAAACGGTCGAACACCTATTTATTTATTTATTTTTAAGCTGATTGTTTTCCTCCGAGTTTCAAACTCCTCGCCTATGTCCTTTAAGAGATACACGCTCCGTTAGAAATCTTTCAACCCCCACATTTCATTCGTTTCACCTCATAATATACCCCACATCGAAAAACCATTAGGCATGTGTCAGCTCATTTTTAATGATTAGTTTATATGCCAAGTATCACATCCCCAAATGAAACCACTCGTGGGATATTGTTATTCAATGAAATGCACGTTAATAACACCCCTTTAGAACCCGAATATCCAAAAATCTTTCCTTAGTGGACGTTTTCGACATTCAACGAACATATCCCCAACATTTCATGTTTCTAACTTCAATAATTTTGGCTGGGCGATGATGAGTGAGTGAGTAATTCAGGACATTTTCTTTCATTTATTTTTGAGAATTTCACCTCTCCCCATGATCCCCTTAAATTTGATTTATGAAAAAAAAACTGTCGAACACCTATTTACTTATTTTTAAGCTGTTTCAGTCATTGTTTTGCACAGAAGAAATTTCATCGTATGAGACTATACATTTAATGGAATAACGTAACTATAGTAACATAGGCTGTATTATTCTGATGTTTATTAAAGTCGATTAAAGATTATATGTTCTGTACTAGTGCATTTAATTTGCTAATTTTCCAAAATAGCTTCGAGATGGATGGGGGCCCAAATGTCAAGTGCCTAGGGGCCCTGGATCTCTAAATCCGGGCCTGAATGTACCGAGAATGCACTGTCGTGTGTGACGTCATAGTACTGCTAGAGCTTCCTCCATTCCCCGCGCGCTCCGGTGAGCGTGACGTCATCCAGCCAGGTACCTCCTTTGACCTTGGTTTGCACTTGCTAACGGACTTTGAGTTCACGCAGCATTTGTAGCATTTAAAATCATATAATGTCTAGTATTTTTAACCATGCGGATATAGTTTTCATGGCTGCGCGGAAGGCGGATAAGCTGCAGATAATGCGGATAGTTTTTAGAATACAACCCGAATATCATTAAACCCGGATGTTTATGACATCATATGTTTCCGTTGGCCTATGTTGTTGGTTTTTCTTTCATGATATTTAAGCTAATTAAGCTAATTTCATTCAAATTATGTCATTAAGCATAATTAACATTCCGAACAGGAATGGGTTGCGATTCTGGCTGCCTAGCAAACATAGCACTTGACACACAAAGTCTAGGGGAGCGACTTTCTCCCCAAATGTCTAAATATGTTGCTTTAGTAAGTTATTCTTTATCTCAATACAAATACTTTTGTATTGCCAGGAGATTCGGATAACCTGTTAAAATAATTACCAATAAAGGATCTTTAATAATATTTCGCCCTATAAAGTGTCAATTAAAATGTGTGCTCGTAAAAAAAAGTCATCTTCTTTCCCGGAAAGTGCCACTTAAACTGTTTGTCCCAATTTCCTAGCCCTTTTCTTTATTCCCCTTAGGAAACAGCGATTTGGAACATGGGATATCCCGGTACACGGAATAATAGCTGACCGTACTCTAGCTTATTGGCTGTCACCCTGAAGACCCTGGTTCAAATCCCAGCTCTGCCAAAATACATTAAATTCTCACAGGGGCGTATATTAGGGGGGGGGGGGGGGGTTGTGCTCCACTCCCCCCTCCCCCGAAAAAGTACAATCAAAATTAAGGAAGTGTCTCTTTGGTAAAAGCATAAAATATTTGTCAATTTGGTTGTACCCTAATCTTAACTTATTGGGTAAGTTATAAACAATATTAAGATTGAAATTAGACTACCTCGTGGTGTAGCGGCTAGCATTCTTGGATGCCGCCCCGAAGGTACGAATTCTATTCCCGGCTCTGCCTAGAAATTTTAATTCTGTTCTGAGGGCTGGAACGGGGTACACTCAGCCTTGTGAGGCAAAACTGACAATTCCACAGTATGGTACTTTTGAGAAATATATTATCAATTTGTAAACAAACAAAAAACCGATTATCTTCCTGCTTAGTAAATATTGATAAATATTTAGATATTTGCCATTCATACTCCGTAGGCCATAATAATGTGTTGTGTTGTATCGCCACTAATTGTAGGCTGTATGAACTTAGAATTCTACAATTAACTCTTATCTAAAATAAGTCATATGCTCTAAGGTATTGGTTGATATTTCTGGGTATTTTGCGGTGACAATCCCCTGAGAATACTCACAATTTTCCTGGATAGTCAGCCCCCCCCCCCCACCCGAAAAAATTGTATATACGCCCCTGAATTTGGATCTGAGGGATAGTAAGGCAGATCTCAGCCATCCGTGGTTACCCACTCCTACTCAATGCCAATGCTTGGGTGGTACCTTACCGTAAGCCACGGCCGCTTCCTGCCTTAATCCTACCTCCCTCAATTACAAGTACATACACTAGTTCGTGATTCACAGCGTTGGGAAAAATACTCCCAAAATGTTAATTTAAATACAAAATATCAAATTCTGACCTGTATCAACAGTTATAATCAACCAATACCAGTATGCGAATTAGGAGGCTGAAGTTCTACGGTCACCTACAACGAATGAACAGCAACAGGCTTACCAAGAAGATCTTTTCCTTCGTTAAAAGTTACAATACTGGAAGCCTGTGGCTTAATGAAGTACTAAAGGACTTTCATTCGGCTGGAATTGCTGACCTTGATGTCGAAGTTTGTTCTACATTTTGTGCTATGGTAGAGTCTTGGACACCACCACCTAAAGTCCCTAAATTTCGGAAAGTCTTTTTTCAGGAGAGAAAGGAGAAATTATCAGCAGGGCTCCAGAGATATTGGTGAAGGAAAAGACCATCGAAGAACAACTAGTCATAAGCGCTCCGTAGTGGGCTTAAATCAATAATAATAATAATATTAATAATAATCTGTACATTTATAAATTTCCAAAAAACACAAAATAGTTTTCTAAAATACAATTCAAAATACAAAATATTATCTTCCATTCAGACTATGAAAAATAGCCCAAAGTGAGCTACCTAGACTCTTAAAGATGATTAAATTAATCTAATCTCGGGCGCGTTAAAAAGCATCCTACCCAATAACCCACTGGTTCTCGAAGCACATTCTAATTCGAATAGAAATCACTAAGTAATTCGTATGAATTTTAAAATTTAACAAACGTTTATTAACTGAAACCGCAGTGTCGTGAAGTATAAACTCCACTGAACAAAAGTTTATAATCTTATGCCTCTGCCGAAGCATGAGAAATGTTTAAGTAACAATCGCCTTAATTAGGCCACACAAACTGCCTATCGTCTCATCATTATGAACGAAGTTCCAAAAGAAAAAATAATTTTACACACAAAATATTCTGATATGATCGTAAATCCTTTTTGACATATTTATAAATATATTTCATTCAATCGTAGCAATTAATAAACACATATTTTACATAATTACATCTTATTTCTGAGATTTAGTATAACATTGTATTTGTGTTGTATTTTACGACTTTTTAGTTTTACCAGTAATAATTGTATGCTAAATAAACTTCACGAAACACGATGCATTCACCTGTGCCAGGAACGTGTCTTCGCTTCAACATTTCTGTCTGTACAAAGCATGCACCATGGAGTTACTTTGCAGCTTACTGCCTTGTGACCAGCTTCTCCGCACTTATAAAATGTCCAACATGGCGGCTGTTAGTACCGAGTCTGAGTTATCTCAAATAAATCTCAAAATCAGTGACGAAAAGTGTGTTAAATGTAATAGAGTAGTGAAAAACGGTTTTCTATGTACAATTTGTAATGAATGGTACCATTTTCGCTGTGGAAATATCAATATCAAGTCCAATTTTAACGAACATGAAAGTGAGTGGATCTGCGTTGCATGTAAACAAAGCGGCAATAGCATGGAGACTAAACAACAACAACAACAACAAAAAACAATTATGAATCCGTAGTTAAAATTTTAGGTGTACTTCAAGAAGACTTAATGACCTTGAGAGCTGAAAATGAATCTTTAAAAGAAAGAATTGCAGCGTTAGAAGAAGACAAGAAAGAAATACAGAATTGGACAAAGGCTACAGGTCGCAATTTTAGGCCTAATGCAAATCAAATGGGACGAAACGAGTATGTTGTTAAACACACAAGTGCAACAGTGAAGTGTCCAATAAATTTCAAGTGCTTGAACATGTTTCAAATGACACGTTTTCACCGGAATCATCCAATAGTAAAACCAAACACAGTGCTAGGATCCCACAGAAAAAACTAATAATTCAACTTCCTCACGGCAAGCAGTCAACGTGTGTGCCAGGGTAGGGGCTTGGCAGAAGAAATCACGACTAATCTCGATAATCCTTGTATACAAGTGTGTGGATCAGTAAAACCTGGTGCAAAAACTGTGGATGTTCTTGCCAATTGCAATCCTCTAATGGAAAAGGACAATTATGTAGTAATTGTGACAGGGACCAACGATGTTGCTGCTAATGAATGTAACAAATTAGTCAGGAGTTTAATAGGTAAGCTCTCAATAATGAATAATTCACGAGTAATTGTTGTTAATGTACCTTATAGACATGATCTTATGAAGGAATCTTGTGTTAATATGGCTGTAAGTGAAACTAATGCTCAAATTCATAGCTTATGTAAACATTTAAAAAAATGTGGAGTTATTGATATTTACAAATTTAGCAGAGAAATGTTTACTAAGCATGGCTTGCACCTTAACCACAAAGGGAAAGAAGCACTAGGAAGGGAAATTGCTTGCATTATCAGGAGGGAGATGAGCGATGTCTCACAATTGAGAAAAGCTATACCTCTTACCTGACCTTTGCAGGGAAACGTGCTAGGAAACTCGGATCCTTAAACCAGAAACCTTGTACAAAGATCCGAGTTGAAAATAATGTTACAGACAAATTAGTAATGTTGAATGAACTTATTAAAGATGTAAATATCACTGAAAACAAATCTGATGAGCTATCTTCACAAGTTTTGAAAGAGCTTAATATATATATATATTTAAAACACTAAGCTGTTTTTTGTACACACGAGATTGTGAAAACGACTTATCCGATTGGCTTCGTAAGACATTCTAACGAAAGCTCTTGGCATGCAGATTTGCAGAGTTTCTTTAAAAGGAAAATATATGTTACAGTATATTTTTAAATGATTAAAGAAATATGTAATATTTGACACTCCCGCGCATGCGCACAATGGCCTTTCTCAACAAGGAAAATGGCGATTCCGGACGCGTCTAACTGAGATCTTTGTTTATGAGAATTAAAAAGGGTCTCCAATAATGTTAATTATGTTTTTACAATATGCATTGAAATAGAATTATATTAAATAAACCACGAATTGAAGGACTTAAACTGCAGGTTGAGTGGGTATACTGGTTAGATAGCTTAATACTGAAGTGTCCCATAGTTGTCTGGATGGCCAAGGGGATAAGGTTACTGCCTAGAAATATGTATTATGCATGATCGAGAGGGTTCGATTCCCACCTCGGATATGTTTTTTTTTGTTTTCTTCCTTCCTACGATTGGTATTACTATGTAGAAATATATTTCACTTTTATCATTCCCGTAAAGTAACGAATTCTCTGTTGCCATCCCTCGCGCATGCGCACAATCCGCCTGGGCTCATGACAAAATGGCGGTGAGAAGTCCATTAAAATGTAAGTTATTTAATAAGCTTCCATGTAATTGAAAACATACATTAACCAAGTTCTGACAATACAATATAATAACAGTATGAACATATACGAATGTATATTGATTTTATTGATAATGAATTGGATTATTTTCTTCAGATAGCGGCTTTTAAAGATAGTGAATGGTTGCGTCTGCATCTAAATGTGAGTGCGCGAGTAGCTATTTGGTTAAGGCGATTGACTGTGGATCCAAGGATCGCAGGTTCGATCCCAACTCTCGCCGGTATTTTTTTTTTTTTTTTGCCACTGAAATATTGTTTTATCAAGGAGTATTAGTAAGGTTTTATGTCAGTTAAAGATACATAACACATTTTCTCAACACGTTTTATTTCCGTTTTACCATTGCATTACAGCATGTCCTCAATACGTCGTTTGAATATCTGCAATCAGTTCCAGTAACTGACAACAGATGGCAGTACCTCGCCAATATAGTTCCAGTAACTGAGAGCAGATTGCGTCGATATATTTAAAACACAAGGCATGGCCTTGATGGCGAGTTTTCGCGTGATAGTTAAATATTGTTTTATCAAGGATTATTAGTTACGTTTTATGTCAGTTAAAGATTCCTACATTCCCTCTCAATAAGTTTTATTTCCGTTTTACCATTGCATTACAGCATGTGGTCAAAAGAGCTAATATCTGCCATCAATTGCAGTAACTGACAAAAGATGGCAGTACCTCGCCCATATAGTTTCAGTAACTAACAACAGATGGCAGCACCATTGCATCGATATATTTAAAACACAAAACATGGCGCGTTTTCAAGTGATGGAGAGTTATAGAGGGGAATTTTTAAGAAGGGAAACGTTGAAGAACATTAACTGACAGTTGAGTGTGTAGGCTATGTTGTTTATGTACTTTAATATTGCAATTTCTTCCCAATGCTTCGGTGGTCAAGTTGGTAGCATCCTAGACTAAAAGTTATAAATTATGCATCGTCGATATACTCTTAAATTATTAGTGAAAAGGTAGTTTTCCAGGCCCTGGCGCGTGTCCACAATTGCTTTCGCCATGAGAGACACTTGGCAAACATAATTCGTTTGAAGGGCTCCGACATCGTTGTCACTCAGCCCCATGTACTTTGGTGTGTAAGTGTAAAATTTTCTCTGATAACCCGTATTATTGTGATAGCTGCATTACTTTGTGTATTTGTAATTAAGGTGGGAAATGGCAAGGTGACGGCCGAGGCCTTAAGTTAGGAACCATCCCGGTATTTGCCTTGAGTGGAAGTGGGAAACCACGGAAAACCACATCTAAGATTGTCGAGGTGGGAATCAAACCTTCCTCTTCTTAGTTATACCTCTAGAGACTGAATGTGCCCCGTTTTTGCCCTCAGACCAGAATTAAATTTCTTGGCAGAGCAGGAAATGTAACCCGGGTCTCCGAGGCGATAGCCAAGAATGGGTGGGCTTCCATGTGTTAATACGATTTTTGACATGCACGGGACATAGAATTCTAAAACAGCCTCCATTACGGTTATTTATTTAATCGTATGGTGATACAAAACAGAATACAAATAAGACAAAATTAAACTTTAAAGTCCTTCCTTTTCAACCATTCGGTTAGACTAGGTGTGAGATCAAACAAGTCGTCAGGAATTCCAGGGTATGAATGAAGAGGACAGCGTAGGACCAGGTGTTCAATCGTCTGTTCTTCTAAGTTACATTCACACATTGGTGAACTGATCCAGCCCCACTTGTACCTGAAATAATTACAACACCCATGTCCAGTCCTCAACCTGTTGATACGGCACCAGAGGTTCCTTGGTAGGTCAAAACCATTTGGCTTCTTTGTGGGATCAAGATGGTGGACACTTGTTCCCAATGTTTTTGTTGACCACTCATGCTTCCAGCTTTCCTTTATGTCAAATCCATCCACGATGAGTTGCCTTGCAGTGACACTTGCCGGTCTTCTGGATTGCAATCGTTGTTGTGACGGATGGCAGAATTCCTGATGCAGTGGCAAAGAGGGTGATGCAAAGATTTTCTTAGCCTCCCTCAGTAGAGCTTGCTTCCGCCTTAAGTGAGGTGGAGGGATGTGGCTCAGCACGGGTAACCAGTGACATGGAGTTGATTTGATGGTACCAGTAATGCAACGCATTGTATCGTTCAGTTTCGTGTCTATCTTCTTCACATGTACGCTTTCCAACCAGACAGGCGCACAGTACTCAGCAGCTGAGTAAACAAGACTGATGCCAGTTAAACGTAGACAGTCAGCAGAGGCTCCCCAGGAGGTACCACTGAGCTTATGCAGTATGTTGTTTCTTGCGGCGACTTTGTGAGAGAGCTTGGTGATGTGCTCTTTGTAGCTCAGGGTTCTATTTAAAGTGACTCCGAGATATTTTGGGAAAGGATTGTACCTCAGCTCTTGTCCATTGAACAGGACTCTAGGTTTGTAGTTTGCGACACGATTCGCTAGATGGAAACAAGAGACTTCAGTTTTTGTTGTGCTTGGGATCAATCTCCAGGTTTTAAAGAAACCTCCATTACGGTGACTGCCGAAGTGAGTATTGAGTATATGCCTAAGCTCATTCCAGTAGTTGGCGAAGTTATTCTATGTTCCCCTGCAAAATGTACTGCCATAAACTATAACAGGTGATGGAAATAGCTTATTTAGAGCAGTTTTGTACTGTTTATATCAAAATGAAGAATGTCATTCTGCGCTGCGTTTTCAAGCTATTGCCAAACATTTCGCTGGCAGGAACAATTATAAGGAATTTATTGTAAGCGATCAGTCTCATCGCATTCTCCTCACCAACCAACTTGAGTATGAGAGTCTCTGGACGGTCATGTTGAACTTCATTGTATAAGACAGTTGTTTAATGATTATTTGTTTAGAGTACTGAATCTAACTACGCAGTTGATTTCGGCAATGGAAGTATTTTTTGCCATTTAATATTTAGCGGCTCCGATATTGCAGGTCACTATAGTGTTATCGAATAATACGAAGCCACATTTAAAATCCAATATAAATAGGCCATTTCAGAAACAATTCCAGATGTTATGCAGTACAGTGAAAGGTCTTTGACGATCAAATGTAAACATTGTTCTACATTGTATTTCTCTTGCGTAAAATCTACGCGCGGTTACTTTGGCCTTTACAGTTGTGATGGTAAAATTGATCTGCTGAAATATAAAATATTTGCCAAGCTGCAACAATGCAATGATATTAATTTTAAAGTCTGTCTGTCTGTCTGTTAGGTAGTCAGCCCGAAGGCTGGTTGGATCCTCAAAAAGTACCGCCGTTACGTTATGTGAGTAGATACCCACAAAAACCCAAGGCAGCGCTATTTTGAGGCGTTCTAGGCAAGAAGAGGAGTGAGGTAGTTTGCCATTGCTTTCCTCACTGAGTCAGAACAGTAGTCCTAACCCTATGAGTTGAACCTTTCACAGCATTCACAGGCACTGACTGTGCCCCGAATGCCATTACTAAGCACCACCCATACCTCAGTAGCTTCCATATAATCACAGCCATGAGTGAGACTGAGACATCGGTGAAAAGCCACCTTTTACTCTAGCCTGTGCCAACTGACAAATGCAAAAGTACTGTATTCATCAAGAGATGGGGAACATTGAACTTATATCCAGTAGTTCAAACACATACATCAGCGTTAACATATTGGCGAACAGGTGTGCGAGTGTAAACTTTTCTCTGATAACCTGTGTTAATGTGATGGCTGTGTTGATGTGTGCATTTGTAATTAATGTGGGGAATGGGGAGTTAACGACCGAGGCTTTAAGTTAGGAACTATCCCGGTATTTGCCTGGAGTGGAAGTGGGAAACCACGGAAAACCAAATCCAAGATTGTTGAGATGGGAATCAAACTTTGCTCTTCTTAGTTTTGCCTCACGAGTGCGCCCCGTTCCAGTCCTCAGACCAGAATTAAATTTCTTGGCAGAGCGGGGATCGAACCTGGAATCCGGGGCAATAGCTCAGAATGTAGCCTTAAGAATGGGCTTCCCTGTGTTAATACGATCTTTGACAAGCACTGAACATATAATTCTAAAACTCCCTCCATTACTGTGGCTGGCGAAGTGAGTCTATGCTCATTCCAGTAGTGGCGAAGTGATTCTATGCTCCCTTGCATAATTTACTGTCATGGAAATACAAAGTATTGTACCTTCAACAGGTGATGGAAATTCATTATTTACAGCAATTTCATTCTGTTTATTTCAAAATGAAGATCGTCATCCTGAGTTGCGTTTGCAAGCAAATTGCAAAAATTGCAAGGATTTTATTATTGGCGATCAATCTCATCGCATTATCATCAGCAACCAACTTGAGAATGGAAGTATTCATTGTATATGTGAATATTATTGTTTATTGATTATTTGTTTAGAGTGCATAACAAAGGGTCTAACCACGCAGTTGATTTTGGCAATGGAAGTAAGTTATTATTTGCCATTTAATATTTGGCGGCTACGTTGATGCAGGCCACTATAGTTTTATATAAAATTACGTTAATTTGGGCAGAAATGCTGCTATAAATAAACCCATTTGACGAAATAGAACATTAGCCGCAAAAAAGTGGGAAATCGGAGAAAAATACGAAGCCACTTTTAAAATCCAATATAAATATGGCATTTCAGAAACAATTCCAGATACTATGCCGTTACAGTTTAGGGTCCTTGACGAACAAATGTAAACATTGTTCTGCACTGTATTTCTCTTGCGAGAAATCTACACTTGGTTACTTTGACCTTTGCTGTTGTAATGGTAAAATTAATCTGAATTAATATAAAATATTTGACAGGCTTTAACAATTATTTTTCACTGGAGATGATATCTCAAGGAATTCCAGAGGGACTAATCGGCAGTACAATGCTATGTCCTTCGTTTCATGGCGCAGCGGTCAAGCTGTATGCATCTCACCAAGGCGGATCGGGTTCGATTCCCGGTCAATGCATGTGAGATTTTTGATGTGAAAGGCCATGTCCTGTGGTTCGGATTCCACGTTAAACGGAGGTCCCGTGGCTTATGATCGCGAGATTAACGGTCACGTTAAACTGCAAGCTTCCTTCCTTCCTGCGTTTCATTTGGTGCCAATGTTACTGTGCCACACGCACACGGTCCACATTGTTTTAAAATGTATGGAATTGCACATCATCGCATTTCTTCGTTATATTCCAAAAATATAAGCGATGGTTTGCGGCCAGTTGTATTAGACTCATCAGAGTTCTTGAATCCCTTGGAACTAAACGACTGGCCGCCACATACTCCAAACGCTTGGCCCGTTATGCTGCTTAGAAATCTGAACGGTTCCCAAGGACTCCTAAATGCAACCATATTGCTTGGATTTGGAAATAATAGGTGCAGTTAAAATTAGGCAGAGATGTCTAATCCTTCGACTTGATTTAACACCATCCGATAAAACACTATCATTTTCTTTTAAGAGGCAATATTTTCCAATTCATTTGGCATACTTTATCACAATCAATAAAGCTCAAGGGGAAACTCTGGAACGTATAGGCCTCAATTTGCCCCAACAATTTTTCAGTCATGGCCAGCAGTATTTTGCAATGTTGAGAGTGCAATCTTTTGACGCCCTCATAGTTTCAATAGAGTCAAAAAATAATCGTACAAAGAATGTACAGTAGGCCTATATAAGAAAATTCTTCAGTAAATATTTTTCTATTGACCGTCATGTTTTGACGGGTTTCAACTAGTATATATTTAAAACACTAAGGTATTTTTTGTACACACGAGATTTTGAAAACGACTTAACCGATTGGCTTCGTATGGCATTCTAACGAAAGCTCTTGGCATGCAGATTTGCAGTGTGTCTTTAAAAGGAAAATATATGTTACGGTATATTTTTATATGTTTAAAGAAAAATGTAATATATGTGGCTATTGCGCGTTGCCACAGTGGCGTTTCTTCATGAGAGAAATGGCGGATAAACGATCCACCGTATCGTAGTGTGATCTTTGTTTATGAGAATTGAAAAGGGAAATATCGCTTATGTTGTATCCCGATATATACTGGAATAGAATCATGAAATAAGGGAAATATTGATGAACTATAACTGGCAGTTGAGTGCGTTTGTTGTTTACGTCACTTAATATTGCACTCTAATGTCGTTGTCTGGGTGGCTCAGCGGCTAACATTGTGGACAACGAAATTGATTATGCATCGTCGGAGGAGTTTGATTCCCACCTCAGACATGTAATTTTATTTCCCAATTATTCTATCTTGCAATTGGTATTACATTGTCTAAACATATGTTACGTTTATTATTCCCGTAAGGTAAGGAATTCTCCATGATTTACGTTGCCAGATACTTTTAAATTATTAAATAAAAATCGGCACAATCGCTTCGCCTTGAGAGAAAATCGTCGAACATAATTCATTTGATGGACTCAGACATCGTGGTCACTCAGCGCCGTCTACTTTGGTGTGTGATTGTAAACCTTTCTCTGATAACCTGTGTTAATGTGATGGCTGTATTGATGTGTGCATTTGTAATTAGTATGGGGAATGGAGAGTTGACGACTGAGGCTTTAAGTTAGGAACTATCCCGGTATTTGCCTGGAGTGGAAGTGGGAAACCACGGAAAACCACATCCAAGATTCTTGAGATGGGAATCAAATTTTGCTCTTCTTAGGTTTGCCTCAAGAGTGCGCCCCGTTCCAGCCCTCAGACCAGAATTAAATTTCTTGGCAGAGCAGGGATCGAACCTGGAATCTGGGGCGATAGCTCAGAATGTAGCCTTAAGACTGGCCTTCCCTGTGTTAATACGATCTTTGAAAAACACTGAACATATAATTCTAAAACTCCCTCCATTACGGTGGCTGGCGAAGTGAGTCCATGCTCATTCCAGTAGTGGCGAAGTGATTCTATGCTCCTTTGCATAATTTACTGTCATGGAAATGCAAAGTATTGTACCTTCAACAGGTGATGGAAATTGATTATTTAGAGCAGTTTCATTCTGTTTATTTCAAAATGAAGTTCGTCATCCTGAGTTGCGTTTGCAAGCAAATTGCAAAAATTGCAAGGATTTTATTATTGGCGATCAGTCTCATCGCATTCTCATCAGCAACCAACTTGAGAATGGAAGTCTCTGAACTTAGTTGTATAAGTGAATATTATTGTTTATTGATTATTTTTTTAAAGTACATAACAATGAGTCTAACCACGCAGTTGATTTTGGCAATGGAAGTAAGTTATTATTTGCTATTTAATATTTGGCTGCTGCGTTGATGCAGGCCACTATAGTATTATTTAATATGACGTTAATTTGGGGAGAAATGCTGCTATAAATAAACCCATTTTACGAAATAGAACATTAGCCGCAAACAAGTGGGAAATCGGAGAAAAGTACGAAGCCACTTTTAAACTCCAATATGAATACGGCATTTCAGATACAATTCCAGATACTATGCCGTTACAGTGTAGGGTCCTTGACGAACAAATGTAAACATTGTTCTGCACTGTATTTCTCTTGAGAGAAATCTACACTTGGTTACTTTGACCTTTGCTGTTGTAATGGTAAAATTAATCTGACTAAATATAAAATATTTGACATGCTGCAACAATTATTTTTCACTGGAGATGATATCTCAAGGAATCTCAGAGAGACTAATCGGCAGTACAATGCTATGTCCTTCGTTTCATTTGGTGCCAATGTTACTGTGCCACACCCATACGGTCCACATTGTTTTAAGATGTATGGAGGTGCACATCATCGCATTTCTTCGTTATATTCCAAAATTATATGTGACGGTTTGCGGCCAGTTTTATTCGACTCCTCAGAGTTCTTGAATTCCTTGGAACTAAATGACTTGCCTCCACATATTCCAAACGCTTGAACCGTTATGCTGCTTAGAAATCTGAACGTTTCCCAAGGGCTCCTAAATTCAACAATATTGCTTGGATTTGGAAATAATAAGTGCAGTTAAAATTAGGCAGAGAGGTCTATTCCTTCTACTTGATTTAACAGCATCCGATAAAACACTATCATTTTGTTTTAAGAGGCAATATTTTCCAATTTATTTGGCATACTCTGTCACAATCAATGAAGCTCAAGGGAAAACTCAGGAACGTATAGGTCTCAATTTGCCTCATCAATTTTTCAGTCATGGCCAGCAGTATTTTGCAATGTTGAGAGTGCAATCTTTTGACGCCCTTATAGTTTCAATAGAGCCAAAAAATAATCGTACAAAGAATATACAGTACGCCTACATAGGAAAATTCTTCAGTAAATATTTTTCTATTGACCGTCATTTTTGACGGGTTTCAACTAGTTTCATATTAATTTACAATCTATAAGAAATAAGTTAGGTGAACTAGAAATCTTACTCAATTCCCTTTCAATAGATATCTTGTGTGTAAATGAACATTGGCTTGTGAAGGAAGAGGTTAGTCTTTATATTCCATCAGGGTATGAGGTAATGACTAGCTTTTGTAGAAAAATAAATCAAACGGGGGTGTTGCTATATTCAAGAAAGTAACAACAAACATGGACAGTATAATAATGGATTTAAATGATTTCTGTATAGAACAGCTCTTTGAAGTAGCTGGGGGTAACGTTTACAAGAGCTAAATTTATTATTATTTCCATATATCGTACACCTGATTCGGATGTCCAGGCCTTCATAAACATATGGGAAAGGTTTGCTTGTTACTTAGCAAAAATCCAAAAGTATAAAATATATTGTTTAGGGGATATTAACATAAATGTGTTCATTGAATCACTGGCAAAAAAAAAACAATTCTGTAACATTTTAAAAACTTTTGATTTTATCTGATCAATAACCAACCAACTAGAAAGAAATCTTGTTTAGATAACATTATTACTAATGTGCCAACAAATGGTTATAATTTTGGTGTTACAAAACCTCTCTTGTCTGACCATAGTGGCCTCTGGCTAACATTTCAAATTGATACAGGACACTTCCCAGAAAATAGGCAAGTCAAGTATATTAGGATGTTGAGCGACAATAACTTTCTCAGATTAAGGCACGAGCTGACCAGCAGGAATTTGGAAAACATAATTGTGAGCTATAACAAATGTTTCTGAAGCAGCTGATAAGTTTATGAATATAATACATACTTCCTTAAATAAATGCTGCCCAATTAAGAAAAAAATAATTAACAGACCAGATCAAAAACAAAGTAGGCTAATAATACCAAATGGTATACGCCTTACCTTGATGTTATTAGGAAGCTAAAGATCATGTATTACACTAAAGCCAAGAAAGGAGACCCACAGGATATAGAAAACTATAATCACATAAAAAACAAGAAGTTCCGTGAAGAACTATACAGCCTACTTTTCATGCCAATGATTATTCTACAGAATATGAACCTATCTAGATTAATGACGAAATTAAGTTGCTAATATCGAAATTTCCAATTAGTTCGAAATACTGTATACCTGGCATAATGTATCCTAATAGAGCACTACAGTTGGCAGCCCTGATGACTGAATATATTCTTAGTTCCATCTCTTAAGGTACAAAATACAAAATTTGGTTGAAGTCCAATGAATAGCATGGACGTTAAATGCAGTTAAACATTGGATCTAACAGCGCGCGTAAAATCATGTTGGCAACAATGTCATGCATGTATTGGTCAGAAATAATCTGAAATAATATGATCTATTGTTGTGCCAATTTTGAATGAAATCCATTAGTTAGTATAGAAGTTACATGCATTTTAAAATTGGACCTATCAGCAGGCTTAGAATCATGTTGGCAGCACTGACGTATATTAGTTACTCCAAATTCGTCTAGAATGCCAGGTACTATACGTGTGCAAATTTTAGAGCTATTGGCTTGCATACTTTCTGATATATTGATATTAGGGTAACAAAAATAGGGACAGCACATATTAACAGTTGGCAGCCCTGGTTGCTCCTTAGAATACGCATAGTCATATCAGTTATGGTACACATAGCACATACGAAATTTGATTGAAATCCAAATGATAGTATGGAAGTTGCATGTATTTAAAGTTGGACCTGTCAGCAGGCTTAGAATCATGTTGGTAGCACTGACGTATATAAGTTACTCCAAATTAATATAGAATGTCAGGTACTATACGTGTGCATAGTTTAAAGCTGTCGGCTTGCATACTTTCTGATATATTGGTATTTGGATAAAATAAATTAGGAGCATTTATTAACAGTTGGCAGCCCTGGTAGGTCTTAAGAATACGCTCAGTCATATCTGGTTATGTACACATACAACATACGAAATTTGGTTGAATTCCAATTGATAGTGTAGAAGTTATATGCATTTAAAATTGGACCTATCAGGAGGCTTATAATCATTTTGGCAACACTGCCATGTTTGGCCTCCTGGAAATTAAACTGAAATATTATGATCTGTACGTGTGCCAATTTTGAAATAGCTCCCATTCATACTTTCCAAGATATCCAACATGGAGCTCAAATTTCAATTGCGATTTTTTAGCAGTTGGTAGCACTGACATCATTTTCAAATATGGCCGTGAGATATTCAGGTGTAGATCTTTACTCCTACCAAATTTTGTTTCGATTGCTTCAGCCGTTTAGGAGTTGATAGGGGGGGACACACACACAGCCAGACAGACAGACAGAAGGACAGACAGACAGACAGACAGACAGACACACATTTGCCCGATCTCATAAGTCTACTTTTTCCTCATTTTTGCAAAATGTGAAAAGTAGGCTAATTATATCGGGGGGAAATTAAAGCAGCAAAAAAGAGAGCGAATGATGAGTTCATTAATAATGCAAAGAATAAATGTAAAGCTGCTTGGTTAGTCTTAAACAAGGAACTGGGTCAAAATAAAAGTAAGGACTCTACACCAATAACGCCAAACGTGTTAAATGAATATTTTATAAATTCTGTTGAAAATATGGTCAAAAGTTTGGAATATGAAAATCATCATACAAAGTTTATGGAGAAATTGGAAAAACATAAGGTAGATGAAAATCCCACACCATCCTTCAGATGGAGACAAATAACATATGAGAAGGTTCTAAAAATAGTTTCAGAACTAAACAATTCAAACTGTGAGGATTATTATGGAATGTCGAATTTTATTCTAAAACAAATAATAGACATCACAGTATTACCTTTAACTTATCTAATATAATGGATATTTACAGCTGGAGTTTTTCCAGAGTGGGGCGTGGTGGCGCAGCGGTCAAGCTGCATGCCTCTCACCAAGGCGGACCGGGTTCGATTCCCGGTCAATGCATGTGAGATTTTCGATGTGAAATGCCATGTCCTGTGGTTCGGATTCTACGTAAAACGGAGGTCCCGTGGCTTATGATCGCGAGATTAACGGTTACGTTAAACTACAAGCTTCCTTAGTTTTTCCAGAGTGTCTGAAAATCACAATCACAATTCCAGTCCATAAAAAGGAGATATGATGGACCCAGTAACTATAGGCCAATCTCAATTGTCCCAATTATTTCCAAAATAATAGAACAGTGTATGAAAGAACAATTATCAGCATTCTTTGAGGAGCACAAGTTGTTTAACAGTACCCAATTTGGTTTCAGAACTGGTAAGTCAACAGTTGATGAATTGATTGCTGGATTTGAATCTCAACTTCTTACATCTGTCACACTCTTAGACCTAAGAAAAGCTTACGATTCTGTGGACCATAATATATTAATACAAAAACTTCACTATTATGGAGTCAAAGATTGTGAATTACCATTAATTACCTCCTATCTCCACAATAGAAGGCAAATAGTTGTAATAGGCAACCAAAAATCTGCTCCGCTCATTGTAAATACAGGTGTAGCCCAAGGTTCAGTCATTGGAGCCTTTTTCTTCCTGGTCTATATAAACGACATTGTTAGTAATATAAATGCCAAGTCAATACTGTATGCTGATGACATCACTGTAATAACAAGTGATAGAGACCTAACTTGCCTTGAAGAGAAAAGAAACAAATTATTAGCTGAATCAACTTCTTGGCTAAAGGTAAACAAACTATTTCTAAACAGTAACAAAACAGAAGAAATCTATTTTCACTTAGTCAAATTGGCTTCAAGTAGTCATGAATTCAGCTCTGTTAAGTTGGTGGGAATCCATTTAGACTCTAAATTAAACTGGGACATTCACACACAAAAATTATGTACAAAATTAGCGCGAGTCTTATTTTTATTGCGAAGACTCAATCAGTTAGTGGTAATCAGATGATTCTCGCATACTATGCATTTTTCCATTCACATTTAACTTATGGTATAATATTGTGGGGAAACTCAACAGGGGCACAAGATGTTTTCAGATGGCAGAAGAAGGCAATAAGATGTCTACAAGGCAAGCCTAGAACAGAATCCTGCAGAAATCACTTCCAAGATCTTGGAATTATGATTCTTACATCAATAAACATATTCAATAGCTTAGTGTATATTAAAGAATATCTCAGTGTATATAAAAATCGAAGGGATGTGCATTCACACACCACAAGAATAAGAAACCAATTAGATACACGTCATGTCAGGTTAAAGAAAACACAAGACCACTACAAATACTATGGAATTAAAATCTTCAACAAACTACCAACACAACTACAGCAGGAGTCTATAAACATTTTCAAAGCTTCCATTAAGCGATGGCTCATTAACAGCAGTATTTACACTATGGTCGAATTTGAAGAGAAAATTACACTCTGCCCAGATGTACTATAGAAGATCAACTTCTTCTTACTGTATTCGTGTTATTTTATTCTTATTTTATTTTATAGAATTCAGTAAGCTGGTAATAATACTTGTAATATATTATACATAACTTTGTGATTTTATTGAAAATTGAAAATGTATTTTTAACAATGTGACGTAGTCTAATACAACGATAAGTTGTTAAATGAAAATAAATATTGATTGATTGATTGATTGATTGATTGATTAAAGCAAAGCTTGCTTCTGTCCGCACCTTTGCAGTTACGTGCATGATGCCCATACGATAGACATCGAAAACAGTGAAGCACTAACGTTCCCCTCCGTACTCTCCAATAGAGCCATCCTATTTTAATTTTACCAATATCCAATAATATCAGGGCTTGTCTCTCGTCTATCTCTACAACGGCAAGCTTCTGCCCCATACTGTTCGGGTTAAGTATCGAGACATTCAGTTCTCCATTAACACTCTCAAGATCCCGTCTTACAGCTTCCTCCACATCTACAACAGTGGTGACATTGTCCATATCCCTGATTTCTAGAGTAGTGCGAGGAACCAAGGCCTTCACATCCGCGTCCTGTCTGAGAGCATCCCTAAGAGATTTGTTGAAAACGTCCCTATTCTCGTTTTCTGTTGGTTTATTCAGTTCGAGAAGATTTGCTCCAGCTGTGGTTTTTCTAATGGATCGAATGCCCACCCCACTGTCTTCAGGCTTTACCATGCACCGGATATCTTTCACAACATCAGAAAAGGTCTTCCCATTCAAAGGTTTAATGACCACAGCTTCTGGGCGGCTCTTCAATACATTGCGTTTCTGTTTTCCAGACGTCTTTGGACGTTCATTAACGTCTATTCTGACATCAGATACATCTAGCGTGGATGGGACACCTTCAACCTCTTTCTTCTCCTCCTCCATTCCCTTCTTCTTAGACACAACCCGTATCCATTCCTTCTTGTCTTCTTTTCTATTTGCTTCTAATGACGACATAGGGAACTCAACCTTCTCTGTAACAGGTAGGTTATATCATTTTGCATTTTCTCCTTGAATCTCCTTCATGATACCCTGTACATTGCGCCTGCATCTAGAGCCTCCTTCAGTTTCTTTAGACCGTGCTGAATTTCCAATTTTAGATTATTTTGCTGATTAGTTAGGATACTATTCAGCAATGCCCTGGAAATTTAAAGATGCTCTTCCTCTTTAATCTGATTTTTCAATAACTGCTGACTGATATCGGTAATTAGATTCGCTTCGTCCCTCCCCCTTGTGTTTACATCTGACATGGCCACGCGATTCATTTGTTTCACTGTTTCACCTCCATCATGATCAACTCCTGTCTCACCATTCCTAGATGTTCGGTAAAACTCCTAAGGATCGCATTGAATCTCTGCATCCGGCATCATGCCAGCGAAGGAGTCTACCTGGCCGTGATTGGAATCGTAGCGATTGTTTACCTTGTCATATATCGTACAATCTATGGAGCAACCTTCTAACCTAACTCTTAGCCCTGCTTGGTCAAGCACTAATCTTAGTATTCGTTTATCACGAAACCAACTAATGTAGCGACCACAAGTACAAGTCAAAAGTACGAATACTTAGACATCACTTATACTCACTTTTAACTGAAATATGATCTTCATTTTCAATGATTCTTCAATTTAACTGCGAACAGATGTTCACCCAACTTACTGTCATGGAAGACGTAGTAGGGAATGCATCAATAACAAAGAGGGCTGTATATGCAAATTCCTCAAGGACCTAGTCTGACAATTACAGTACTTTCCTGAGAGTCTTCATTTTTGTGGTAATGGGTGTAATATAGACGTCTTGTTCACATTGTTCTCTTTCATTTTTAAATTGTTGCATCTACCTTTTTGAAAGGAAACAGTATTTAAATTATTCTATGTAGGGAATATAAGGTCATTATTTTGGAGTCAAATAATCTTACGACTTTTAACCCTACACAAATGGTGAGATTAATGAGAAATGGCTTATTCATGTACATAAGTCAGTGTGTAGGCTACTATAGCTGCATATTAGGGAATAGTATTTCAGTATTTACATGCCTATTATCTCACATTGGGCGGCTTTGGTGGCGTATTTGGTAGCATTCTGAGTTTCTATGCCCAAGGTCGCGGGTTCAAACCAGGCCGAAGTCATCGGATTTTTGAAGAGCGTTAAAATCCCTCAGTATGCCTTCCTTCGGAGGGGAAGTAAAGCTGGTGGGCCCATGTCATATATATTTATGTGATGTAAAAGAACCTTCCACTAACTACTTTCGTGTGAAGGTAAAATTTGTAGGTTAAATTTGATTAACGCTATTAAGTTCCAACGCTCAGCGTCAGGTTATGGGTGTGGTGGTATCTATTAGCCAAGTTTGTGGCTAGGTGTCGTTGACGGTAGCATTTGGTAGCAAAAGTAGGAACTACTTAAAACTGACTGTCTGCAGTCCTTACCTGAATTACGTATACCACATAATAATAGAGCCATCACAATTAACACCGGTTATCCCCAATCAGGTAGATGCTACACACATCCAAAGTACACGGGGCTGCATGACCGCGTTGTCGCACCCAACCTATCTCACCTAGTTAAAGTAAATGCAGCAACGTATAATCCCAGTATAATGTCAAATAAGATGCATTGATTGAGAACACATTGGGCTTCTTTAGCCCCTAATGTATTTCGTAAGATAAGATATATATTATCTAAACCCATACCGTAACTATCTCTAAAATGCTATAATGGAGTTCAAGGTGTTTAGAATTCGTGATAACAACACCATTATAAAATATCTTTCGACAGTAAGCACTAAAATGCCTAGTACATAGGAAAAATACGTGTGAAGGTGCAGAAACGAACTATATAATGTATCGTATTGGAAGTAGTTGTATTTTAATTATCATCCGTACCGTATAATTACGGGCAAGGGAGGTAGACATTTCACCTCTTGAAAACAGTCACCTCCACCACCATGTTTCGCTTTCCTATAAATTGAAAATTTGCCCGTAAGTATGTGTCTGAATTAATAACATACTCTTTATGGTTATTGAATAACAAAAGAACTCACTCAATACCATGTTTTCGCGTATTCTCAATCTCGATATTAAGCCCGTGGTTTCCCACTTCTACTCGAAGCAAATACCGGGATAGTTCCTAACTGAAGGCCACAGCAACCTCTTTCCAATCATGTTCTAAATTACAAATACCCCTAAGTGAGTGTAGAACATAGTTCTCCTCGACTCTGATGTAACTCAAGTGAAATATTAATTTGCCGTAAACCTAGTCGAAAAGTACTGTGAAGTACAATTACGTAGCGGAGCATGGAACACTAGTAAAACGCATTTATATGCGCAATTCCTCGAGAACTCTGTCTCCCAATTACTTTCCTGATAGTATTTATTTTGTTTTCCGTGGTTTCCCACTTCTACTCGAAGCAAATACCGGGATAGTTCCTAATTGAAGGCTACAGCAACCTCCTTTCCAATCCTCTTTTAAATTACAAATATATATACTACTACAGCCATTACAGTAACACAGGTCATCAGGAACATTTCATACACACTCACGTTCATGGGGCTACATTACCATGATGTCGCAAAGCCTCTAAATCAATCAACAACAACAGAATCATTTAAGTTCATTTAATCTTAATACTAAGTTTCGTGATGATATCTCCAGCCATTGTAACGTTACCCTGCATGCAGAGTTAGTCAATGTATTTCTTCATTAATTTTATTTCCCTACATCGACCCCTGTTAATACAATTTAAAGAAAGTATTCAGATTTTTATGGCGTTCAGAAACCTAATGTTCTTATCGTGGTTTGGATAGAAAACGGAGGCCCATGGCCTGGTGTTTACGTCTTGACTGTAGTCATGGAGAAAAAGGAGTAGCATGGCCCCTTACAGAGACAGATCGACACCTGGTGATCACTTCTTGAGGTAGTGTTGCCGTTGAGATAATTGAGTGGCATGGCCTCTTACCGAGATAGATGGATACTTGGTGGACCCGTCTTGTGCTACTGTTGCCATAGAGATGAACGGCCTTGCCGTTCCTTCATAAGTTAATTTTCTGACTTTATTGGCCTCTGCTTGAGTGCAAAAAGGCCGAAATCTGAAGAATGAGAAAGACTATCGAAAATTCATGTAGGCAGCCGTTCTTTCTGGGTTCTAAACTATGTGTATGGAAAATTAGGTTGAGATTGGTGGAACGGTGTAGATTTGTATACGGAACAAATCCACATACATACATACAAACAGACTTTCACTTTTATATATAAGATGATATAAGAATATAAGATTATATAAAACAAAGTGTCCTGACCGACTGACTGACTGACTCACCATCGCCCAGCCGAAACTATTGATGTTAGAAACATGAAATTTTGGGGATAAGTCGAAAACGCTCACTAAGGAAGGATTTTTGGATATTCAGGTTCTAAAGGGGTGTTACGGGGATAGACCTGCATTTCATCGAATAACAATATCTCCCGTTTGATTTCATTGGGGGATGTGATATTCGGCATATAAAATCATTAAAAATAAGAAGAGATGTGTCTGAGTGTTTTTCGATGTGGTGTATATTATGAGGTGAAAGGGGTGAAAAGTGGGTGAAGGATTCCAAACGGAGCGTGTATCTCATAAACGACATAGGCGAGGAGTTTGAAACTCAGCGGAAAAAAATCAGCTTAAAAAATAAGTAAATAAGTTTGGGACGTTTTTCTTTCTCTTAAATCAATTTAAGGGGCCCATCGGGAGGGGTGAAATTCTGGGGGGGGGGGGGAGAACAGGAAAGAAAGTGTCCTAACTGATTGACTGACTCACTCATCAAAATCAGGAGAAAAAAAGCTTAAAAATAAGTAAATAGGTGTTCGACCCTTAATATCAGAAATCCCATTTAAGGGGTTCATGGGGAGGGGTGAGATTCTTGAAAATAAATGAAAGAAAATGTCCTGACTGACTCACTCATCGCCCAGCCAAAATTATTGAAGTTAGAAACGTGACATTTTGGGGATATGTTCGTTGTATGTCAAAACCATCCACTAAGGAAGGATTATCGGATATTCAGGTTTTAAAGGGGGTGTTAAGGGGGTTAAACCTGCATTTCATTGAATAACAATATCTCATGAGCGGTTTCATTTGTGGATGTGATACTCGGCACATAAACTAAGCATTAAAAATAAGCAGACATGAGTCTAAGGGTTTTTCGATCTGGTGTATATCATAAGGTGAAGGGGTGAAAAGTGGGGGTAGAAGGATTCTTAATGGAGCGTGTATCTCTTAAACGACATAGGCGAGAATTTGGAAACTCAGCGGAAAAAAATCAGCTGAAGTAAATAGGCGTTCGACCGTTTTTTCATACATTCCATTATGGGGCCAATGGGGTGGGGTGAAATTCTGAAAAAAAAAGGAGAGAATGTGTCCTAAGTGACTGACTCACTCACTCAGTCATCAAACTCAGGAGAAAATGACAGCCACCATGTGCTGATCCTAACCCACTCTCAATTATAAAGAGGATGATGAGATCAGCAGCCACCACGTGCTGGCTCTAACCCACTCTGACTTATAAAGTGGATGACGAGATCAGCAGCCACCATGTGCTGATCCTAAGCCACCCTCAATTATAAAGAGGATGTAGAGATCAGCAGCCACCACGTGCTGGCTCTAACCCACTCTGACTTATAAAGTGGATGACGAGATCTGCAGCCACCATGTGCTGGTCCTAACCCACACTAACTTATAAAACGGATGACAAGGTCAGCAACGACCACGTTCTGGCTCTATCCAACTCTCACTTATAAAGCGGATGACGAGATCAGCAGCCACCACGTGCAGGTCGTAACCCACTCTCACTTATAAAGTGTTTGACGAGATCAGCAGCCACCACGTGCAGGTCATAACCCACTCCCACTTATAAAGTGTTTGACGAGAAGAGCAGCCACCATGTGCTGGCTCTATCCCACTCGCACTTATAAAGGGGATGACGAGACCAGCAGCCACCATGTGCTGGCTCTATCCCACTCTCATTGATAAAGCGGATGACAAGATCAGCAGCCACCACGTGCTGGCTCTATCCCACTCGCACTTATAAAGGGGATGACGAGACCAGCAGCCACCATGTGCTGGCTCTATCCCACTCTCATTGATAAAGCGGATGACAAGATCAGCAGCCACCACGTGCTGGCTCTAACCCACTCTCACTAACAAAGCGGATGACGAGATCAGCAGCCACCACCTGAAGGTCCTAACCCACTCTCACTTATAAAGCGGATGACGAGGTCAACAACCACCACGTCCTGGCTCTAACCAACTCTCACTAATAAAGCGGATGACGAGATCAGCAGCCACCATGTCCTGGCTCTAACCAACTCTCACTTATAAAGCGGATGACGAGATCAGCAGCCACCACGTCCTGGCTCTAACCCACTCCCACTTATAAAGCGGATGACGAGATCAGCAGCCACCAAGTGCTGGCTCTAACCCACTCTCACGTATAAAGTGGATGACGAGATCAGCAGCCACCACGTGCTGGCTCTAACCCACTCTCACGTATAAAGTGGATGACGAGATCAGCAGCCACCACGTGCTGGCTCTAACCCACTCTCACGTATAAAGTGGATGACGAGATCAGCAGCCACCACGTGCTGGCCCTTTACCTCTCTCACTTATAAAGCGGATGAGGAGATCAGCAGCCACCATGTGCTAGCTCTAACCCACTCTCACTTATAAAGCGGATGACGAGATCAGCAGCCACCACGTGCTGGCCCTTACCCTCTTTCACTTATAAAGCGGATGACGAGATCAGCAGCCACCACGTGCTGGCTCTAACCCACTCTCACTTATAAGGCGGATGACGAGATCAGCAGCCACCACGTGCTGGTCCTAATCCACTCTCACGTATAAAGCGGATGACGAGATCAGCAGCCACCATGTGCTGGCTCTAACCCACTCTCGCTTATAAAGCGGAAGGCGAGATCAGCAGCCCCCGGGTGCTGGCTCAAACCCACTCTCACTTATAAGGCGGATGACGAGATCAGCAGCCACCACGTGCTGGTCCTAACCCACTCTCACTTATAAAGCGGATGACGAGATCAGCAGCCACCATGTGCTGGCTTTAACCCACTCTCACTTATAAAGCGGATGACGAGATCAGCAGCCACCACGTGCTGGCTCTAACCCACTCTCACTTATGAAGGGGATGTCGAGATCAGCAGCCACCACGTGTTGGCTCTAACCTACTCTCATTTAAAAAGTGGATGACGACATCAGCAGCCATCATGTGCTGGCTCTAACCCACTCTCACATATAAACCGGATGACGAGATCAGCAGCCACAAAGTGGTGGTTCTAACCCACTCTCACTTATAAAGCTGATGACGAGATCAGCAGCCACCATGTGCTGCCTCTAACCCACTCGCACTTATAAAGCCGATGACGAGATCAGCAGCCACAATGTGCCGGCAACTTACCCACTCTCACTTATAAGGCGGATGAAGAGATCAGCAGCCACCATGTGCTGGCTCTAACACATTCTCACTTAGAAAGCGGATGGCGAGATCAGCAGCTACCATGTGCTGGCACTAACCCACTCTCACTTATAAAGCAGATGGCGAGATCAGCAGCTACCATGGGCTGGCTCTTACCCACTCTCACTTATAAAGTGGGTGACTAGATCAGCAGCCACCACGTGCTGGCCCTAACCCTCTCTCACTTATAAAGCGGACGACGAGATCAGCAGCCACCACGTGCTGGCTCTGACGCACTCTCACTTATAAAGCGGATGACGAGATCAGCAGCTACCACGGGCTGGTCCGAACCCACTCTCACTTATAAAGCGGATGACAAGATCAGCAGCCACCTCGGGCTGGTCCTAACCCACTCTCACTTATAAAACGGATGGAGAGATCAGCAGCCAACACGTGCTGGCTCTGACACACTCTCACTTATAAAGCGGATGACGAGATCAGCAGCCACCACGGGCTGGTCCTAGCCCACTCTCACTTATAAAGCGGATGACGAGATCAGCAGTCACCATGTGCTGGCTCTAACCCACTCTCACTTATAAAGTGTATGACGAGATCAGCAGCCACCATGTGCTGGCTCTAACCCACTCTCACTTATAAAGCGGATGACGAGAACAGCAGCCACCACGTGCTGGCTCTAACCCACTCTCACTTATAAAGTGTATGACGAGATCAGAAGCCACCATGTGCTGACTCTAACCCACTCTCACTTATAAAGTGTATGACGAGAAAAGCAGCCACCACGTGTTGGCTCTAACCCACTCTCACTTCTGAAGTGGATGACGAGAACAGCAGCCACCACGTGTTGGCTCTAACCCACTCTCATTTATAAAGTGGAAGACGAGATCAGCCGCCATCATGTGCTGGCACTAACCCACTCTCGCTTATAAAGCGGATGACGAGATCAGCAGCCACCAAGTGGTGGCTCTAACCCACTCTCACTTATAAAGCAGATGACGAGATCAGCAGCCACCATGTGCTGCCTCTAACCCACTCGCACTTATAAAGCGGATGACGAGATCAGCAGCCACTATGTGCTGGCCCTAACCCACTCTCAAAATATAAAGTGCATGACGAGATCAGCAGCCACCATGTGCTGGCTCTAACCCACTCTCACTTATAAAGCGGATGACGAGATCAGCAGCCACCACATGCTGGCTCTAACCTACTCTCACTTATAAAGTTAATGACGAGATCAGCAGCCACCATGTGCTGGCTCTAACCCACTCTCACTTATAAAGTGGATGACGAGATCAGCAGCCACCATGTGCTGGCTCTAACCCACAATCACTTATAAAGTGTATGACGAGATCAGCAGCCACCATGTGCTGGCCCTACCCGGCTCTCACTTATAAGGCGGATGACGAGATCAGCAGCCACCACGTCCTGGCTCTAACCAACTCTCACTTATAAAGCGGATGACGAGATCTGCAGCCACCATGTGCAGGTCCAAACACACTCTCACTTTTAAGCGGATGACGAGATCGGCAGCCACCATGTGCTTGCTCTAACCCACTCTCATTTATAAAGCGGATGACGTGATCAGCAGCCACCACGTCCTGGCTCTAACCAACTCTCACTTATAAAGCGTATGACGAGATCAGCAGCCACCACGTGCTGGCTCTAACCTACTCTCACTTATAAAGTGCATGACGAGATCAGCAGCCACCACGTGCTAGCGCTAACCCTCTCTTACTTATAAAGCGGATGACGAGATCAGCAGCCACCACGTGCTGCTCCTATCCCACTCTCACGTATAAAGCAGATGGCGAGATCAGCAGCCACCACGGGCTGGCTCTAACCCACTCTCACTTATAAAGCGGATTGCGAGATAAGCCTCCACCAAGTGCTGGCTCTCACCCACTCTCATTTATAAAGCGGATGACGAGAACAGCAGCCACCACGTGCTGGCTCTAACCCACTCTCACTTATAAAGGGTATGACGAGATCAGCAGCCACCACGTGCTGGCTCTAATTCACTCTGACTTATAAAGTGTATAACGAGATCAGCAGCCACCACGTGCTGGTCCTAACCCACTCTCACTTATAAAGCGGATCACGAGATCAGCAGCCACCATGTGCTGGCTCTAACCCACTCTCAGCTATAAAGCGGATGGCGAGATCAGCAGCCACCATGTGCTGGCCGTAACCCGCTCTCACTTATAAAGTGGATAACGAGATCAGCAGCCACCACGTGCTGGTTCTAACCCACTCTCAGTTATAAAGCGGATGGCGAGATCAGCAGCCACCATGTGCTGGCTCTAACCCACTATCAATTAACAAGTGGATAACGAGATCACCAGCCACCACGTGCTGGCTCTAACCCACTCTCGATTTCAAAGCGGATGACGAGGTCAGCAACCACCACGTCCTGGCTCTAACCAACTCTCACTTATAAAGCGGATGACGAGATCAGCAGCCACCACGTCCTGGCTCTAACCAACTCTCACTTATAAAGCGGATGACGAGATCAGCAGCCACCACGTGCTGGCCCTTACCCTCTTTCACTTATAAAGCGGATGACGAAATCAGCAGCCAACACGTGCTGGCCCATACCCTCTCTCACTTATAAAGCGGATGACGAGATCAGCAGCCACCATGTGCTGGCTCTAACCCACTCTCACTTATAAAGCGGATGACGAGATCAGCAGCCACCACGTGCTGGCCCTTACCCTCTTTCACTTATAAAGCGGATGACGAGATCAGCAGCCACCACGTGCTGGCTCTAACCCACTCTCACTTATGAGGCGGATGACGAGATCAGCAGCCACCACGTGCTGGTCCTAACCCACTCTCACTTATAAAGCGGATGAAGAGATCAGCAGCCACCATGTGCTGGCTCTAACCCACTCTCGCTTATAAAGCGGAAGGCGAGATTAGCAGCCCCCGGGTGCTGGCTCAAACCCACTCTCACTTATAAGGCGGATGACGAGATCAGCAGCCACCACGTGCTGGTCCTAACCCACTCTCACTTATAAAGCGGATGACGAGATCAGCAGCCACCATGTGCTGGCTCTAACCCACTCTCACTTATAAAGCGGATGTCGAGATCAGCAGCCACCACATGTTGGCTCTAACCCACTCTCATTTATAAAGTGTATGACGAGATCAGCAGCCATCATGTGCTGGCTCTAACCCACTCTCACTTATAAAGCGGATGACGAGATCAGCAGCCACCAAGTGGTGGTTCTAACCCACTCTCACTTATAAAGCAGATGACGAGATCAGCAGCCACCATGTGCTGCCTCTAACCCAATCGCACTTATAAAGCCGATGACGAGATCAGCAGCCACCACGTGCTGGCTCTAACTCACTCTCACTTATAAGGCGGATGACGAGATCAGCAGCCACCACGTGCTGGTCCTAACCCACTCTCACTTATAAGGCGGATGAAGAGATCAGCAGCTACCATGTGCTGGCTCTAACCCACTCTCACTTATAAAGCAGATGGCGAGATCAGCAGCTACCATGGGCTGGCTCTTACCCACTCTCACTTATAAAGTGGGTGACTAGATCAGCAACCACCACGTGCTGGCCCTAACCCTCTCTCACTTATAAAGCGGACGATGAGATCAGCAGCCACCACGTGCTGGCTCTGAGGCACTCTCACTTATAAAGCGGATGACGAGATCAGCAGCCACCACGGGCTGGTCCTAGCCCACTCTCACTTATAAAGCAGATGACGAGATCATCAGTCACCATGTGCTGGCTCTAACCCACTCTCACTTATAAAGCGGATGACGAAATCAGCAGCCACCACGTGCTGGCTCTAACCCACTCTCACTTATAAAGTGTATGACGAGATCAGCAGCCACCATGTGCTGGTTCTAACTTACTCTCACTTATAAAGCGGATGACGAGAACAGCAGCCACTACGTGTTGGCTCTAGCCCACTCTCACTTATAAAGTGTATTACGAGATCAGCGGCCACCATGTGCTGGCTCTAACCCACTCTCACTTATAAAGTGGATGACGAGAAAAGCAGCCACCACGTGTTGGCTCTAACCCACTGTCACTTCTGAAGTGGATGACGAGAACAGCAGCCACCACGTGTTGGCTCTAACCCACTCTCATTTATGAAGTGGATGAAGAGATCAGCAGCCATCATGTGCTGGCTCTAACCCTCTCTCACTTATAAAGCGGATGACGAGATCAGCAGCCACCGAGTGGTGGCTCTAACACACTCTCACCTATAAAGCAGATGACGAGATATGCAGCCACCATGTGCTGCCTCTAACCCACTCGCACTTATAAAGCGGATGACGAGATCAGCAGCCACTATGTGCTGGCCCTAACCTACTCTCAATTATAAAGTGCATGACGAAATCAGCAGCCACCATGTGCTGGCTCTAACACACTCTCACTTATAAAGCGGATGACGAGATCAGCAGCCACCACATGCTGGCTCTAACCCACTCTCATTTATAAAGCGGATGACGAGAACAGCAGCCACCAAGTGCTGGCTCTAACCCACTCTCACTTATAAAGCAGACGACGAGATCAGCAGCCACCATGTGCTGGCTCTAACCCACTCTCACTTATAATGCGGATGACGAGATAAGCAGCCACCATGTGCTGGCTCTAACCCACTCTCACTTATAAAGCGGATGACGCGATCATTAGCCACCATGTGCAGGCCCCAACCCACTCTAACTTATAAAGTGTATGACGAGATCAGCAGCCACCATGTGCTGGCTCTAACCCACTCTCACTTATAAAGCGGATGACGAGAACAGCAGCCACCACGTGCTGGCTCTAACCCACTCTCACTTATAAAGTGTATGACGAGATCAGAAGCCACCATGTGCTGACTCTAACCCACTCTCACTTATAAAGTGTATGACGAGAAAAGCAGCCACCACGTGTTGGCTCTAACCAACTCTCACTTCTGAAGTGGATGACGAGAACAGCAGCCACCACGTGTTGGCTCTAACCCACTCTCATTTATAAAGTGGATGACGAGATCAGCAGCCATCATGTGCTGGCTCTAACCCACTCTCGCTTATAAAGCGGATGACGAGATCAGCAGCCACCAAGTGGTGGCTCTAACCCAGTCTCACTTATAAAGCAGATGACGAGATCAGCAGCCACCACGTGCTGCCTCTAACCCACTCGCACTTATAAAGCGGATGACGAGATCAGCAGCCACTATATGCTGGCCCTAACCCACTCTCAAAATATAAATTGCATGACGAGATCAGCAGCCACCATGTGCTGGCTCTAACCCACTCTCACTTATAAAGCGGATGACGAGATCAGCAGCCACCACATGCTGGCTCTAACCTACTCTCACTTATAAAGTTAATGACGAGATCAGCAGCCACCATGTGCTGGCTCTAACCCACTCTCACTTATAAAGTGGATGACGAGATCAGCAGCCACCATGTGCTGGCTCTAACCCACAATCACTTATAAACTGTATGACGAGATCAGCAGCCACCATGTGCTGGCCCTACCCGGCTCTCACTTATAAGGCGGAAGACGAGATCAGCAGCCACCACGTCCTGGCTCTAACCAACTCTCACTTATAAAGCGGATGACGAGATCTGCAGCCACCATGTGCAGGTCCAAACACACTCTCACTTTTAAGCGGATGACGAGATCGGCAGCCACCATGTGCTTGCTCTAACCCACTCTCATTTATAAAGCGGATGACGTGATCAGCAGCCACCACGTCCTGGCTCTAACCAACTCTTACTTATAAAGCGTATGACGAGATCAGCAGCCACCACGTGCTGGCTCTAACCTACTCTCACTTATAAAGTGCATGACGAGATCAGCAGCCACCACGTGCTGGCGCTAAACCTCTCTTACTTATAAAGCGGATGACGAGATCAGCAGCCACCACGTGCTGCTCCTATCCCACTCTCACGTATACAGCGGATGGCGAGATCAGCAGCCACCACGGGCTGGCTCTAACCCACTCTCACTTATAAAGCGGATTGCGAGATAAGCCTCCACCAAGTGCTGGCTCTAACCCACTCTCATTTATAAAGCGGATGACGAGAACAGCAGCCACCACGTGCTGGCTCTAACCCACTCTCACTTATAAAGGGTATGACGAGATCAGCAGCCACCATGTGCTATCTCTAATTCACTCTGACTTATAAAGTGTATGACGAGATCAGCAGCCACCACGTGCTGGTCCTAACCCACTCTCACTTATAAAGCGGATAACGAGATCAGCAGCCACCATGTGCTGGCTCTAACCCACTCTCAGCTATAAAGCGGATGGCGAGATCAGCAGCCACCATGTGCTGGCCGTAACCCACTCTCACTTATAAAGTGGATAACGAGATCAGCAGCCACCACGTGCTGGTTCTAATCCACTCTCAGTTATAAAGCGGATGGCGAGAACAGCAGCCACCATGTGCTGGCTCTAACCCACTATCAATTAACAAATGGATAACGAGATCAGCAGCCACCACGTGCTGGCTCTAACCCACTCTCACTTTCAAAGCGGATGACGAGGTCAGCAACCACCACGTCCTGGCTCTAACCAACTCTCACTTATAAAGCGGATGACGAGATCAGCAGCCACCACGTCCTGGCTCTAACCAACTCTAACTTATAAAGCTGATGACGAGATCAGCAGCCACCACGTCCTGGCTCTAACCAACTCTCACTTATAAAGCGGATGACGAGATCAGCAGCCACCACGTGCTGGCCCTTACCCTCTTTCACTTATAAAGCGGATGACGAAATCAGCAGCCACCACGTGCTGGCCCATACCCTCTCTCACTTATAAAGCGGATGACGAGATCAGCAGCCACCATGTGCTGGCTCTAACCCACTCTCACTTATAAAGCGGATGACGAGATCAGCAGCCACCACGTGCTGGCCCATACCCTCTTTCACTTATAAAGCGGATGACGAGATCAGCAGCCACCACGTGCTGGCTCTAACCCACTCTCACTTATAAGGCGGATGACGAGATCAGCAGCCACCACGTGCTGGTCCTAACCCACTCTCACTTATAAAGCGGATGTCGAGATCAGCAGCCACCACATGTTGGCTCTAACCCACTCTCATTTATATAGTGTATGACGAGATCAGCAGCCATCATGTGCTGGCTCTAACCCACTCTCACTTATAAAGCGGATGACGAGATCAGCAGCCACCAAGTGGTGGTTCTAACCCACTCTCACTTATAAAGCAGATGACGAGATCAGCAGCCACCATGTGCTGGCTCTAACCCACTCTCGCTTATAAAGCGGAAGGCGAGATTAGCAACCCCCGGGTGCTGGCTCAAACCCACTCTCACTTATAAGGCGGATGACGAGATCAGTAGCCACCACGTGCTGGTCCTAACCCACTCTCACTTATAAAGTGGATGACGAGATCAGCAGCCACCATGTGCTGGCTCTAACCCACTCTCACTTATAAAGCGGATGTCGAGATCAGCAGCCACCCCATGTTGGCTCTAACCCACTCTCATTTATATAGTGTATGACGAGATCAGCAGCCATCATGTGCTGGCTCTAACCCACTCTCACTTATAAAGCGGATGACGAGATCAGCAGCCACCAAGTGGTGGTTCTAACCCACTCTCACTTATAAAGCAGATGACGAGATCAGCAGCCACCATGTGCTGCCTCTAACCCACTCGCACTTATAAAGCCGATGACGAGATCGGCAGGCACAATGTGCCGGCCCTAACCCACTCTCACTTATAAGGCGGATGAAGAGATCAGCAGCCACCATGTGCTGGCTCTAACCCACTATCAATTAACAAGTGGATAACGAGATCACCAGCCACCACGTGCTGGCTCTAACCCACTCTCGATTTCAAAGCGGATGACGAGGTCAGCAACCACCACGTCCTGGCTCTAACCAACTCTCACTTATAAAGCGGATGACGAGATCAGCAGCCACCACGTCCTGGCTCTAACCAACTCTCACTTATAAAGCTGATGACGAGATCAGCAGCCACCACGTCCTGGCTCTAACCAACTCTCACTTATAAAGCGGATGACGAGATCAGCAGCCACCACGTGCTGGCCCTTACCCTCTTTTACTTATAAAGCGGATGACGAAATCAGCAGCCACCACGTGCTGGCCCATACCCTCTCTCACTTATAAAGCGGATGACGAGATCAGCAGCCACCATGTGCTGGCTCTAACCCACTCTCACTTATAAAGCGGATGACGAGATCAGCAGCCACCACGTGCTGGCCCTTACCCTCTTTCACTTATAAAGCGGATGACGAGATCAGCAGCCACCTCGTGCTGGCTCTAACCCACTCTCACTTATAAGGCGGATGACGAGATCAGCAGCCTCCACGTGCTGGTCCTAACCCACTCTCACTTATAAAGCGGATGAAGAGATCAGCAGCCACCATGTGCTGGCTCTAACCCACTCTCGCTTATAAAGCGGAAGGCAAGATTAGCAGCCCCCGGGTGCTGGCTCAAACCCACTCTCACTTATAAGGCGGATGACGAGATCAGCAGCCACCACGTGCTGGTCCTAACCCACTCTCACTTATAAAGCGGATGACGAGATCAGCAGCCACCATGTGCTGGCTCTAACCCACTCTCACTTATAAAGCGGATGTCGAGATCAGCAGCCACCACATGTTGGCTCTAACCCACTCTCATTTATAAAGTGTATGACGAGATCAGCAGCCATCATGTGCTGGCTCTAACCCACTCTCACTTATAAAGCGGATGACGAGATCAGCAGCCACCAAGTGGTGGTTCTAACCCACTCTCACTTATAAAGCAGATGACGAGATCAGCAGCCACCATGTGCTGCCTCTAACCCAATCGCACTTATAAAGCCGATGACGAGATCAGCAGCCACCACGTGCTGGCTCTAACCCACTCTCACTTATAAGGCGGATGACGAGATCAGCAGCCACCACGTGCTGGTCCTAACCCACTCTCACTTATAAGGCGGATGAAGAGATCAGCAGCTACCATGTGCTGGCTCTAACCCACTCTCACTTATAAAGTGGGTGACTAGATCAGCAGCCACCACGTGCTGGCCCTAACCCTCTCTCACTTATAAAGTGGACGAAGAGATCAGCAGCCACCACGTGCTGGCTCTGAGGCACTCTCACTTATAAAGCGGATGACGAGATCAGCAGCCACCACGGGCTGGTCCTAGCCCACTCTCACTTCTAAAGCAGATGACGAGATCATCAGTCACCATGTGCTGGCTCTAACCCACTCTCACTTATAAAGCGGATGACGAGATCAGCAGCCACCACGTGCTGGCTCTAACCCACTCTCACTTATAAAGTGTATGACGAGATCAGCAGCCACCATGTGCTGGTTCTAACTTACTCTCACTTATAAAGCGGATGACGAGAACAGCAGCCACTACGTGTTGGCTCTAACCCACTCTCACTTATAAAGTGTATTACGAGATCAGCGGCCACCATGTGCTGGCTCTAACCCACTCTCACTTATAAAGTGGATGACGAGAAAAGCAGCCACCACGTGTTGGCTCTAACCCACTCTCACTTCTGAAGTGGATGACGAGAACAGCAGCCACCACGTGTTGGCTCTAACCCACTCTCATTTATGAAGTGGATGAAGAGATCAGCAGCCATCATGTGCTGGCTCTAACCCTCTCTCACTTATAAAGCGGATGACGAGATCAGCAGCCACCGAGTGGTGGCTCTAACACACTCTCACCTATAAAGCAGATGACGAGATATGCAGCCACCATGTGCTGCCTCTAACCCACTCGCACTTATAAAGCGGATGACGAGATCAGCAGCCACTATGTGCTGGCCCTAACCTACTCTCAATTATAAAGTGCATTACGAAATCAGCAGCCACCATGTGCTGGCTCTAACACACTCTCACTTATAAAGCGGATGACGAGATCAGCAGCCACCACATGCTGGCTCTAACCCACTCTCATTTATAAACCGGATGACGAGAACAGCAGCCACAAAGTGCTGGCTCTAACCCACTCTCACTTATAAAGCAGACGACGAGATCAGCAGCCACCATGTGCTGGCTCTAACCCACTCTCACTTATAATGCGGATGACGAGATAAGCAGCCACCATGTGCTGGCTCTAACCCACTCTCACTTATAAAGCGGATGACGCGATCATTAGCCACCATGTGCAGGCCCCAACCCACTCTAACTTATAAAGTGTATGACGAGATCAGCAGCCACCATGTGCTGGCTCTAACCCACTCTCACTTATAAAGCGGATGACGAGAACAGCAGTCACCACGTGCTGGCTCTAACCCACTCTCACTTATAAAGTGTATGACGAGATCAGAAGCCACCATGTGCTGACTCTAACCCACTCTCACTTATAAACTGTATGACGAGAAAAGCAGCCACCACGTGTTGGCTCTAACCCACTCTCACTTCTGAAGTGGATGACGAGAACAGCAGCCACCACGTATTGGCTCTAACCCACTCTCATTTATAAAGTGGATGACGAGATCAGCAGCCATCATGTGCTGGCTCTAACCCACTCTCGCTTATAAAGCGGATGACGAGATCAGCAGCCACCAAGTGGTGGCTCTAACCCACTCTCACTTATAAAGCAGATGACGAGATCAGCAGCCACCACGTGCTGCCTCTAACCCACTCGCACTTATAAAGCGGATGACGAGATCAGCAGCCACTATGTGCTGGCCCTAACCCACTCTCAAAATATAAATTGCATGACGAGATCAGCAGCCACCATGTGCTGGCTCTAACCCACTCTCACTTATAAAGCGGATGACGAGATCAGCAGCCACCACATGCTGGCTCTAACCTACTCTCACTTATAAAGTTAATGACGAGATCAGCAGCCACCATGTGCTGGCTCTAACCCACTCTCACTTATAAAGTGGATGACGAGATCAGCAGCCACCATGTGCTGGCTCTAACCCACAATCACTTATAAACTGTATGACGAGATCAGCAGCCACCATGTGCTGGCCCTACCCGGCTCTCACTTATAAGGCGGATGACGAGATCAGCAGCCACCACGTCCTGGCTCTAACCAACTCTCACTTATAAAGCGGATGACGAGATCTGCAGCCACCATGTGCAGGTCCAAACACACTCTCACTTTTAAGCGGATGACGAGATCGGCAGCCACCATGTGCTTGCTCTAACCCACTCTCATTTATAAAGCGGATGACGTGATCAGCAGCCACCACGTCCTGGCTCTAACCAACTCTTACTTATAAAGCGTATGACGAGATCAGCAGCCACCACGTGCTGGCTCTAACCTACTCTCACTTATAAAGTGCATGACGAGATCAGCAGCCACCACGTGCTGGCGCTAAACCTCTCTTACTTATAAAGCGGATGACGAGATCAGCAGCCACCACGTGCTGCTCCTATCCCACTCTCACGTATAAAGCGGATGGCGAGATCAGCAGCCACCACGGGCTGGCTCTAACCCACTCTCACTTATAAAGCGGATTGCGAGATAAGCCTCCACCAAGTGCTGGCTCTAACCCACTCTCATTTATAAAGCGGATGACGAGAACAGCAGCCACCACGTGCTGGCTCTAACCCACTCTCACTTATAAAGGGTATGACGAGATCAGCAGCCACCACGTGCTATCTCTAATTCACTCTGACTTATAAAGTGTATGACGAGATCAGCAGCCACCACGTGCTGGTCCTAACCCACTCTCACTTATAAAGCGGATAACGAGATAAGCAGCCACCATGTGCTGGCTCTAACCCACTCTCAGCTATAAAGCGGATGGCGAGATCAGCAGCCACCATGTGCTGGCCGTAACCCACTCTCACTTATAAAGTGGATAACGAGATCAGCAGCCACCACGTGCTGGGTCTAACCCACTCTCAGTTATAAAGCGGATGGCGAGAACAGCAGCCACCATGTGCTGGCTCTAACCCACTATCAATTAACAAGTGGATAACGAGATCAGCAGCCACCACGTGCTGGCTCTAACCCACTCTCACTTTCAAAGCGGATGACGAGGTCAGCAACCACCACGTCCTGGCTCTAACCAACTCTCACTTATAAAGCGGATGACGAGATCAGCAGCCACCACGTCCTGGCTCTAACCAACTTTAACTTATAAAGCTGATGACGAGATCAGCAGCCACCACGTCCTGGTTCTAACCAACTCTCACTTATAAAGCGGATGACGAGATCAGCAGCCACCACGTGCTGGCCCTTACCCTCTTTCACTTATAAAGCGGATGACGAAATCAGCAGCCACCACGTGCTGGCCCATACCCTCTCTCACTTATAAAGCGGATGACGAGATCAGCAGCCACCATGTGCTGGCTCTAACCCACTCTCACTTATAAAGCGGATGACGAGATCAGCAGCCACCACGTGCTGGCCCTTACCCTCTTTCACTTATAAAGCGGATGACGAGATCAGCAGCCACCACGTGCTGGCTCTAACCCACTCTCACTTATAAGGCGGATGACGAGATCAGCAGCCACCACGTGCTGGTCCTAACTCACTCTCACTTATATAGCGGATGAAGAGATCAGCAGCCACCATGTGCTGGCTCTAACCCACTCTCGCTTATAAAGCGGAAGGCGAGATTAGCAGCCCCCGGGTGCTGGCTCAAACCCACTCTCACTTATAAGGCGGATGACGAGATCAGCAGCCACCACGTGCTGGTCCTAACCCACTCTCACTTATAAAGCGGATGACGAGATCAGCAGCCACCATGTGCTGGCTCTAACCCACTCTCACTTATAAAGCGGATGTCGAGATCAGCAGCCACCACATGTTGGCTCTAACCCACTCTCATTTATAAAGTGTATGACGAGAACAGCAGCCATCATGTGCTGGCTCTAACCCACTCTCACTTATAAAGCGGATGACGAGATCAGCAGCCACCAAGTGGTGGTTCCAACCCACTCTCACTTATAAAGCAGATGACGAGATCAGCAGCCACCATGTGCTGCCTCTAACCCACTCGCACTTATAAAGCCGATGACGAGATCGGCAGGCACAATGTGCCGGCCCTAACCCACTCTCACTTATTAGGCGGATGAAGAGATCAGCAGCTACCATGTGCTGGCTCTAACCCACTCTCACTTATAAAGCAGATGGCGAGATCAGCAGCTACCCTGGGCTGGCTCTTACCCACTCTCACTTATAAAGTGGGTGACTAGATCTGCAGCCACCACGTGCTGGCCCTAACCCTCTCTCACTTATAAAGCGGACGAAGAGATCAGCAGCCACCACGTGCTGGCTCTGAGGCACTCACACTTATAAAGCGGAAAACGAGATCAGCAGCCACCACGTGCTGGTTCTAACCCACTCTCAGTTATAAAGCGGATGGCGAGATCAGCAGCCACAATGTGCTGGCTCTAACCCACTATCAATTAACAAGTGGATAACGAGATCACCAGCCACCACGTGCTGGCTCTAACCCACTCTCGATTTCAAAGCGGATGACGAGGTCAGCAACCACCACGTCCTGGCTCTAACCAACTCTCACTTATAAAGCGGATGACGAGATCAGCAGCCACCACGTCCTGGCTCTAACCAACTCTCACTTATAAAGCTGATGACGAGATCAGCAGCCACCACGTCCTGGCTCTAACCAACTCTCACTTATAAAGCGGATGACGAGATCAGCAGCCACCACGTGCTGGCCCTTACCCTCTTTCACTTATAAAGCGGATGACGAAATCAGCAGCCACCACCTGCTGGCCCATACCCTCTCTCACTTATAAAGCGGATGACGAGATCAGCAGCCACCATGTGCTGGCTCTAACCCACTCTCACTTATAAAGCGGATGACGAGATCAGCAGCCACCACGTGCTGGCCCTTACCCTCTTTCACTTATAAAGCGGATGACGAGATCAGCAGCCACCACGTGCTGGCTCTAACCCACTCTCACTTATAAGGCGGATGACGAGATCAGCAGCCACCACGTGCTGGTCCTAACCCACTCTCACTTATAAAGCGGATGAAGAGATCAGCAGCCACCATGTGCTGGCTCTAACCCACTCTCGCTTATAAAGCGGAAGGCAAGATTAGCAGCCCCCGGGTGCTGGCTCAAACCCACTCTCACTTATAAGGCGGATGACGAGATCAGCAGCCACCACGTGCTGGTCCTAACCCACTCTCACTTTAAAGCGGATGACGAGATCAGCAGCCACCAAGTGGTGGTTCTAACCCACTCTCACTTATAAAGCAGATGACGAGATCAGCAGCCACCATGTGCTGCCTCTAACCCAATCGCACTTATAAAGCCGATGACGAGATCAGCAGCCACCACGTGCTGGCTCTAACCCACTCTCACTTATAACGCGGATGACGAGATCAGCAGCCACCACGTGCTGGTCCTAACCCACTCTCACTTATAAGGCGGATGAAGAGATCAGCAGCTACCATGTGCTGGCTCTAACCCACTCTCACTTATAAAGTGGGTGACTAGATCAGCAGCCACCACGTGCTGGCCCTTACCCTCTCTCACTTATAAAGCGGACGAAGAGATCAGCAGCCACCACGTGCTGGCTCTGAGGCACTCTCACTTATAAAGCGGATGACGAGATCAGCAGCCACCACGGGCTGGTCCTAGCCCACTCTCACTTATAAAGCAGATGACGAGATCATCAGTCACCATGTGCTGGCTCTAACCCACTCTCACTTATAAAGCGGATGACGAGATCAGCAGCCACCACGTGCTGGCTCTAACCCACTCTCACTTATAAAGTGTATGACGAGATCAGCAGCCACCATGTGCTGGTTCTAACTTACTCTCACTTATAAAGCGGATGACGAGAACAGCAGCCACTACGTGTTGGCTCTAACCCACTCTCACTTATAAAGTGTATTACGAGATCAGCGGCCACCATGTGCTGGCTCTAACCCACTCTCACTTATAAAGTGGATGACGAGAAAAGCAGCCACCACGTGTTGGCTCTAACCCACTCTCACTTCTGAAGTGGATGACGAGAACAGCAGCCACCACGTGTTGGCTCTAACCCACTCTCATTTATGAAGTGGATGAAGAGATCAGCAGCCATCATGTGCTGGCTCTAACCCTCTCTCACTTATAAAGCGGATGACGAGATCAGCAGCCACCGAGTGGTGGCTCTAACACACTCTCACCTATAAAGCAGATGACGAGATATGCAGCCACCATGTGCTGCCTCTAACCCACTCGCACTTATAAAGCGGATGACGAGATCAGCAGCCACTATGTGCTGGCCCTAACCTACTCTCAATTATAAAGTGCATGACGAAATCAGCAGCCACCATGTGCTGGCTCTAACACACTCTCACTTATAAGGCGGATGACGAGATCAGCAGCCACCACATGCTGGCTCTAACCCACTCTCATTTATAAACCGGATGACGAGAACAGCAGCCACCAAGTGCTGGCTCTAACCCACTCTCACTTATAAAGCAGACGACGAGATCAGCAGCCACCATGTGCTGGCTCTAACCCACTCTCACTTATAATGCGGATGACGAGATAAGCAGCCACCATGTGCTGGCTCTAACCCACTCTCACTTATAAAGCGGATGACGCGATCATTAGCCACCATGTGCAGGCCCCAACCCACTCTCACTTATAAAGCGGATGACGAGAACAGCAGCCACCACGTGCTGGCTCTAACCCACTCTCACTTATAAAGTGTATGACGAGATCAGAAGCCACCATGTGCTGATTCTAACCCACTCTCACTTATAAAGTGTATGACGAGAAAAGCAGCCACCACGTGTTGGCTCTAACCCACTCTCACTTCTGAAGTGGATGACGAGAACAGCAGCCGCCACGTGTTGGCTCTAACCCACTCTCATTTATAAAGTGGATGACGAGATCAGCAGCCATCATGTGCTGGCTCTAACCCACTCTCGCTTATAAAGCGGATGACGAGATCAGCAGCCACCAAGTGGTGGCTCTAACCCACTCTCACTTATAAAGCAGATGACGAGATCAGCAGCCACCACGTGCTGCCTCTAACCCACTCGCACTTATAAAGCGGATGACGAGATCAGCAGCCACTATGTGCTGGCCCTAACCCACTCTCAAAATATAAATTGCATGACGAGATCAGCAGCCACCATGTGCTGGCTCTAACCCACTCTCACTTATAAAGTGGATGACGAGATCAGCAGCCACCATGTGCTGGCTCTAACCCACAATCACTTATAAAGTGCATGACGAGATCAGCAGCCACCATGTGCTGGCCCTACCCGGCTCCCACTTATAAGGCGGATGACGAGATCAGCAGCCACCACGTCCTGGCTCTAACCAACTCTCACTTATAAAGCGGATGACGAGATCTGCAGCCACCATGTGCAGGTCCAAACACACTCTCACTTTTAAGCGGATGACGAGATCGGCAGCCACCATGTGCTTGCTCTAACCCACTCTCATTTATAAAGCAGATGACGTGATCAGCAGCCACCACGTCCTGGCTCTAACCAACTCTCACTTATAAAGCGTATGACGAGATCAGCAGCCACCACGTGCTGGCTCTAACCTACTCTCACTTATAAAGTGCATGACGAGATCAGCAGCCACCACGTGCTGGCGCTAACCCTCTCTTACTTATAAAGCGGATGACGAGATCAGCAGCCACCACGTGCTGCTCCTATCCCACTCTCACGTATAAAGCGGATGGCGAGATCAGCAGCCACCACGGGCTGGCTCTAACCCACTCTCACTTATAAAGCGGATTGCGAGATAAGCCTCCACCAAGTGCTGGCTCTAACCCACTCTCATTTATAAAGCGGATGACGAGAACAGCAGCCACCACGTGCTGGCTCTAACACACTCTCACTTATAAAGGGTATGACGAGATCAGCAGCCACCACGTGCTATCTCTAATTCACTCTGACTTATAAAGTGTATGACGAGATCAGCAGCCACCACGTGCTGGTCCTAACCCACTCTCACTTATAAAGCGGATAACGAGATCAGCAGCCACCATGTGCTGGCTCTAACCCACTCTCAGCTTTAAAGCGGATGGCGAGATCAGCAGCCACCATGTGCTGGCCGTAACCCACTCTCACTTATAAAGTGGATAACGAGATCAGCAGCCACCACGTGCTGGGTCTAACCCACTCTCAGTTATAAAGCGGATGGCGAGAACAGCAGCCACCATGTGCTGGCTCTAACCCACTACCAATTAACAAGTGGATAACGAGATCAGCAGCCACCACGTGCTGGCTCTAACCCACTCTCACTTTCAAAGCGGATGACGAGGTCAGCAACCACCACGACCTGGCTCTAACCAACTCTCACTTATAAAGCGGATGACGAGATCAGCAGCCACCACGTCCTGGCTCTAACCAACTCTCACTTATAAAGCTGATGACGAGATCAGCAGCCACCACGTCCTGGCTCTAACCAACTCTCACTTATAAAGCGGATGACGAGATCAGCAGCCACCACGTGCTGGCCCTTACCCTCTTTCACTTATAAAGCGGATGACGAAATCAGCAGCCACCACGTGCTGGCCCATACCGTCTCTCACTTATAAAGCGGATGACGAGATCAGCAGCCACCATGGGCTGGCTCTAACCCACTCTCACTTATAAAGCGGATGACGAGATCAGCAGCCACCACGTGCTGGCCCTTACCCTCTTTCACTTATAAAGCGGATGACGAGATCAGCAGCCACCACGTGCTGGCTCTAACCCACTCTCACTTATAAGGCGGATGACGAGATCAGCAGCCACCACGTGCTGGTCCTAACCCACTCTCACTTATATAGCGGATGAAGAGATCAGCAGCCACCATGTGCTGGCTCTAACCCACTCTCGCTTATAAAGCGGAAGGCGAGATTAGCAGCCCCCAGGTGCTGGCTCAAACCCACTCTCACTTATAAGGCGGATGACGAGATCAGCAGCCACCACGTGCTGGTCCTAACCCACTCTCACTTATAAAGCGGATGACGAGATCAGCAGCCACCATGTGCTGGCTCTAACCCACTCTCACTTATAAAGCGGATGTCGAGATCAGCAGCCACCACATGTTGGCTCTAACCCACTCTCATTTATAAAGTGTATGACGAGATCAGCAGCCATCATGTGCTGGCTCTAACCCACTCTCACTTAAAAAGCGGATGACGAGATCAGCAGCCACCAAGTGGTGGTTCTAACCCACTCTCACTTATAAAGCAGATGACGAGATCAGCAGCCACCATGTGCTGCCTCTAACCCACTCGCACTTATAAAGCCGATGACGAGATCGGCAGCCACAATGTGCCGGCCCTAACCCACTCTCACTTATAAGGCGGATGAAGAGATCAGCAGCTACCATGTGCTGGCTCTAACCCACTCTCACTTATAAAGCAGATGGCGAGATCAGCAGCTACCATGGGCTGGCTCTTACCCACTCTCAATTATAAAGTGGGTGACTAGATCAGCAGCCACCACGTGCTGGCCCTAACCCTCTCTCACTTATAAAGCGGACGAAGAGATCAGCAGCCACCACGTGCTGGCTCTGAGGCACTCTCACTTATAAAGCGGATGACGAGATCAGCAGCCACCATGGGCTGGTCCTAGCCCACTCTCACTTATGAGGCGGATGACGAGATCAGCAGCCACCACGTGCTGGTCCTAACCCACTCTCACTTATAAAGCGGATGAAGTGATCAGCAGCCACCATGTGCTGGCTCTAACCCACTCTCGCTTATAAAGCGGAAGGCGAGATTAGCAGCCCCCGGGTGCTGGCTCAAACCCACTCTCACTTATAAGGCGGATGACGAGATCAGCAGCCACGACGTGCTGGTCCTAACCCACTCCCACTTATAAAGCGGATGACGAGATCAGCAGCCACCATGTGCTGGCTCTAACCCACTCTCACTTATAAAGCGGATGTCGAGATCAGCAGCCACCACATGTTGGCTCTAACCCACTCTCATTTATAAAGTGTATTACGAGATCAGCAGCCATCATGTGCTGGCTCTAACCCACTCTCACTTATAAAGCGGATGACGAGATCAGCAGCCACCAAGTGGTGGTTCTAACCCACTGTCACTTATAAAGCAGATGACGAGATCAGCAGCCACCATGTGCTGCCTCTAACCCAATCGCACTTATAAAGCCGATGACGAGATCAGCAGCCACCACGTGCTGGCTCTAACCCACTCTCACTTATAAGGCGGATGACGAGATCAGCAGCCACCACGTGCTGGTCCTAACCCACTCTCACTTATAAGGCGGATGAAGAGATCAGCAGCTACCATGTGCTGGCTCTAACCCACTCTCACTTATAAAGCAGATGGCGAGATCAGCAGCTACCATGGGCTGGCTCTTACCCACTCTCACTTATAAAGTGGGTGACTAGATCAGCAGCCACCACGTGCTGGCCCTAACCCTCTCTCACTTATAAAGCGGACGATGAGATCAGCAGCCACCACGTGCTGGCTCTAACCCACTCTCACTTATAAAGCGGATGACGAGATCAGCAGCCACCACGGGCTGGTCCTAGCCCACTCTCACTTATAAAGCAGATGACGAGATCATCAGTCACCATGTGCTGGCTCTAACCCACTCTCACTTATAAAGCGGATGACGAAATCAGCAGCCACCACGTGCTGGCTCTAACCCACTCTCACTTATAAAGTGTATGACGAGATCAGCAGCCACCATGTGCTGGTTCTAACTTACTCTCACTTATAAAGCGGATGACGAGAACAGCAGCCACTACGTGTTGGCTCTAACCCACTCTCACTTATAAAGTGTATTACGAGATCAGCGGCCACCATGTGCTGGCTCTAACCCACTCTCACTTATAAAGTGGATGACGAGAAAAGCAGCCACCACGTGTTGGCTCTAACCCACTCTCACTTCTGAAGTGGATGACGAGAACAGCAGCCACCACGTGTTGGCTCTAACCCACTCTCATTTATGAAGTGGATGAAGAGATCAGCAGCCATCATGTGCTGGCTCTAACCCTCTCTCACTTATAAAGCGGATGACGAGATCAGCAGCCACCGAGTGGTGGCTCTAACACACTCTCACCTATAAAGCAGATGACGAGATATGCAGCCACCATGTGCTGCCTCTAACCCACTCGCACTTATAAAGCGGATGACGAGATCAGCAGCCACTATGTGCTGGCCCTAACCTACTCTCAATTATAAAGTGCATGACGAAATCAGCAGCCACCATGTGCTGGCTCTAACACACTCTCACTTATAAAGCGGATGACGAGATCAGCAGCCACCACATGCTGGCTCTAACCCACTCTCATTTATAAAGCGGATGACGAGAACAGCAGCCACCAAGTGCAGGCTCTAACCCACTCTCACTTATAAAGCAGACGACGAGATCAGCAGCCACCATGTGCTGGCTCTAACCCACTCTCACTTATAATGCGGATGACGAGATAAGCAGCCACCATGTGCTGGCTCTAACCCACTCTCACTTATAAAGCGGATGACGCGATCATTAGCCACCATGTGCAGGCCCCAACCCACTCTAACTTATAAAGTGTATGACGAGATCAGCAGCCACCATGTGCTGGCTCTAACCCACTCTCACTTATAAAGCGGATGACGAGAACAGCAGCCACCACGTGCTGGCTCTAACCCACTCTCACTTATAAAGTGTATGACGAGATCAGAAGCCACCATGTGCTTACTCTAACCCACTCTCACTCATAAAGTGTATGACGAGAAAAGCAGCCACCACGTGTTGGCTCTAACCAACTCTCACTTCTGAAGTGGATGACGAGAACAGCAGCCACCACGTGTTGGCTCTAACCCACTCTCATTTATAAAGTGGATGACGAGATCAGCAGCCATCATGTGCTGGCTCTAACACACTCTCGCTTATAAAGCGGATGACGAGATCAGCAGCCACCAAGTGGTGGCTCTAACCCACTCTCACTTATAAAGCAGATGACGAGATCAGCAGCCACCACGTGCTGCCTCTAACCCACTCGCACTTATAAAGCGGATGACGAGATCAGCAGCCACTATGTGCTGGCCCTAACCCACTCTCAAAATATAAATTGCATGACGAGATCAGCAGCCACCACATGCTGGCTCTAACCTACTCTCACTTATAAAGTTAATGACGAGATCAGCAGCCACCATGTGCTGGCTCTAACCCACTCTCACTTATAAAGTGGATGACGAGATCAGCAGCCACCATGTGCTGGCCATAACCCACAATCCCTTATAAACTGTATGACGAGATCAGCAGCCACCATGTGCTGGCCCTACCCGGCTCTCACTTATAAGGCGGATGACGAGATCAGCAGCCACCACGTCCTGGCTCTAACCAACTCTCACTTATAAAGCGGATGACGAGATCTGCAGCCACCATGTGCAGGTCCAAACACACTCTCACTTTTAAGCGGATGACGAGATCGGCAGCCACCATGTGCTTGCTCTAACCCACTCTCATTTATAAGGTGGATGACGTGATCAGCAGCCACCACGTCCTGGCTCTAACCAACTCTTACTTATAAAGCGTATGACGAGATCAGCAGCCACCACGTGCTGGCTCTAACCTACTCTCACTTATAAAGTGCATGACGAGATCAGCAGCCACCACGTGCTGGCGCTAAACCTCTCTTACTTATAAAGCGGATGACGAGATCAGCAGCCACCACGTGCTGCTCCTATCCCACTCTCACGTATAAAGCGGATGGCGAGATCAGCAGCCACCACGGGCTGGCTCTAACCCACTCTCACTTATAAAGCGGATTGCGAGATAAGCCTCCACCAAGTGCTGGCTCTAACCCACTCTCATTTATAAAGCGGATGACGAGAACAGCAGCCACCACGTGCTGGCTCTAACCCACTCTCACTTATAAAGGGTATGACGAGATCAGCAGCCACCACGTGCTATCTCTAATTCACTCTGACTTATAAAGTGTATGACGAGATCAGCAGCCACCACGTGCTGGTCCTAACCCACTCTCACTTATAAAGCGGATAACGAGATCAGCAGCCACCATGTGCTGGCTCTAACCCACTCTCAGCTATAAAGCGGATGGCGAGATCAGCAGCCACCATGTGCTGGCCGTAACCCACTCTCACTTATAAAGTGGATAACGAGATCAGCAGCCACCACGTGCTGGGTCTAACCCACTCTCAGTTATAAAGCGGATGGCGAGAACAGCAGCCACCATGTGCTGGCTCTAACCCACTATCAATTAACAAGTGGATAACGAGATCAGCAGCCACCACGTGCTGGCTCTAACCCACTCTCACTTTCAAAGCGGATGACGAGGTCAGCAACCACCACGTCCTGGCTCTAACCAACTCTCACTTATAAAGCGGATGACGAGATCGGCAGCCACCACGTCCTGGCTCTAACCAACTCTAACTTATAAAGCTGATGACGAGATCAGCAGCCACCACGTCCTGGCTCTAACCAACTCTCACTTATAAAGCGGATGACGAGATCAGCAGCCACCACGTGCTGGCCCTTACCCTCTTTCACTTATAAAGCGGATGACGAAATCAGCAGCCATCACGTGCTGGCCCATACCCTCTCTCACTTATAAAGCGGATGACGAGATCAGCAGCCACCATGTGCTGGCTCTAACCCACTCTCACTTATAAAGCGGATGACGAGATCAGCAGCCACCACGTGCTGGCCCTTACCCTCTTTCACTTATAAAGCGGATGACGAGATCAGCAGCCACCACGTGCTGGCTCTAACCCACTCTCACTTATAAGGCGGATGACGAGATCAGCAGCCACCACGTGCTGGTCCTAACCCACTCTCACTTATATAGCGGATGAAGAGATCAGCAGCCACCATGTGCTGGCTTTAACCCACTCTCGCTTATAAAGCGGAAGGCGAGATTAGCAGCCCCCGGGTGCTGGCTCAAACCCACTCTCACTTATAAGGCGGATGACGAGATCAGCAGCCACCACGTGCTGGTCCTAACCCACTCTCACTTATAAAGCGGATGACGAGATCAGCAGCCACCATGTGCTGGCTCTAACCCACTCTCACGTATAAAGCGGATGTCGAGATCAGCAGCCACCACATGTTGGCTCTAACCCACTCTCATTTATAAAGTGTATGACGAGATCAGCAGCCATCATGCGCTGGCTCTAACCCACTCTCACTTATAAAGCGGATGACGAGATCAGCAGCCACCAAGTGGTGGTTCTAACCCACTCTCACTTATAAAGCAGATGACGAGATCAGCAGCCACCATGTGCTGCCTCTAACCCACTCGCACTTATAAAGCCGATGACGAGATCGGCAGCCACAATGTGCCGGCCCTAACCCACTCTCACTTATAAGGCGGATGAAGAGATCAGCAGCTACCATGTGCTGGCTCTAACCCACTCTCACTTATAAAGCAGATGGCGAGATCAGCAGCTACCATGGGCTGGCTCTTACCCACTCTCACTTATAAAGTGGGTGACTAGATCAGCAGCCACCACGTGCTGGCCCTAACCCTCTCTCACTTATAAAGCGGACGAAGAGATCAGCAGCCACCACGTGCTGGCTCTAACCCACTCTCATTTATAAACCGGATGACGAGAACAGCAGCCACCAAGTGCTGGCTCTAACCCACTCTCACTTATAAAGCAGACGACGAGATCAGCAGCCACCATGTGCTGGCTCTAACCCACTCTCACTTATAATGCGGATGACGAGATAAGCAGCCACCATGTGCTGGCTCTAACCCACTCTCACTTATAAAGCGGATGACGCGATCATTAGCCACCATGTGCAGGCCCCAACCCACTCTCACTTATAAAGCGGATGACGAGAACAGCAGCCACCACGTGCTGGCTCTAACCCACTCTCACTTATGAAGTGTATGACGAGATCAGAAGCCACCATGTGCTGATTCTAACCCACTCTCACTTATAAAGTGTATGACGAGAAAAGCAGCCACCACGTGTTGGCTCTAACCCACTCTCACTTCTGAAGTGGATGACGAGAACAGCAGCCACCACGTGTTGGCTCTAACCCACTCTCATTTATAAAGTGGATGACGAGATCAGCAGCCATCATGTGCTGGCTCTAACCCACTCTCGCTTATAAAGCGGATGACGAGATCAGCAGCCACCAAGTGGTGGCTCTAACCCACTCTCACTTATAAAGCAGATGACGAGATCAGCAGCCACCACGTGCTGCCTCTAACCCACTCGCACTTATAAAGCGGATGACGAGATCAGCAGCCACTATGTGCTGGCCCTAACCCACTCTCAAAATATAAATTGCATGACGAGATCAGCAGCCACCATGTGCTGGCTCTAACCCACTCTCACTTATAAAGCGGATGACGAGATCAGCAGCCACCACATGCTGGCTCTAACCTACTCTCACTTATAAAGTTAATGACGAGATCAGCAGCCACCATGTGCTGGCTCTAACCCACTCTCACTTATAAAGTGGATGACGAGATCAGCAGCCACCATGTGCTGGCTCTAACCCACAATCACTTATAAAGTGTATGACGAGATCAGCAGCCACCATGTGCTGGCCCTACCCGGCTCTCACTTATAAGGCGGATGACGATATCAGCAGCCACCACGTCCTGGCTCTAACCAACTCTCACTTATAAAGCGGATGACGAGATCTGCAGCCACCATGTGCAGGTCCAAACATACTCTCACTTTTAAGCGGATGACGAGATCGGCAGCCACCATGTGCTTGCTCTAACCCACTCTCATTTATAAAGCAGATGACGTGATCAGCAGCCACCACGTCCTGGCTCTAACCAACTCTCACTTATAAAGCGTATGACGAGATCAGCAGCCACCACGTGCTGGCTCTAACCTACTCTCACTTATAAAGTGCATGACGAGATCAGCAGCCACCACGTGCTGGCGCTAACCCTCTCTTACTTATAAAGCGGATGACGAGATCAGCAGCCACCACGTGCTGCTCCTATCCCACTCTCACGTATAAAGCGGATGGCGAGATCAGCAGCCACCACGGGCTGGCTCTAACCCACTCTCACTTATAAAGCGGATTGCGAGATAAGCCTCCACCAAGTGCTGGCTCTAACCCACTCTCATTTATAAAGCGGATGACGAGAACAGCAGCCACCACGTGCTGGCTCTAACACACTCTCACTTATAAAGGGTATGACGAGATCAGCAGCCACCACGTGCTATCTCTAATTCACTCTGACTTATAAAGTGTATGACGAGATCAGCAGCCACCACGTGCTGGTCCTAACCCACTCTCACTTATAAAGAGGATAACGAGATCAGCAGCCACCATGTGCTGGCTCTAACCCACTCTCAGCTATAAAGCGGATGGCGAGATCAGCAGCCACCATGTGCTGGCCGTAACCCACTCTCACTTATAAAGTGGATAACGAGATCAGCAGCCACCACGTGCTGGGTCTAACCCACTCTCAGTTATAAAGCGGATGGCGAGAACAGCAGCCACCATGTGCTGGCTCTAACCCACTACCAATTAACAAGTGGATAACGAGATCAGCAGCCACCACGTGCTGGCTCTAACCCACTCTCACTTTCAAAGCGGATGACGAGGTCAGCAACCACCACGACCTGGCTCTAACCAACTCTCACTTATAAAGCGGATGACGAGATCAGCAGCCACCACGTCCTGGCTCTAACCAACTCTCACTTATAAAGCTGATGACGAGATCAGCAGCCACCACGTCCTGGCTCTAACCAACTCTCACTTATAAAGCGGATGACGAGATCAGCAGCCACCACGTGCTGGCCCTTACGCTCTTTCACTTATAAAGCGGATGACGAAATCAGCAGCCACCACGTGCTGGCCCATACCCTCTCTCACTTATAAAGCGGATGACGAGATCAGCAGCCACCATGGGCTGGCTCTAACCCACTCTCACTTATAAAGCGGATGACGAGATCAGCAGCCACCACGTGCTGGCCCTTACCCTCTTTCACTTATAAAGCGGATGACGAGATCAGCAGCCACCACGTGCTGGCTCTAACCCACTCTCACTTATAAGGCGGATGACGAGATCAGCAGCCACCACGTGCTGGTCCTAACCCACTCTCACTTATATAGCGGATGAAGAGATCAGCAGCCACCATGTGCTGGCTCTAACCCACTCTCGCTTATAAAGCGGAAGGCGAGATTAGCAGCCCCCAGGTGCTGGCTCAAACCCACTCTCACTTATAAGGCGGATGACGAGATCAGCAGCCACCACGTGCTGGTCCTAACCCACTCTCACTTATAAAGCGGATGACGAGATCAGCAGCCACCATGTGCTGGCTCTAACCCACTCTCACTTATAAAGCGGATGTCGAGATCAGCAGCCACCACATGTTGGCTCTAACCCACTCTCATTTATAAAGTGTATGACGAGATCAGCAGCCATCATGTGCTGGCTCTAACCCACTCTCACTTAAAAAGCGGATGACGAGATCAGCAGCCACCAAGTGGTGGTTCTAACCCACTCTCACTTATAAAGCAGATGACGAGATCAGCAGCCACCATGTGCTGCCTCTAACCCACTCGCACTTATAAAGCCGATGACGAAATCGGCAGCCACAATGTGCCGGCCCTAACCCACTCTCACTTATAAGGCGGATGAAGAGATCAGCAGCTACCATGTGCTGGCTCTAACCCACTCTCACTTATAAAGCAGATGGCGAGATCAGCAGCTACCATGGGCTGGCTCTTACCCACTCTCAATTATAAAGTGGGTGACTAGATCAGCAGCCACCACGTGCTGGCCCTAACCCTCTCTCACTTATAAAGCGGACGAAGAGATCAGCAGCCACCACGTGCTGGCTCTGAGGCACTCTCACTTATAAAGCGGATGACGAGATCAGCAGCCACCACGGGCTGGTCATAGCCCACTCTCACTTATAAAGCAGATGACGAGATCATCAGTCACCATGTGCTGGCTCTAACCCACTCTCACTTATAAAGCGGATGACGAGATCAGCAGCCACCACGTGCTGGCTCTAACCCACTCTCACTTATAATGTGTATGACGAGATCAGCAGCCACCATGTGCTGGCTCTAACTTACTCTCCCTTATAAAGCGGATGACGAGAACAGCAGCCACCACGTGTTGGCTCTAACCCACTCTCACTTATAAAGTGTATTACGAGATCAGCAGCCACCATGTGCTGGCACTAACCCACTCTCACTTATAAAGTGGATGACGAGAAAAGCAGCCACCACGTGTTGGCTCTAACCCACTCTCACTTCTGAAGTGGATGACGAGAACAGCAGCCACCACGTGTTGGCTCTAACCCACTCTCATTTATGAAGTGGATGAAGAGATCAGCAGCCATCATGTGCTGGCTCAAACCCTCTCTCACTTAAAAAGCGGATGACGAGATCAGCAGCCACCGAGTGGTGGCTCTAACACACTCTCACTTATAAAGCAGATGACGAGATATGCAGCCACCATGTGCTGCCTCTAACCCACTCGCACTTATAAAGCGGATGACGAGATCAGCAGCCACTATGTGCTGGCCCTAACCTACTCTCAATTATAAAGTGCATGACGAGATCAGCAGCCACCATGTGCTGGCTCTAACACACTCTCACTTATAAAGCGGATGACGAGATCAGCAGCCACCACATGCTGGCTCTAACCCACTCTCATTTATAAAGCGGATGACGAGAACAGCAGCCACCAAGTGCTGGCTCTAACCCACTCTCACTTATAAAGCAGACGACGAGATCAGCAGCCACCATGTGCTGGCTCTAACCCACTCTCACTTATAATGCGGATGACGAGATAAGCAGCCACCATGTATTGGCTCTAACCCACTCTCACTTATAAAGCGGATGACGCGATCATTAGCCACCATGTGCAGGCCCCAACCCACTCTAACTTATAAAGCGGATGACGAGATCAGCAGCCACAACGTGCTGGCTCTAACCCACTCTCATTTATAAAGCGGATGACGAGAACAGCAACCATCACGTCCTGGCTCTAACCAACTCTCACTTATAAAGCGGATGACGAGATCAGCAGCCACCACGTGCTGGCCCTTACCCTCTTTCACTTTTAAAGCGGATGACGAAATCAGCAGCCACCACGTGCTGGCCCATACCCTCTCTCACTTATAAAGCGGATGACGAGATCAGCAGCCACCATGTGCTGGCTCTAACCCACTCTCACTTATAAAGCGGATGACGAGATCAGCAGCCACCACGTGCTGGCCCTTACCCTCTTTCACTTATAAAGCGGATGACGAGATCAGCAGCCACCACGTGCTGGTCCTAACCCACTCTCACTTATAAAGCGGATGAAGTGATCAGCAGCCACCATGTGCTGGCTCTAACCCACTCTCGCTTATAAAGCGGAAGGCGAGATTAGCAGCCCCCGGGTGCTGGCTCAAACCCACTCTCACTTATAAGGCGGATGACGAGATCAGCAGCCACGACGTGCTGGTCCTAACCCACTCTCACTTATAAAGCGGATGACGAGATCAGCAGCCACCATGTGCTGGCTCTAACCCACTCTCACTTATAAAGCGGATGTCGAGATCAGCAGCCACCACATGTTGGCTCTAACCCACTCTCATTTATAAAGTGTATGACGAGATCAGCAGCCATCATGTGCTGGCTCTAACCCACTCTCACTTATAAAGCGGATGACGAGATCAGCAGCCACCAAGTGGTGGTTCTAACCCACTGTCACTTATAAAGCAGATGACGAGATCAGCAGCCACCATGTGCTGCCTCTAACCCAATCGCACTTATAAAGCCGATGACGAGATCAGCAGCCACCACGTGCTGGCTCTAACCCACTCTCACTTATAAGGCGGATGACGAGATCAGCAGCCACCACGTGCTGGTCCTAACCCACTCTCACTTATAAGGCGGATGAAGAGATCAGCAGCTACCATGTGCTGGCTCTAACCCACTCTCACTTATAAAGCAGATGGCGAGATCAGCAGCTACCATGGGCTGGCTCTTACCCACTCTCACTTATAAAGTGGGTGACTAGATCAGCAGCCACCACGTGCTGGCCCTAACCCTCTCTCACTTATAAAGCGGACGATGAGATCAGCAGCCACCACGTGCTGGCTCTAACCCACTCTCACTTATAAAGCGGATGGCGAGATCAGCAGCCACCACGGGCTGGTCCTAGCCCACTCTCACTTATAAAGCAGATGACGAGATCATCAGTCACCATGTGCTGGCTCTAACCCACTCTCACTTATAAAGCGGATGACGAAATCAGCAGCCACCACGTGCTGGCTCTAACCCACTCTCACTTATAAAGTGTATGACGAGATCAGCAGCCACCATGTGCTGGTTCTAACTTACTCTCACTTATAAAGCGGATGACGAGAACAGCAGCCACTACGTGTTGGCTCTAACCCACTCTCACTTATAAAGTGTATTACGAGATCAGCGGCCACCATGTGCTGGCTCTAACCCACTCTCGCTTATAAAGCGGAAGGCGAGATTAGCAGCCCCCGGGTGCTGGCTCAAACCCACTCTCACTTATAAGGCGGATGACGAGATCAGCAGCCACGACGTGCTGGTCCTAACCCACTCTCACTTATAAAGCGGATGACGAGATCAGCAGCCACCATGTGCTGGCTCTAACCCACTCTCACTTATAAAGCGGATGTCGAGATCAGCAGCCACCACATGTTGGCTCTAACCCACTCTCATTTATAAAGTGTATGACGAGATCAGCAGCCATCATGTGCTGGCTCTAACCCACTCTCACTTATAAAGCGGATGACGAGATCAGCAGCCACCAAGTGGTGGTTCTAACCCACTGTCACTTATAAAGCAGATGACGAGATCAGCAGCCACCATGTGCTGCCTCTAACCCAATCGCACTTATAAAGCCGATGACGAGATCAGCAGCCACCACGTGCTGGCTCTAACCCACTCTCACTTATAAGGCGGATGACGAGATCAGCAGCCACCACGTGCTGGTCCTAACCCACTCTCACTTATAAGGCGGATGAAGAGATCAGCAGCTACCATGTGCTGGCTCTAACCCACTCTCACTTATAAAGCAGATGGCGAGATCAGCAGCTACCATGGGCTGGCTCTTACCCACTCTCACTTATAAAGTGGGTGACTAGATCAGCAGCCACCACGTGCTGGCCCTAACCCTCTCTCACTTATAAAGCGGACGATGAGATCAGCAGCCACCACGTGCTGGCTCTAACCCACTCTCACTTATAAAGCGGATGACGAGATCAGCAGCCACCACGGGCTGGTCCTAGCCCACTCTCACTTATAAAGCAGATGACGAGATCATCAGTCACCATGTGCTGGCTCTAACCCACTCTCACTTATAAAGCGGATGACGAAATCAGCAGCCACCACGTGCTGGCTCTAACCCACTCTCACTTATAAAGTGTATGACGAGATCAGCAGCCACCATGTGCTGGTTCTAACTTACTCTCACTTATAAAGCGGATGACGAGAACAGCAGCCACTACGTGTTGGCTCTAACCCACTCTCACTTATAAAGTGTATTACGAGATCAGCGGCCACCATGTGCTGGCTCTAACCCACTCTCACTTATAAAGTGGATGACGAGAAAAGCAGCCACCACGTGTTGGCTCTAACCCACTCTCACTTCTGAAGTGGATGACGAGAACAGCAGCCACCACGTGTTGGTTCTAACCCACTCTCATTTATGAAGTGGATGAAGAGATCAGCAGCCATCATGTGCTGGCTCTAACCCTCTCTCACTTATAAAGCGGATGACGAGATCAGCAGCCACCGAGTGGTGGCTCTAACACACTCTCACCTATAAAGCAGATGACGAGATATGCAGCCACCATGTGCTGCCTCTAACCCACTCGCACTTATAAAGCGGATGACGAGATCAGCAGCCACTATGTGCTGGCCCTAACCTACTCTCAATTATAAAGTGCATGACGAAATCAGCAGCCACCATGTGCTGGCTCTAACACACTCTCACTTATAAAGCGGATGACGAGATCAGCAGCCACCACATGCTGGCTCTAACCCACTCTCATTTATAAAGCGGATGACGAGAACAGCAGCCACCAAGTGCAGGCTCTAACCCACTCTCACTTATAAAGCAGACGACGAGATCAGCAGCCACCATGTGCTGGCTCTAACCCACTCTCACTTATAATGCGGATGACGAGATAAGCAGCCACCATGTGCTGGCTCTAACCCACTCTCACTTATAAAGCGGATGACGCGATCATTAGCCACCATGTGCAGGCCCCAACCCACTCTAACTTATAAAGTGTATGACGAGATCAGCAGCCACCATGTGCTGGCTCTAACCCACTCTCACTTATAAAGCGGATGACGAGAACAGCAGCCACCACGTGCTGGCTCTAACCCACTCTCACTTATAAAGTGTATGACGAGATCAGAAGCCACCATGTGCTTACTCTAACCCACTCTCACTCATAAAGTGTATGACGAGAAAAGCAGCCACCACGTGTTGGCTCTAACCAACTCTCACTTCTGAAGTGGATGACGAGAACAGCAGCCACCACGTGTTGGCTCTAACCCACTCTCATTTATAAAGTGGATGACGAGATCAGCAGCCATCATGTGCTGGCTCTAACACACTCTCGCTTATAAAGCGGATGACGAGATCAGCAGCCACCAAGTGGTGGCTCTAACCCACTCTCACTTATAAAGCAGATGACGAGATCAGCAGCCACCACGTGCTGCCTCTAACCCACTCGCACTTATAAAGCGGATGACGAGATCAGCAGCCACTATGTGCTGGCCCTAACCCACTCTCAAAATATAAATTGCATGACGAGATCAGCAGCCACCACATGCTGGCTCAAACCTACTCTCACTTATAAAGTTAATGACGAGATCAGCAGCCACCATGTGCTGGCTCTAACCCACTCTCACTTATAAAGTGGATGACGAGATCAGCAGCCACCATGTGCTGGCTCTAACCCACAATCACTTATAAACTGTATGACGAGATCAGCAGCCACCATGTGCTGGCCCTACCCGGCTCTCACTTATAAGGCGGATGACGAGATCAGCAGCCACCACGTCCTGGCTCTAACCAACTCTCACTTATAAAGCGGATGACGAGATCTGCAGCCACCATGTGCAGGTCCAAACACACTCTCACTTTTAAGCGGATGACGAGATCGGCAGCCACCATGTGCTTGCTCTAACCCACTCTCATTTATAAAGTGGATGACGTGATCAGCAGCCACCACGTCCTGGCTCTAACCAACTCTTACTTATAAAGCGTATGACGAGATCAGCAGCCACCACGTGCTGGCTCTAACCTACTCTCACTTATAAAGTGCATGACGAGATCAGCAGCCAGCACGTGCTGGCGCTAAACCTCTCTTACTTATAAAGCGGATGACGAGATCAGCAGCCACCACGTGCTGCTCCTATCCCACTCTCACGTATAAAGCGGATGGCGAGATCAGCAGCCACCACGGGCTGGCTCTAACCCACTCTCACTTATAAAGCGGATTGCGAGATAAGCCTCCACCAAGTGCTGGCTCTAACCCACCCTCATTTATAAAGCGGATGACGGGAACAGCAGCCACCACGTGCTGGCTCTAACCCACTCTCACTTATAAAGGGTATGACGAGATCAGCAGCCACCACGTGCTATCTCTAATTCACTCTGACTTATAAAGTGTATGACGAGATCAGCAGCCACCACGTGCTGGTCCTAACCCACTCTCACTTATAAAGCGGATAACGAGATCAGCAGCCACCATGTGCTGGCTCTAACCCACTCTCAGCTATAAAGCGGATGGCGAGATCAGCAGCCACCATGTGCTGGCCGTAACCCACTCTCACTTATAAAGTGGATAACGAGATCAGCAGCCACCACGTGCTGGGTCTAACCCACTCTCAGTTATAAAGCGGATGGCGAGAACAGCAGCCACCATGTGCTGGCTCTAACCCACTATCAATTAACAAGTGGATAACGAGATCAGCAGCCACCACGTGCTGGCTCTAACCCACTCTCACTTTCAAAGCGGATGACGAGGTCAGCAACCACCACGTCCTGGCTCTAACCAACTCTCACTTATAAAGCGGATGACGAGATCAGCAGCCACCACGTCCTGGCTCTAACCAACTCTAACTTATAAAGCTGATGACGAGATCAGCAGCCACCACGTCCTGGCTCTAACCAACTCTCACTTATAAAGCGGATGACGAGATCAGCAGCCACCACGTGCTGGCCCTTACCCTCTTTCACTTATAAAGCGGATGACGAAATCAGCAGCCACCACGTGCTGGCCCATACCCTCTCTCACTTATAAAGCGGATGACGAGATCAGCAGCCTCCATGTGCTGGCTCTAACCCACTCTCACTTATAAAGCGGATGACGAGATCAGCAGCCACCACGTGCTGGCCCTTACCCTCTTTCACTTATAAAGCGGATGACGAGATCAGCAGCCACCACGTGCTGGCTCTAACCCACTCTCACTTATAAGGCGGATGACGAGATCAGCAGCCACCACGTGCTGGTCCTAACCCACTCTCACTTATATAGCGGATGAAAAGATCAGCAGCCACCATGTGCTGGCTCTAACCCACTCTCGCTTATAAAGCGGAAGGCGAGATTAGCAGCCCCCGGGTGCTGGCTCAAACCCACTCTCACTTATAAGGCGGATGACGAGATCAGCAGCCACCACGTGCTGGTGCTAACCCACTCTCACTTATAAAGCGGATGACGAGATCAGCAGCCACCATGTGCTGGCTCTAACCCACTCTCACTTATAAAGCGGATGTCGAGATCAGCAGCCACCACATGTTGGCTCTAACCCACTCTCATTTATAAAGTGTATGACGAGATCAGCAGCCATCATGTGCTGGCTCTAACCCACTCTCACTTATAAAGCGGATGACGAGATCAGCAGCCACCAAGTGGTGGTTATAACCCACTCTCACTTATAAAGCAGATGACGAGATCAGCAGCCACCATGTGCTGCCTCTAACCCACTCGCACTTATAAAGCCGATGACGAGATCGGCAGCCACAATGTGCCGGCCCTAACCCACTCTCACTTATAAGGCGGATGAAGAGATCAGCAGCTACCATGTGCTGGCTCTAACCCACTCTCACTTATAAAGCAGATGGCGAGATCAGCAGCTACCATGGGCTGGCTCTTACCCACTCTCACTTATAAAGTGGGTGACTAGATCAGCAGCCACCACGTGCTGGTCATAGCCCACTCTCACTTATAAAGCAGATGACGAGATCAGCAGCCACCAAGTGGTGGTTCTAACCCACTCTCACTTATAAAGCAGATGACGAGATCAGCAGCCACCATGTGCTGCCTCTAACCCACTCGCACTTATAAAGCCGATGACGAGATCGGCAGCCACAATGTGCCGGCCCTAACCCACTCTCACTTATAAAGCGGACGAAGAGATCAGCAGCCACCACGTGCTGGCTCTGAGGCACTCTCACTTATAAAGCGGATGACGAGATCAGCAGCCACCACGGGCTGGTCATAGCCCACTCTCACTTATAAAGCAGATGACGAGGTCATCAGTCACCATGTGCTGGCTCTAACCCACTCTCACTTATAAAGCGGATGACGAGATCAGCAGCCACCACGTGCTGGCTCTAACCCACTCTCACTTATAATGTGTATGACGAGATCAGCAGCCACCATGTGCTGGCTCTTACTTACTCTCACTTATAAAGCGGATGACGAGAACAGCAGCCACCACGTGTTGGCTCTAACCCACTCTCACTTATAAAGTGTATTACGAGATCAGCAGCCACCATGTGCTGGCTCTAACCCACTCTCACTTATAAAGTGGATGACGAGAAAAGCAGCCACCACGTGTTGGCTCTAACCCACTCTCACTTCTGAAGTGGATGACGAGAACAGCAGCCACCACGTGTTGGCTCTAACCCACTCTCATTTATGAAGTGGATGAAGAGATCAGCAGCCATCATGTGCTGGCTCTAACCCTCTCTCACTTAAAAAGCGGATGACGAGATCAGCAGCCACAGAGTGGTGGCTCTAACACACTCTCACTTATAAAGCAGATGACGAGATATGCAGCCACCATGTGCTGCCTCTAACCCACTCGCACTTATAAAGCGGATGACGAGATCAGCAGCCACTATGTGCTGGCCCTAACCTACTCTCAATTATAAAGTGCATGACGAGATCAGCAGCCACCATGTGCTGGCTCTAACACACTCTCACTTATAAAGCGGATGACGAGATCAGCAGCCACCACATGCTGGCTCTAACCCACTCTCATTTATAAAGCGGATGACGAGAACAGCAGCCACCAAGTGCAGGCTCTAACCCACTCTCACTTATAAAGCAGACGACGAGATCAGCAGCCACCATGTGCTGGCTCTAACCCACTCTCACTTATAATGCGGATGACGAGATAAGCAGCCACCATGTGCTGGCTCTAACCCACTCTCACTTATAAAGCGGATGACGCGATCATTAGCCACCATGTGCAGGCCCCAACCCACTCTAACTTATAAAGCGGATGACGAGATCAGCAGCCACAACGTGCTGGCTCTAACCCACTCTCATTTATAAAGCGGATGACGAGAACAGCAACCATCACGTCCTGGCTCTAACCAACTCTCACTTATAAAGCGGATGACGAGATCAGCAGCCACCACGTGCTGGCCCTTACCCTCTTTCACTTATAAAGCGGATGACGAAATCAGCAGCCACCACGTGCTGGCCCATACCCTCTCTCACTTATAAAGCGGATGACGAGATCAGCAGCCACCATGTGCTGGCTCTAACCCACTCTCACTTATAAAGCGGATGACGAGATCAGCAGCCTCCACGTGCTGGCCCTTACCCTCTTTCACTTATAAAGCGGATGACGAGATCAGCAGCCACCACGTGCTGGCTCTAACCCACTCTCACTTATGAGGCGGATGACGAGATCAGCAGCCACCACGTGCTGGTCCTAACCCACTCTCACTTATAAAGCGGATGAAGTGATCAGCAGCCACCATGTGCTGGCTCTAACCCACTCTCGCTTATAAAGCGGAAGGCGAGATTAGCAGCCCCCGGGTGCTGGCTCAAACCCACTCTCACTTATAAGGCGGATGACGAGATCAGCAGCCACGACGTGCTGGTCCTAACCCACTCTCACTTATAAAGCGGATGACGAGATCAGCAGCCACCATGTGCTGGCTCTAACCCACTCTCACTTATAAAGCGGATGTCGAGATCAGCAGCCACCACATGTTGGCTCTAACCCACTCTCATTTATAAAGTGTATGACGAGATCAGCAGCCATCATGTGCTGGCTCTAACCCACTCTCACTTATAAAGCGGATGACGAGATCAACAGCCACCAAGTGGTGGTTCTAACCCACTGTCACTTATAAAGCAGATGACGAGATCAGCAGCCACCATGTGCTGCCTCTAACCCAATCGCACTTATAAAGCCGATGACGAGATCAGCAGCCACCACGTGCTGGCTCTAACCCACTCTCACTTATAAGGCGGATGACGAGATCAGCAGCCACCACGTGCTGGTCCTAACCCACTCTCACTTATAAGGCGGATGAAGAGATCAGCAGCTACCATGTGCTGGCTCTAACCCACTCTCACTTATAAAGCAGATGGCGAGATCAGCAGCTACCATGGGCTGGCTCTTACCCACTCTCACTTATAAAGTGGGTGACTAGATCAGCAGCCACCACGTGCTGGCCCTAACCCTCTCTCACTTATAAAGCGGACGATGAGATCAGCAGCCACCACGTGCTGGCTCTAACCCACTCTCACTTATAAAGCGGATGACGAGATCAGCAGCCACCACGGGCTGGTCCTAGCCCACTCTCACTTATAAAGCAGATGACGAGATCATCAGTCACCATGTGCTGGCTCTAACCCACTCTCACTTATAAAGCGGATGACGAGATCAGCAGCCACCACGTGCTGGCCCTTACCCTCTTTCACTTATAAAGCGGATGACGAGATCAGCAGCCACCACGTGCTGGCTCTAACCCACTCTCACTTATAAGGCGGATGACGAGATCAGCAGCCACCACGTGCTGGTCCTAACCCACTCTCACTTATATAGCGGATGAAAAGATCAGCAGCCACCATGTGCTGGCTCTAACCCACTCTCGCTTATAAAGCGGAAGGCGAGATTAGCAGCCCCCGGGTGCTGGCTCAAACCCACTCTCACTTATAAGGCGGATGACGAGATCAGCAGCCACCACGTGCTGGTCCTAACCCACTCTCACTTATAAAGCGGATGACGAGATCAGCAGCCACCATGTGCTGGCTCTAACCCACTCTCACTTATAAAGCGGATGTCGAGATCAGCAGCCACCACATGTTGGCTCTAACCCACTCTCATTTATAAAGTGTATGACGAGATCAGCAGCCATCATGTGCTGGCTCTAACCCACTCTCACTTATAAAGCGGATGACGAGATCAGCAGCCACCAAGTGGTGGTTATAACCCACTCTCACTTATAAAGCAGATGACGAGATCAGCAGCCACCATGTGCTGCCTCTAACCCACTCGCACTTATAAAGCCGATGACGAGATCGGCAGCCACAATGTGCCGGCCCTAACCCACTCTCACTTATAAGGCGGATGAAGAGATCAGCAGCTACCATGTGCTGGCTCTAACCCACTCTCACTTATAAAGCAGATGGCGAGATCAGCAGCTACCATGGGCTGGCTCTTACCCACTCTCACTTATAAAGTGGGTGACTAGATCAGCAGCCACCACGTGCTGGTCATAGCCCACTCTCACTTATAAAGCAGATGACGAGATCAGCAGCCACCAAGTGGTGGTTCTAACCCACTCTCACTTATAAAGCAGATGACGAGATCAGCAGCCACCATGTGCTGCCTCTAACCCACTCGCACTTATAAAGCCGATGACGAGATCGGCAGCCACAATGTGCCGGCCCTAACCCACTCTCACTTATAAAGCGGACGAAGAGATCAGCAGCCACCACGTGCTGGCTCTGAGGCACTCTCACTTATAAAGCGGATGACGAGATCAGCAGCCACCACGGGCTGGTCATAGCCCACTCTCACTTATAAAGCAGATGACGAGGTCATCAGTCACCATGTGCTGGCTCTAACCCACTCTCACTTATAAAGCGGATGACGAGATCAGCAGCCACCACGTGCTGGCTCTAACCCACTCTCACTTATAATGTGTATGACGAGATCAGCAGCCACCATGTGCTGGCTCTTACTTACTCTCACTTATAAAGCGGATGACGAGAACAGCAGCCACCACGTGTTGGCTCTAACCCACTCTCACTTATAAAGTGTATTACGAGATCAGCAGCCACCATGTGCTGGCTCTAACCCACTCTCACTTATAAAGTGGATGACGAGAAAAGCAGCCACCACGTGTTGGCTCTAACCCACTCTCACTTCTGAAGTGGATGACGAGAACAGCAGCCACCACGTGTTGGCTCTAACCCACTCTCATTTATGAAGTGGATGAAGAGATCAGCAGCCATCATGTGCTGGCTCTAACCCTCTCTCACTTAAAAAGCGGATGACGAGATCAGCAGCCACAGAGTGGTGGCTCTAACACACTCTCACTTATAAAGCAGATGACGAGATATGCAGCCACCATGTGCTGCCTCTAACCCACTCGCACTTATAAAGCGGATGACGAGATCAGCAGCCACTATGTGCTGGCCCTAACCTACTCTCAATTATAAAGTGCATGACGAGATCAGCAGCCACCATGTGCTGGCTCTAACACACTCTCACTTATAAAGCGGATGACGAGATCAGCAGCCACCACATGCTGGCTCTAACCCACTCTCATTTATAAAGCGGATGACGAGAACAGCAGCCACCAAGTGCAGGCTCTAACCCACTCTCACTTATAAAGCAGACGACGAGATCAGCAGCCACCATGTGCTGGCTCTAACCCACTCTCACTTATAATGCGGATGACGAGATAAGCAGCCACCATGTGCTGGCTCTAACCCACTCTCACTTATAAAGCGGATGACGCGATCATTAGCCACCATGTGCAGGCCCCAACCCACTCTAACTTATAAAGCGGATGACGAGATCAGCAGCCACAACGTGCTGGCTCTAACCCACTCTCATTTATAAAGCGGATGACGAGAACAGCAACCATCACGTCCTGGCTCTAACCAACTCTCACTTATAAAGCGGATGACGAGATCAGCAGCCACCACGTGCTGGCCCTTACCCTCTTTCACTTATAAAGCGGATGACGAAATCAGCAGCCACCACGTGCTGGCCCATACCCTCTCTCACTTATAAAGCGGATGACGAGATCAGCAGCCACCATGTGCTGGCTCTAACCCACTCTCACTTATAAAGCGGATGACGAGATCAGCAGCCTCCACGTGCTGGCCCTTACCCTCTTTCACTTATAAAGCGGATGACGAGATCAGCAGCCACCACGTGCTGGCTCTAACCCACTCTCACTTATGAGGCGGATGACGAGATCAGCAGCCACCACGTGCTGGTCCTAACCCACTCTCACTTATAAAGCGGATGAAGTGATCAGCAGCCACCATGTGCTGGCTCTAACCCACTCTCGCTTATAAAGCGGAAGGCGAGATTAGCAGCCCCCGGGTGCTGGCTCAAACGCACTCTCACTTATAAGGCGGATGACGAGATCAGCAGCCACGACGTGCTGGTCCTAACCCACTCTCACTTATAAAGCGGATGACGAGATCAGCAGCCACCATGTGCTGGCTCTAACCCACTCTCACTTATAAAGCGGATGTCGAGATCAGCAGCCACCACATGTTGGCTCTAACCCACTCTCATTTATAAAGTGTATGACGAGATCAGCAGCCATCATGTGCTGGCTCTAACCCACTCTCACTTATAAAGCGGATGACGAGATCAGCAGCCACCAAGTGGTGGTTCTAACCCACTGTCACTTATAAAGCAGATGACGAGATCAGCAGCCACCATGTGCTGCCTCTAACCCAATCGCACTTATAAAGCCGATGACGAGATCAGCAGCCACCACGTGCTGGCTCTAACCCACTCTCACTTATAAGGCGGATGACGAGATCAGCAGCCACCACGTGCTGGTCCTAACCCACTCTCACTTATAAGGCGGATGAAGAGATCAGCAGCTACCATGTGCTGGCTCTAACCCACTCTCACTTATAAAGCAGATGGCGAGATCAGCAGCTACCATGGGCTGGCTCTTACCCACTCTCACTTATAAAGTGGGTGACTAGATCAGCAGCCACCACGTGCTGGCCCTAACCCTCTCTCACTTATAAAGCGGACGATGAGATCAGCAGCCACCACGTGCTGGCTCTAACCCACTCTCACTTATAAAGCGGATGACGAGATCAGCAGCCACCACGGGCTGGTCCTAGCCCACTCTCACTTATAAAGCAGATGACGAGATCATCAGTCACCATGTGCTGGCTCTAACCCACTCTCACTTATAAAGCGGATGACGAAATCAGCAGCCACCACGTGCTGGCTCTAACCCACTCTCACTTATAAAGTGTATGACGAGATCAGCAGCCACCATGTGCTGGTTCTAACTTACTCTCACTTATAAAGCGGATGACGAGAACAGCAGCCACTACGTGTTGGCTCTAACCCACTCTCACTTATAAAGTGTATTACGAGATCAGCGGCCACCATGTGCTGGCTCTAACCCACTCTCACTTATAAAGTGGATGACGAGAAAAGCAGCCACCACGTGTTGGCTCTAACCCACTCTCACTTCTGAAGTGGATGACGAGAACAGCAGCCACCACGTGTTGGCTCTAACCCACTCTCATTTATGAAGTGGATGAAGAGATCAGCAGCCATCATGTGCTGGCTCTAACCCTCTCTCACTTATAAAGCGGATGACGAGATCAGCAGCCACCGAGTGGTGGCTCTAACACACTCTCACCTATAAAGCAGATGACGAGATATGCAGCCACCATGTGCTGCCTCTAACCCACTCGCACTTATAAAGCGGATGACGAGATCAGCAGCCACTATGTGCTGGCCCTAACCTACTCTCAATTATAAAGTGCATGACGAAATCAGCAGCCACCATGTGCTGGCTCTAACACACTCTCACTTATAAAGCGGATGACGAGATCAGCAGCCACAAACATGCTGGCTCTAACCCACTCTCATTTATAAAGCGGATGACGAGAACAGCAGCCACCAAGTGCAGGCTCTAACCCACTCTCACTTATAAAGCAGACGACGAGATCAGCAGCCACCATGTGCTGGCTCTAACCCACTCTCACTTATAATGCGGATGACGAGATAAGCAGCCACCATGTGCTGGCTCTAACCCACTCTCACTTATAAAGCGGATGACGCGATCATTAGCCACCATGTGCAGGCCCCAACCCACTCTAACTTATAAAGTGTATGACGAGATCAGCAGCCACCATGTGCTGGCTCTAACCCACTCTCACTTATAAAGCGGATGACGAGAACAGCAGCCACCACGTGCTGGCTCTAACCCACTCTCACTTATAAAGTGTATGAGAGATCAGAAGCCACCATGTGCTTACTCTAACCCACTCTCACTCATAAAGTGTATGACGAGAAAAGCAGCCACCACGTGTTGGCTCTAACCAACTCTCACTTCTGAAGTGGATGACGAGAACAGCAGCCACCACGTGTTGGCTCTAACCCACTCTCATTTATAAAGTGGATGACGAGATCAGCAGCCATCATGTGCTGGCTCTAACACACTCTCGCTTATAAAGCGGATGACGAGATCAGCAGCCACCAAGTGGTGGCTCTAACCCACTCTCACTTATAAAGCAGATGACGAGATCAGCAGCCACCACGTGCTGCCTCTAACCCACTCGCACTTATAAAGCGGATGACGAGATCAGCAGCCACTATGTGCTGGCCCTAACCCACTCTCAAAATATAAATTGCATGACGAGATCAGCAGCCACCACATGCTGGCTCTAACCTACTCTCACTTATAAAGTTAATGACGAGATCAGCAGCCACCATGTGCTGGCTCTAACCCACTCTCACTTATAAAGTGGATGACGAGATCAGCAGCCACCATGTGCTGGCTCTAACCCACAATCACTTATAAACTGTATGACGAGATCAGCAGCCACCATGTGCTGGCCCTACCCGGCTCTCACTTATAAGGCGGATGACGAGATCAGCAGCCACCACGTCCTGGCTCTAACCAACTCTCACTTATAAAGCGGATGACGAGATCTGCAGCCACCATGTGCAGGTCCAAACACACTCTCACTTTTAAGCGGATGACGAGATCGGCAGCCACCATGTGCTTGCTCTAACCCACTCTCATTTATAAAGTGGAAGACGTGATCAGCAGCCACCACGTCCTGGCTCTAACCAACTCTTACTTATAAAGCGTATGACGAGATCAGCAGCCACCACGTGCTGGCTCTAACCTACTCTCACTTATAAAGTGCATGACGAGATCAGCAGCCAGCACGTGCTGGCGCTAAACCTCTCTTACTTATAAAGCGGATGACGAGATCAGCAGCCACCACGTGCTGCTCCTATCCCACTCTCACGTATAAAGCGGATGGCGAGATCAGCAGCCACCACGGGCTGGCTCTAACCCACTCTCACTTATAAAGCGGATTGCGAGATAAGCCTCCACCAAGTGCTGGCTCTAACCCACTCTCATTTATAAAGCGGATGACGGGAACAGCAGCCACCACGTGCTGGCTCTAACCCACTCTCATTTATAAAGGGTATGACGAGATCAGCAGCCACCACGTGCTATCTCTAATTCACTCTGACTTATAAAGTGTATGACGAGATCAGCAGCCACCACGTGCTGGTCCTAACCCACTCTCACTTATAAAGCGGATAACGAGATCAGCAGCCACCATGTGCTGGCTCTAACCCACTCTCAGCTATAAAGCGGATGGCGAGATCAGCAGCCACCATGTGCTGGCCGTAACCCACTCTCACTTATAAAGTGGATAACGAGATCAGCAGCCACCACGTGCTGGGTCTAACCCACTCTCAGTTATAAAGCGGATGGCGAGAACAGCAGCCACCATGTGCTGGCTCTAACCCACTATCAATTAACAAGTGGATAACGAGATCAGCAGCCACCACGTGCTGGCTCTAACCCACTCTCACTTTCAAAGCGGATGACGAGGTCAGCAACCACCACGTCCTGGCTCTAACCAACTCTCACTTATAAAGCGGATGACGAGATCAGCAGCCACCACGTCCTGGCTCTAACCAACTCTAACTTATAAAGCTGATGACGAGATCAGCAGCCACCACGTCCTGGCTCTAACCAACTCTCACTTATAAAGCGGATGACGAGATCAGCAGCCACCACGTGCTGGCCCTTACCCTGTTTCACTTATAAAGCGGATGACGAAATCAGCAGCCACCACGTGCTGGCCCATACCCTCTCTCACTTATAAAGCGGATGACGAGATCAGCAGCCACCATGTGCTGGCTCTAACCCACTCTCACTTATAAAGCGGATGACGAGATCAGCAGCCACCACGTGCTGGCCCTTACCCTCTTTCACTTATAAAGCGGATGACGAGATCAGCAGCCACCACGTGCTGGCTCTAACCCACTCTCACTTATAAGGCGGATGACGAGATCAGCAGCCACCACGTGCTGGTCCTAACCCACTCTCACTTATATAGCGGATGAAGAGATCAGCAGCCACCATGTGCTGGCTCTAACCCACTCTCGCTTATAAAGCGGAAGGCGAGATTAGCAGCCCCCGGGTGCTGGCTCAAACCCACTCTCACTTATAAGGCGGATGACGAGATCAGCAGCCACCACGTGCTGGTCCTAACCCACTCTCACTTATAAAGCGGATGACGAGATCAGCAGCCACCATGTGCTGGCTCTAACCCACTCTCACTTATAAAGCGGATGTCGAGATCAGCAGCCACCACATGTTGGCTCTAACCCACTCTCATTTATAAAGTGTATGACGAGATCAGCAGCCATCATGTGCTGGCTCTAACCCACTCTCACTTATAAAGCGGATGACGAGATCAGCAGCCACCAAGTGGTGGTTCTAACCCACTCTCACTTATAAAGCAGATGACGAGATCAGCAGCCACCATGTGCTGCCTCTAACCCACTCGCACTTATAAAGCCGATGACGAGATCGGCAGCCACAATGTGCCGGCCCTAACCCACTCTCACTTATAAGGCGGATGAAGAGATCAGCAGCTACCATGTGCTGGCTCTAACCCACTCTCACTTATAAAGCAGATGGCGAGATCAGCAGCTACCATGGGCTGGCTCTTACCCACTCTCACTTATAAAGTGGGTGACTAGATCAGCAGCCACCACGTGCTGGCCCTGACCCTCTCTCACTTATAAAGCGGACGAAGAGATCAGCAGCCACCACGTGCTGGCTCTGAGGCACTCACACTTATAAAGCGGAAAACGAGATCAGCAGCCACCACGTGCTGGTTCTAACCCACTCTCAGTTATAAAGCGGATGGCGAGATCTGCAGCCACCATGTGCTGGCTCTAACCCACTATCAATTAACAAGTGGATAACGAGATCACCAGCCACCACGTGCTGGCTCTAACCCACTCTCGATTTCAAAGCGGATGACGAGGTCAGCAACCACCACGTCCTGGCTCTAACCAACTCTCACTTATAAAGCGGGTGACGAGATCAGCAGCCACCACGTCCTGGCTCTAACCAACTCTCACTTATAAAGCTGATGACGAGATCAGCAGCCACCACGTCCTGGCTCTAACCAACTCTCACTTATAAAGCGGATGACGAGATCAGCAGCCACCACGTGCTGGCCCTTACCCTCTTTCACTTATAAAGCGGATGACGAAATCAGCAGCCACCACGTGCTGGCCCATACCCTCTCTCACTTATAAAGCGGATGACGAGATCAGCAGCCACCATGTGCTGGCTCTAACCCACTCTCACTTATAAAGCGGATGACGAGATCAGCAGCCACCACGTGCTGGCCCTTACCCTCTTTCACTTATAAAGCGGATGACGAGATCAGCAGCCACCACGTGCTGGCTCTAACCCACTCTCACTTATAAGGCGGATGACGAGATCAGCAGCCACCACGTGCTGGTCCTAACCCACTCTCACTTATAAAGCGGATGAAGAGATCAGCAGCCACCATGTGCTGGCTCTAACCCACTCTCGCTTATAAAGCGGAAGGCAAGATTAGCAGCCCCCGGGTGCTGGCTCAAACCCACTCTCACTTATAAGGCGGATGACGAGATCAGCAGCCACCACGTGCTGGTCCTAACCCACTCTCACTTATAAAGCGGATGACGAGATCAGCAGCCACCATGTGATGGCTCTAACCCACTCTCACTTATAAAGCGGATGTCGAGATCAGCAGCCACCACATGTTGGCTCTAACCCACTCCTATTTATAAAGTGTATGACGAGATCAGCAGCCATCATGTGCTGGCTCTAACCCACTCTCACTTATAAAGCGGATGACGAGATCAGCAGCCACCAAGTGGTGGTTCTAACCCACTCTCACTTATAAAGCAGATGACGAGATCAGCAGCCACCATGTGCTGCCTCTAACCCAATCGCACTTATAAAGCCGATGACGAGATCAGCAGCCACCACGTGCTGGCTCTAACCCACTCTCACTTATAAGGCGGATGACGAGATCAGCATCCACCACGTGCTGGTCCTAACCCACTCTCACTTATAAGGCGGATGAAGAGATCAGCAGCTACCATGTGCTGGCTCTGAGGCACTCTCACTTATAAAGCGGATGACGAGATCAGCAGCCACCACGGGCTGGTCCTAGCCCACTCTCACTTATAAAGCAGATGACGAGATCATCAGTCACCATGTGCTGGCTCTAACCCACTCTCACTTATAAAGCGGATGACGAGATCAGCAGCCACCACGTGCTGGCTCTAACCCACTCTCACTTATAAAGTGTATGACGAGATCAGCAGCCACCATGTGCTGGTTCTAACTTACTCTCACTTATAAAGCGGATGACGAGAACAGCAGCCACTACGTGTTGGCTCTAACCCACTCTCACTTATAAAGTGTATTACGAGATCAGCGGCCACCATGTGCTGGCTCTAACCCACTCTCACTTATAAAGTGGATGACGAGAAAAGCAGCCACCACGTGTTGGCTCTAACCCACTCTCACTTCTGAAGTGGATGACGAGAACAGCAGCCACCACGTGTTGGCTCTAACCCACTCTCATTTATGAAGTGGATGAAGAGATCAGCAGCCATCATGTGCTGGCTCTAACCCTCTCTCACTTATAAAGCGGATGACGAGATCAGCAGCCACCGAGTGGTGGCTCTAACACACTCTCACCTATAAAGCAGATGACGAGATATGCAGCCACCATGTGCTGCCTCTAACCCACTCGCACTTATAAAGCGGATGACGAGATCAGCAGCCACTATGTGCTGGCCCTAACCTACTCTCAATTATAAAGTGCATGACGAAATCAGCAGCCACCATGTGCTGGCTCTAACACACTCTCACTTATAAAGCGGATGACGAGATCAGCAGCCACCACATGCTGGCTCTAACCCACTCTCATTTATAAACCGGATGACGAGAACAGCAGCCACCAAGTGCTGGCTCTAACCCACTCTCACTTATAAAGCAGACGACGAGATCAGCAGCCACCATGTACTGGCTCTAACCCACTCTCACTTATAATGCGGATGACGAGATAAGCAGCCACCACGTGCTGGGTCTAACCCACTCTCAGTTATAAAGCGGATGGCGAGAACAGCAGCCACCATGTGCTGGCTCTAACCCACTATCAATTAACAAGTGGATAACGAGATCAGCAGCCACCACGTGCTGGCTCTAACCCACTCTCACTTTCAAAGCGGATGACGAGGTCAGCAACCACCACGTCCTGGCTCTAACCAACTCTCACTTATAAAGCGGATGACGAGATCAGCAGCCACCACGTCCTGGCTCTAACCAACTCTAACTTATAAAGCTGATGACGAGATCAGCAGCCACCACGTGCTGGCTCTAACCCACTCTCACTTATAAGGCGGATGACGAGATCAGCAGCCACCACGTGCTGGTCCTAACCCACTCTCACTTATAAAGCGGATGAAGAGATCAGCAGCCACCATGTGCTGGCTCTAACCCACTCTCGCTTATAAAGCGGAAGGCAAGATTAGCAGCCCCCGGGTGCTGGCTCAAACCCACTCTCACTTATAAGGCGGATGACGAGATCAGCAGCCACCACGTGCTGGTCCTAACCCACTCTCACTTATAAAGCGGATGACGAGATCAGCAGCCACCATGTGATGGCTCTAACCCACTCTCACTTATAAAGCGGATGTCGAGATCAGCAGCCACCACATGTTGGCTCTAACCCACTCCTATTTATAAAGTGTATGACGAGATCAGCAGCCATCATGTGCTGGCTCTAACCCACTCTCACTTATAAAGCGGATGACGAGATCAGCAGCCACCAAGTGGTGGTTCTAACCCACTCTCACTTATAAAGCAGATGACGAGATCAGCAGCCACCATGTGCTGCCTCTAACCCAATCGCACTTATAAAGCCGATGACGAGATCAGCAGCCACCACGTGCTGGCTCTAACCCACTCTCACTTATAAGGCGGATGACGAGATCAGCAGCCACCACGTGCTGGTCCTAACCCACTCTCACTTATAAGGCGGATGAAGAGATCAGCAGCTACCATGTGCTGGCTCTGAGGCACTCTCACTTATAAAGCGGATGACGAGATCAGCAGCCACCACGGGCTGGTCCTAGCCCACTCTCACTTATAAAGCAGATGACGAGATCATCAGTCACCATGTGCTGGCTCTAACCCACTCTCACTTATAAAGCGGATGACGAGATCAGCAGCCACCACGTGCTGGCTCTAACCCACTCTCACTTATAAAGTGTATGACGAGATCAGCAGCCACCATGTGCTGGTTCTAACTTACTCTCACTTATAAAGCGGATGACGAGAACAGCAGCCACTACGTGTTGGCTCTAACCCACTCTCACTTATAAAGTGTATTACGAGATCAGCGGCCACCATGTGCTGGCTCTAACCCACTCTCACTTATAAAGTGGATGACGAGAAAAGCAGCCACCACGTGTTGGCTCTAACCCACTCTCACTTCTGAAGTGGATGACGAGAACAGCAGCCACCACGTGTTGGCTCTAACCCACTCTCATTTATGAAGTGGATGAAGAGATCAGCAGCCATCATGTGCTGGCTCTAACCCTCTCTCACTTATAAAGCGGATGACGAGATCAGCAGCCACCGAGTGGTGGCTCTAACACACTCTCACCTATAAAGCAGATGACGAGATATGCAGCCACCATGTGCTGCCTCTAACCCACTCGCACTTATAAAGCGGATGACGAGATCAGCAGCCACTATGTGCTGGCCCTAACCTACTCTCAATTATAAAGTGCATGACGAAATCAGCAGCCACCATGTGCTGGCTCTAACACACTCTCACTTATAAAGCGGATGACGAGATCAGCAGCCACCACATGCTGGCTCTAACCCACTCTCATTTATAAACCGGATGACGAGAACAGCAGCCACCAAGTGCTGGCTCTAACCCACTCTCACTTATAAAGCAGACGACGAGATCAGCAGCCACCATGTACTGGCTCTAACCCACTCTCACTTATAATGCGGATGACGAGATAAGCAGCCACCACGTGCTGGGTCTAACCCACTCTCAGTTATAAAGCGGATGGCGAGAACAGCAGCCACCATGTGCTGGCTCTAACCCACTATCAATTAACAAGTGGATAACGAGATCAGCAGCCACCACGTGCTGGCTCTAACCCACTCTCACTTTCAAAGCGGATGACGAGGTCAGCAACCACCACGTCCTGGCTCTAACCAACTCTCACTTATAAAGCGGATGACGAGATCAGCAGCCACCACGTCCTGGCTCTAACCAACTCTAACTTATAAAGCTGATGACGAGATCAGCAGCCACCACGTCCTGGCTCTAACCAACTCTCACTTATAAAGCGGATGACGAGATCAGCAGCCACCACGTGCTGGCCCTTACCCTCTTTCACTTATAAAGCGGATGACGAAATCAGTAGCCACCACGTGCTGGCCCATACCCTCTCTCACTTATAAAGCGGATGACGAGATCAGCAGCCACCATGTGCTGGCTCTAACCCACTCTCACTTATAAAGCGGATGACGAGATCAGCAGCCACCACGTGCTGGCCCTTACCCTCTTTCACTTATAAAGCGGATGACGAGATAAGCAGCCACCACGTGCTGGCTCTAACCCACTCTCACTTATAAGGCGGATGACGAGATCAGCAGCCACCACGTGCTGGTCCTAACCCACTCTCACTTATATAGCGGATGAAGAGATCAGCAGCCACCATGTGCTGGCTCTAACCCACTCTCGCTTATAAAGCGGAAGGCGAGATTAGCAGCCCCCGGGTGCTGGCTCAAACCCACTCTCACTTATAAGGCGGATGACGAGATCAGCAGCCACCACGTGCTGGTCCTAACCCACTCTCACTTATAAAGCGGATGACGAGATCAGCAGCCACCATGTGCTGGCTCTAACCCACTCTCACTTATAAAGCGGATGTCGAGATCAGCAGCCACCACATGTTGGCTCTAACCCACTCTCATTTATAAAGTGTATGACGAGAATAGCAGCCATCATGTGCTGGCTCTAACCCACTCTCACTTATAAAGCGGATGACGAGATCAGCAGCCACCAAGTGGAGGTTCTAACCCACTCTCACTTATAAAGCAGATGACGAGATCAGCAGCCACCATGTGCTGCCTCTAACCCACTCGCACTTATAAAGCCGATGACGAGATCGGCAGCCACAATTTGCCGGCCCTAACCCACTCTCACTTATAAGGCGGATGAAGAGATCAGCAGCTACCATGTGCTGGCTCTAACCCACTCTCACTTATAAAGCAGATGGCGAGATCAGCAGCTACCATGGGCTGGCTCTTACCCACTCTCACTTATAAAGTGGGTGACTAGATCAGCAGCCACCACGTGCTGGCCCTAACCCTCTCTCACTTATAAAGCGGACGAAGAGATCAGCAGCCACCACGTGCTGGCTCTGAGGCACTCACACTTATAAAGCGGAAAACGAGATCAGCAGCCACCACGTGCTGGTTCTAACCCACTCTCAGTTATAAAGCGGATGGCGAGATCTGCAGCCACCATGTGCTGGCTCTAACCCACTATCAATTAACAAGTGGATAACGAGATCACCAGCCACCACGTGCTGGCTCTAACCCACTCTCGATTTCAAAGCGGATGACGAGGTCAGCAACCACCACGTCCTGGCTCTAACCAACTCTCACTTATAAAGCGGATGAAGAGATCAGCAGCCACCACGTCCTGGCTCTAACCAACTCTCACTTATAAAGCTGATGACGAGATCAGCAGCCACCACGTCCTGGCTCTAACCAACTCTCACTTATAAAGCGGATGACGAGATCAGCAGCCACCACGTGCTGGCCCTTACCCTCTTTCACTTATAAAGCGGATGACGAAATCAGCAGCCACCACGTGCTGGCCCATACCCTCTCTCACTTATAAAGCGGATGACGAGATCAGCAGCCACCATGTGCTGGCTCTAACCCACTCTCACTTATAAAGCGGATGACGAGATCAGCAGCCACCACGTGCTGGCCCTTACCCTCTTTCACTTATAAAGCGGATGACGAGATCAGCAGCCACCACGTGCTGGCTCTAACCCACTCTCACTTATAAGGCGGATGACGAGATCAGCAGCCACCACGTGCTGGTCCTAACCCACTCTCACTTATAGAGCGGATGAAGAGATCAGCAGCCACCATGTGCTGGCTCTAACCCACTCTCGCTTATAAAGCGGAAGGCAAGATTAGCAGCCCCCGGGTGCTGGCTCAAACCCACTCTCACTTATAAGGCGGATGACGAGATCAGCAGCCACCACGTGCTGGTCCTAACCCACTCTCACTTATAAAGTGGATGACGAGATCAGCAGCCACCATGTGATGGCTCTAACCCACTCTCACTTATAAAGCGGATGTCGAGATCAGCAGCCACCACATGTTGGCTCTAACCCACTCCTATTTATAAAGTGTATGACGAGATCAGCAGCCATCATGTGCTGGCTCTAACCCACTCTCACTTATAAAGCGGATGACGAGATCAGCAGCCACCAAGTGGTGGTTCTAACCCACTCTCACTTATAAAGCAGATGACGAGATCAGCAGCCACCATGTGCTGCCTCTAACCCAATCGCACTTATAAAGCCGATGACGAGATCAGCAGCCACCACGTGCTGGCTCTAACCCACTCTCACTTATAAGGCGGATGACGAGATCAGCAGCCACCACGTGCTGGTCCTAACCCACTCTCACTTATAAGGCGGATGAAGAGATCAGCAGCTACCATGTGCTGGCTCTGAGGCACTCTCACTTATAAAGCGGATGACGAGATCAGCAGCCACCACGGGCTGGTCCTAGCCCACTCTCACTTATAAAGCAGATGACGAGATCATCAGTCACCATGTGCTGGCTCTAACCCACTCTCACTTATAAAGCGGATGACGAGATCAGCAGCCACCACGTGCTGGCTCTAACCCACTCTCACTTATAAAGTGTATGACGAGATCAGCAGCCACCATGTGCTGGTTCTAACTTACTCTCACTTATAAAGCGGATGACGAGAACAGCAGCCACTACGTGTTGGCTCTAACCCACTCTCACTTATAAGGCGGATGAAGAGATCAGCAGCTACCATGTGCTGGCTCTGAGGCACTCTCACTTATAAAGCGGATGACGAGATCTGCAGCCACCACGGGCTGGTCCTAGCCCACTCTCACTTATAAAGCAGATGACGAGATCATCAGTCACCATGTGCTGGCTCTAACCCACTCTCACTTATAAAGCGGATGACGAGATCAGCAGCCACCATGGGCTGGCTCTAACCCACTCTCACTTATAAAGCGGATGACGAGATCAGCAGCCACCACGTGATGGCCCTTACCCTCTTTCAATTATAAAGCGGATGACGAGATCAGCAGCCACCACGTGCTGGCTCTAACCCACTCTCACTTATAAGGCGGATGACGAGATCAGCAGCCACCACGTGCTGGTCCTAACCCACTCTCACTTATATAGCGGATGAAGAGATCAGCAGCCACCATGTGCTGGCTCTAACCCACTCTCGCTTATAAAGCGGAAGGCGAGATTAGCAACCCCCGGGTGCTGGCTCAAACCCACTCTCACTTATAAGGCGGATGACGAGATCAGCAGCCACCACGTGCTGGTCCTAACCCACTCTCACTTATAAAGCGGATGACGAGATCAGCAGCCACCATGTGCTGGCTCTAACCCACTCTCACTTATAAAGCGGATGTCGAGATCAGCAGCCACCACATGTTGGCTCTAACCCACTCTCATTTATAAAGTGTATGACGAGATCAGCAGCCATCATGTGTTGGCTCTAACCCACTCTCACTTAAAAAGCGGATGACGAGATCAGCAGCCACCAAGTGGTGGTTCTAACCCACTCTCACTTATAAAGCAGATGACGAGATCAGCAGCCACCATGTGCTGCCTCTAACCCACTCGCACTTATAAAGCCGATGACGAGATCGGCAGCCACAATGTGCCGGCCCTAACCCACTCTCACTTATAAGGCGGATGAAGAGATCAGCAGCTACCATGTGCTGGCTCTAACCCACTCTCACTTATAAAGCAGATGGCGAGATCAGCAGCTACCATGGGCTGGCTCTTACCCACTCTCAATTATAAAGTGGGTGACTAGATCAGCAGCCACCACGTGCTGGCCCTAACCCTCTCTCACTTATAAAGCGGACGAAGAGATCAGCAGCCACCACGTGCTGGCTCTGAGGCACTCTCACTTATAAAGCGGATGACGAGATCAGCAGCCACCACGGGCTGGTCCTAGCCCACTCTCACTTATAAAGCAGATGACGAGATCATCAGTCACCATGTGCTGGCTCTAAACCACTCTCACTTATAAAGCGGATGACGAGATCAGCAGCCACCACGTGCTGGCTCTAACCCACTCTCACTTATAATGTGTATGACGAGATCAGCAGCCACCATGTGCTGGCTCTAACTTACTCTCACTTATAAAGCGGATGACGAGAACAGCAGCCACCACGTGTTGGCTCTAACCCACTCTCACTTATAAAGTGTATTACGAGATCAGCAGCCACCATGTGCTGGCTCTAACCCACTCTCACTTATAAAGTGGATGACGAGAAAAGCAGCCACCACGTGTTGGCTCTAACCCACTCTCACTTCTGAAGTGGATGACGAGAACAGCAGCCACCACGTGTTGGCTCTAACCCACTCTCATTTATGAAGTGGATGAAGAGATCAGCAGCCATCATGTGCTGGCTCTAACCCTCTCTCACTTAAAAAGCGGATGACGAGATCAGCAGCCACCGAGTGGTGGCTCTAACACACTCTCACTTATAAAGCAGATGACGAGATATGCAGCCACCATGTGCTGCCTCTAACCCACTCGCACTTATAAAGCGGATGACGAGATCAGCAGCCACTATGTGCTGGCCCTAACCTACTCTCAATTATAAAGTGCATGACGAGATCAGCAGCCACCATGGGCTGGCTCTAACACACTCTCACTTATAAAGCGGATGACGAGATCAGCAGCCACCACATGCTGGCTCTAACCCACTCTCATTTATAAAGCGGATGACGAGAACAGCAGCCACCAAGTGCTGGCTCTAACCCACTCTCACTTATAAAGCAGACGACGAGATCAGCAGCCACCATGTGCTGGCTCTAACCCACTCTCACTTATAATGCGGATGACGAGATAAGCAGCCACCATGTGCTGGCTCTAACCCACTCTCACTTATAAAGCGGATGACGCGATCATTAGCCACCATGTGCAGGCCCCAACCCACTCTAACTTATAAAGCGGATGACGAGATCAGCAGCCACAACGTGCTGGCTCTAAACCACTCTCATTTATAAAGCGGATGACGAGAACAGCAACCACCATGTCCTGGCTCTAACCAACTCTCACTTATAAAGCGGATGACGAGATCAGCAGCCACCACGTCCTGGCTCTAACCCACTCCCACTTATAAAGCGGATGACGAGATCAGCAGCCACCAAGTGCTGGCTCTAACCCACTCTCACGTATAAAGTGGATGACGAGATCAGCAGCCACCACGTGCTGGCTCTAACCCACTCTCACGTATAAAGTGGATGACGTGATCAGCAGCCACCACGTGCTGGCTCTAACCCACTCTCACGTATAAAGTGGATGACGAGATCAGCAGCCACCACGTGCTGGCTCTATCCCACTCTCACGTATAAAGTGGATGACGAGATCAGCAGCCTCCACGTGCTGGCTCTAATCCACTCTCACGTATAAAGTGGATGACGAGATCAGCAGCCACCACGTGCTGGCCCTTACCCTCTCTCACTTATAAAGCGGATGACGAGATCAGCAGCCACCACGTGCTGGCCCTTACCCTCTCTCACTTATAAAGCGGATGAGGAGATCAGCAGCCACCATAGACTGGCTCTAACCCACTCTCACTTAATAAAGCGGATGACGAGATCAGCAGCCACCACGTGCTGGCCCTTACCCTCTTTCACTTATAAAGCGGATGACGAGATCAGCAGCCACCACGTGCTGGCTCTAACCCAATCTCACTTATAAGGCGGATGACGAGATCAGCAGCCACCACGTGCTGGTCCTAATCCACTCTCACTTATAAAGCGGATGACGAGATCAGCAGCCACCATGTTCTGGCTCTAACCCACTCTCGCTTATAAAGCGGAAGGCGAGATCAGCAGCTCCCGGGTGCTGGCTCAAACCCACTCTCACTTATAAGGCGGATGACGAGATCAGCAGCCACCACGTGCTGGTCCTAACCCACTCTCACTTATAAAGCGGATGACGAGATCAGCAGCCACCATGTGCTGGCTATAACCCACTCTCACTTATAAAGCGGATGACGAGAACAGCAGCCACCACGTGCTGGCTCTAACCCACTCTCACTTATAAAGTGTATGACGAGAAAAGCAGCCACCACGTGTTGGCTCTAACCCACTCTCACTTCTGAAGTGGATGACGAGAACAGCAGCCACCACGTGTTGGCTCTAACCCACTCTCATTTATAAAGTGGATGACGAGATCAGCAGCCATCATGTGCTGGCTCTAACCCACTCTCGCTTATAAAGCGGATGACGAGAAAAGCAGCCACCACGTGTTGGCTCTAACCCACTCTCACTTCTGAAGTGGATGACGAGAACAGCAGCCACCACGTGTTGGCTCTAACCCACTCTCATTTATAAAGTGGATGACGAGATCAGCAGCCATCATGTGCTGGCTCTAACCCACTCTCACTTATAAAGTGTATGACGAGATCAGCAGCCACAACGTGCTGGCTCTAACCCACTCTCATTTATAAAGCGGATGACGAGAACAGCAACCACCACGTCCTGGCTCTAACCAACTCTCACTTATAAAGCGGATGACGAGATCAGCAGCCACCATGTCCTGGCTTTAACCAACTCTCACTTATAACGCGGATGACGAGATCAGCAGCCACCACGTCCTGGCTCTAACCCACTCCCACTTATAAAGCGGATGACGAGATCAGCAGCCACCAAGTGCTGGCTCTAACCCACTCTCACGTATAAAGTGGATGACGAGATCAGCAGCCACCACGTGCTGGCTCTAACCCACTCTCACGTATAAAGTGGATGACGAGATCAGCAGCCACCACGTGCTGGCTCTAACCCACTCTCACGTATAAAGTGGATGACGAGATCAGCAGCCACCACGTGCTGGCTCTATCCCACTCTCACGTATAAAGTGGATGACGAGATCAGCAGCCACCACGTGCTGGCTCTAATCCACTCTCACGTATAAAGTGAATGACGAGATCAGCAGCCACCACGTGCTGGCCCTTACCCTCTCTCACTTATAAAGCGGATGACGAGATCAGCAGCCACCACGTGCTGGCCCTTACCCTCTCTCACATATAAAGCGGATGAGGAGATCAGCAGCCACCATGTGCTGGCTCTAACCCACTCTCACTTATTAAGCGGATGACGAGATCAGCAGCCACCACGTGCTGGCCCTTACCCTCTTTCACTTATAAAGCGGATGACGAGATCAGCAGCCACCACGTGCTGGCTCTAACCCACTCTCACTTATAAGGCGGATGACGAGATCAGCAGCCACCACGTGCTGGTCCTAATCCACTCTCACTTTTAAAGCGGATGACGAGATCAGCAGCCACCATGTGCTGGCTCTAACCCACTCTCGCTTATAAAGCGGAAGGCGAGATCAGCAGCCCCCGGGTGCTGGCTCAAACCCACTCTCACTTATAAGGCGGATGACGAGATCAGCAGCCACCACGTGCTGGTCCTAACCCACTCTCACTTATAAAGCGGATGACGAGATCAGCAGCCACCATGTGCTGGCTCTAACCCACTCTCACTTATAAAGCGGATGACGAGATCAGCAGCCACCACGTGCTGGCTCTAACCCACTCTCACTTATGAAGGGGATGTCGAGATCAGCAGCCACCACGTGTTGGCTCTAACCCACTCTCATTTATAAAGTGGATGACGACATCAGCAGCCATCATGTGCTGGCTCTAACCCACTCTCACTTTAAAAGCGGATGACGAGATCAGCAGCCACAAAGTGGTGGTTGTACCCCACTCTCACTTACAAAGCAAATGACGAGATCAGCAGCCACCATGTGCTGCCTCTAACCCACTCGCACTTATAAAGCCGATGACGAGATCAGCAGCCACAATGTGCCGGCCCTAACCCACTCTCAATTATAAGGCGGATGAAGAGATCAGCAGCCACCATGTGCTGGATCTAACCCACTCTCACTTAGAAAGCGGATGGCGAGATCAGCAGCTACCATGTGCTGGCTCTAACCCACTCTCACTTATAAAGCAGATGGCGAGACCAGCAGCTACCATGAGCTGGCTCTTACCCACTCTCACTTATAAAGTGGGTGACTAGATCAGCAGCCACCACGTGCTCGCTCTAACCTACTCTCACTTATAAAGTGCATGACGAGATCAGCAGCCACCACGTGCTGGCGCTAACCCTCTCTTATTTATAAAGCGGATGACGTGATCAGCAGCCACCACGTGCTGCTCCTATCCCACTCTCACGTATAAAGCGGATGGCGAGATCAGCAGCCCCCACGTGCTGGCTCTAACCCACTCTCACTCATAAGGCGGATGACGAGATCAGCAGCCACCACGTGCTGGTCCTAACCCACTCTCACCTATAAAGCGGAAGACGAGACCAGCAGCCACCATGTGCTGGCTCTACTCCACTCTCACTTATAAAGCGGATTACGAGATCAGCAGCCACCACGTGCTGGCTCTAACCCACTCTCACTTATAAAGTGGATGACGAGATCAGCAGCAACCACGTGCTGGCTCTAACCCAATCCCACTTATAAAGTGGATGACGAGATCAGCAGCCTACACGTGCTGGCTCTAACCCAATCTCACTTATAAAGTGGATGACGAGATCAGCAGCCAACACCTGTTGACTCAAACCCAATCTCACTTATAAAGTGGATGTCGAGATCAGCAGCCACCATGTGCTTGCTCTAACACACTCTCACTTATAAAGCGGATGACGAGATCAGCAGCAATAATGTGCTGGACCTAACCCACTCTCACCTATAAGGCGGATGACGAGATCAGCAGCCACCATGTGCTGGCTCTAACCCACTCTCACTTAGAAAGTGGATGGCGAGATCAGCAGCCACCACGTGCTGGCTCTAACACACTCTCACTTATAAAGTGCATGACGAGATCAGCAGCCACCATGTGCTGGCTCTAACCCACTCAAACTTATAAAGCGGATGACGAGATCAGCAGCCACCACATGCTGGCTCTAACCCACTCTCACATATAAAGCAGATGGCGAGATCAGCAGCCACCATGTGCTGGCTCTATCCCACTCTCACTTATAAAGCGGATGAAGAGATAAGCAGCCACCATGTGCTGGCTCTAACCCACTCTCACTTATAAGGCGGATGACGAGATCAGCAACCACCACGTCCTGGCTCTAACCAACTCTCACTTATAAAGCGGATGACGAGTTCTGCAGCCACCATGTGCTAGTCCTAACACACTCTCACTTTTAAGCGGATGACGAGATCAGCAGCCACCATGTGCTTGCTCTAACCCACTCTCACTTATAAAGCGGATGACGTGATCAGTAGCCACCACGTCCTGGCTCTAACCCACTCTCCCTTATAAAGTGTATGACGAGATGAGCAGCCACCACGTGCTGGTCCAAACCGACTCTCACTTATAATGTGAATGACGAGATCAGCAGCCACCAAGTGATGGCTCTAACCCACTCTCATTTATAAAGGGGATGACGAGATCAGCAGCCACCACGAGCTGGCTCTAACCCACTCTGACTTATAAAGTGTATGACGAGATCAGCAGCCACCACGTGCTGGTCCTAAGCCACTCTCAATTATAAAGGGGATGATGAGATCAGCAGCCACCAAGTGCTGGTCCTTACCCACTCTGACTTATAAAGTGGATGACGAGATCAGTAGCCACCACGTGCTGGCTCTAACCCACTCTCACTTACAAAGCGGATGACGAGATCAGCAGCCACCATGTGCTGGCCCTAACCCACTCTCACTTAAAACGCGGATGACGAGACCAGCTGCCACCACATGCTGGTCCTAACCCACTCTCACTTATAAAGCAGATGACGAGATCAGCAGCCACCACGTGCTGGCTCTAACCCACTCGCACTTAAAAAGCGGATGACGAGACCAGCGGCCGCCACGTGCTGGTCCTAACCCATTCTCACTTATAAAGCGGATGACGAGATCAGCAGCCACCACGTGCAGGCCCTAACACACTCGCACTTATAAAGTGGATGACGAGACCAGCAGCCGCCTAGTGCTGGCTCTATCCCACTCTCACTTATAAAGCGGATGACGAGATCAGCAGCCACCATGTGCTGGTCCTAACCCTCTCTCACTTTTAAAGCGGATGACGATACTAGCAGCCACCACGTGCTGGCTCTATCCCACTCTCATTTATAAAGCGGATGACGAGATCTGCAGTCACCATGTGCTGGCCCTAACCCACTCTCACTTATAAGGCGGTTGACGATATCAGCAACCAGCACGTGCTGGCACTAACCCTCTCTCACTTATAAAGCGGATGACAAGATCAGCAGCCACCACGTACTGGCTCTAACCAACTCTCACTTATAACGCGGATGACGAGATCAGCAGCCACCACGTCCTGGCTCTAACCCACTCCCACTTATAAAGCGGATGACGAGATCAGCAGCCACCAAGTGCTGGCTCTAACCCACTCTCACGTATAAAGTGGATGACGAGATCAGCAGCCACCACGTGCTGGCTCTAACCCACTCGCACGTATAAAGTGGATGACGAGATCAGCAGCCACCATGTGCTGGCCCTAACCCACCCTCACTTATAAAGCGGATGACGAGATCAGTAGCCACCCTGTGCTGGCTCTAACCCTCTCTCACTTATAAAGTGGATGACGAGATCAGCTGTTATCATGTGCTGGTCCTAACCCACTCTCACTTATAAAGGGGATGTAGAGGTCAGCAACCACGACGTCCTGGCTCTAACCAACTCTCACTTATAAAGCGGATGACGCGATCATTAGCCACCATGTGCAGGCCCCAACCCACTCTCACTTATAAAGTGTATGACGAGATCAGCAGCCACCACGTGCTGGTCCTAACCCACTCTCACTTATAAAGCGGATGACGAGAACAGCAGCCACCACGTGCTGGCTCTAACCCACTCTCACTTATGAAGGGGATGTCGAGATCAGCAGCCACCACGTGTTGGCTCTAACCCACTCTCATTTATAAAGAGGATGACGACATCAGCAGCCATCATGTGCTGGCTCTAACCCACTCTCACTTTAAAAGCGGATGACGAGATCAGCAGCCACAAAAAGGTGGTTCTAACCCACTCTCACTTATAAAGCAAATGACGAGATCAGCAGCCACCATGTGCTCCCTCTAACCCACTCGCACTTATAAAGCCGATGACGAGATCAGCAGCCACAATGTGCCGGCCCTAACCCACTCTCACCTATAAGGCGGATGAAGAGATCAGCAGCCACCATGTGCTGGCTCTAACCCACTCTCACTTAGAAAGCGGATGGCGAGATCAGCAGCTACCATGTGCTGGCTCTAACCCACTCTCACTTATAAAGCAGATGACGAGACCAGCAGCTACCATGGGCTGGCTCTTACCCACTCTCACTTATAAAGTGGGTGACTAGATCAGCAGCCACCACGTGCTGGCCCTAACCCTCTCTCACTTATAAAGCGGACGACGAGATCAGCAGCCACCACGTGCTGGCTCTGACGGACTCTCACTTATAAAGCGGATGACGAGATCAGCAGCTACCACGGGCTGGTCCGAACCCACTCTCACTTATAAAGCGGATGACGAGATCAGCAGCCACCTCGGGCTGGTCCTAACCCACTCTCACTTATAAAACGGATGGCGAGATCAGCAGCCAACACGTGCTGGCTCTGACGCACTCTCACTTATAAAGCGGATGACGAGATCAGCAGCCACCACGGGCTGGTCCTAGCCCACTCTCACTTATAAAGCGGATTACAAGATCAGCAGTCACCATGTGCTGGCTCTAACCCACTCTCACTTATAATGTGTATGACGAGATCAGCAGCCACCATGTGCTGGCTCTAACCCACTCTCACTTATAAAGCGGATGACGAGAACAGCAGCCACCACGTGCTGGCTCTAACCCACTCTCACTTATAAAGTGTATGACGAGATCAGAAGCCACCATGTGCTGACTCTAACCCACTCTCACTTATAAAGTGTATGACGAGAAAAGCAGCCACCACGTGTTGGCTCTAACCCACTCTCACTTCTGAAGTGGATGACGAGAACAGCAGCCACCACGTGTTGGCTCTAACCCACTCTCATTTATAAAGTGGATGACGAGATCAGCAGCCATCATGTGCTGGCTCTAACCCACTCTCGCTTATAAAGCGGATGACGAGAAAAGCAGCCACCACGTGTTGGCTCTAGCCCACTCTCACTTCTGAAGTGGATGACGAGAACAGCAGCCACCACGTGTTGGCTCTAACACACTCTCATTTATAAAGTGGATGACGAGATCAGCAGCCATCATGTGCTGGCTCTAACCCACTCTCACTTATAAAGTGTATGACGAGATCAGCAGCCACAACGTGCTGGCTCTAACCCACTCTCATTTATAAAGCGGATGACGAGAACAGCAACCACCACGTCCTGGCTCTAACCAACTCTCACTTATAAAGCGGATGACGAGATCAGCAGCCACCATGTCCTGGCTCTAACCAGCTCTCACTTATAACGCGGATGACGAGATCAGCAGCCACCACGTCCTGGCTCTAACCCACTCCCACTTATAAAGCGGATGACGAGATCAGCAGCCACCAAGTGCTGGCTCTAACCCACTCTCACGTATAAAGTGGATGACGAGATCAGCAGCCACCACGTGCTGGCTCTAACCCACTCTCACGTATAAAGTGGATGACGAGATCAGCAGCCACCACGTGCTGGCTCTAACCCACTCTCACGTATAAAGTGGATGACGAGATCAGCAGCCACCACGTGCTGGCTCTATCCCACTCTCACGTATAAAGTGGATGACGAGATCAGCAGCCACCACGTGCTGGCTCTAATCCACTCTCACGTATAAAGTGGATGACGAGATCAGCAGCCACCACGTGCTGGCCCTTACCCTCTATCACTTATAAAGCGGATGACGAGGTCAGCAGCCACCACGTGCTGGCCCTTACCCTCTCTCACATATAAAGCGGATGAGGAGATCAGCAGCCACCATGTGCTGGCTCTAACCCACTCTCACTTATAAAGCGGATGACGAGATCAGCAGCCACCACGTGCTGGCGCTAACCCTCTCTTATTTATAAAGCGGATGACGTGATCAGCAGCCACCACGTGCTGGCGCTAACCCTCTCTTATTTATAAAGCGGATGACGTGATCAGCAGCCACCACGTGCTGCTCCTATCCCACTCTCACGTATAAAGCGGATGGCGAGATCAGCAGCCCCCACGTGCTGGCTCTAACCCACTCTCACTCATAAGGCGGATGACGAGATCAGCAGCCACCACGTGCTGGTCCTAACCCACTCTCACCTATAAAGCGGACGACGAGACCAGCAGCCACCATGTGCTGGCTCTACTCCACTCTCACTTATAAAGCGGATTACGAGATCAGCAGCCACCACGTGCTGGCTCTAACCCACTCTCACTTATAAAGTGGATGACGAGATCAGCAGCAACCACGTGCTGGCTCTAACCCAATCCCACTTATGAAGTGGATGACGAGATCAGCAGCCAACACGTGCTGGCTCTAACCCAATCTCACTTATAAAGTGGATGACGAGATCAGCAGCCAACACCTGTTGGCTCAAACCCAATCTCACTTATAAAGTGGATGTCGAGATCAGCAGCCACCATGTGCTTGCTCTAACGCACTCTCACTTATAAAGCGGATGACGAGATCAGCAGCAATAATGTGCTGGACCTAACCCACTCTCACCTATAAGGCGGATGACGAGATCAGCAGCCACCATGTGCTGGCTCTAACCCACTCTCACTTAGAAAGCGGATGGCGAGATCAGCAGCCACCACGTGCTGGCTCTAACACACTCTCACTTATAAAGTGCATGACGAGATCAGCAGCCACCATGTGCTGGCTCTAACCCACTCAAACTTATAAAGCGGATGACGAGATCAGCAGCCACCACATGCTGGCTCTAACCCACTCTCACATATAAAGCAGATGGCGAGATCAGCAGCCACCATGTGCTGGCTCTATCCCACTCTCACTTATAAAGCGGATGAAGAGATAAGCAGCCCACCATGTGCTGGCTCTAACCCACTCTCACTTATAAGGCGGATGACGAGATCAGCAACCACCACGTCCTGGCTCTAACCAACTCTCACTTATAAAGCGGATGACGAGTTCTGCAGCCACCATGTGCTAGTCCTAACACACTCTCACTTTTAAGCGGATGACGAGATCAGCAGCCACCATGTGCTTGCTCTAACCCACTCTCATTTATAAAGCGGATGACGTGATCAGTAGCCACCACGTCCTGGCTCTAACCCACTCTCCCTTATAAAGTGTATGACGAGATGAGCAGCCACCACGTGCTGGTCCAAACCGACTCTCACTTATAATGTGAATGACGAGATCAGCAGCCACCAAGTGATGGCTCTAACCCACTCTCATTTATAAAGCGGATGACGAGATCAGCAGCCACCACGAGCTGGCTCTAACCCACTCTGACTTATAAAGTGTATGACGAGATCAGCAGCCACCACGTGCTGGTCCTAAGCCACTCTCAATTATAAAGGGGATGATGAGATCAGCGGCCACTAAGTGCTGGTCCTTACCCACTCTGACTTATAAAGTGGATGACGAGATCAGTAGCCACCACGTGCTGGCTCTAACCCACTCTCACTTATAAAGCGGATGACGAGATCAGCAGCCACCATGTGCTGGTTCTAACTTACTCTCACTTATAAAGCGGATGACGAGAACAGCAGCCACTACGTGTTGGCTCTAACCCACTCTCACTTATAAAGTGTATTACGAGATCAGCGGCCACCATGTGCTGGCTCTAACCCACTCTCACTTATAAAGTGGATGACGAGAAAAGCAGCCACCACGTGTTGGCTCTAACCCACTCTCACTTCTGAAGTGGATGACGAGAACAGCAGCCACCACGTGTTGGCTCTAACCCACTCTCATTTATGAAGTGGATGAAGAGATCAGCAGCCATCATGTGCTGGCTCTAACCCTCTCTCACTTATAAAGCGGATGACGAGATCAGCAGCCACCGAGTGGTGGCTCTAACACACTCTCACCTATAAAGCAGATGACGAGATATGCAGCCACCATGTGCTGCCTCTAACCCACTCGCACTTATAAAGCGGATGACGAGATCAGCAGCCACTATGTGCTGGCCCTAACCTACTCTCAATTATAAAGTGCATGACGAAATCAGCAGCCACCATGTGCTGGCTCTAACACACTCTCACTTATAAAGCGGATGACGAGATCAGCAGCCACCACATGCTGGCTCTAACCCACTCTCATTTATAAACCGGATGACGAGAACAGCAGCCACCAAGTGCTGGCTCTAACCCACTCTCACTTATAAAGCAGACGACGAGATCAGCAGCCACCATGTACTGGCTCTAACCCACTCTCACTTATAATGCGGATGACGAGATAAGCAGCCACCACGTGCTGGGTCTAACCCACTCTCAGTTATAAAGCGGATGGCGAGAACAGCAGCCACCATGTGCTGGCTCTAACCCACTATCAATTAACAAGTGGATAACGAGATCAGCAGCCACCACGTGCTGGCTCTAACCCACTCTCACTTTCAAAGCGGATGACGAGGTCAGCAACCACCACGTCCTGGCTCTAACCAACTCTCACTTATAAAGCGGATGACGAGATCAGCAGCCACCACGTCCTGGCTCTAACCAACTCTAACTTATAAAGCTGATGACGAGATCAGCAGCCACCACGTCCTGGCTCTAACCAACTCTCACTTATAAAGCGGATGACGAGATCAGCAGCCACCACGTGCTGGCCCTTACCCTCTTTCACTTATAAAGCGGATGACGAAATCAGTAGCCACCACGTGCTGGCCCATACCCTCTCTCACTTATAAAGCGGATGACGAGATCAGCAGCCACCATGTGCTGGCTCTAACCCACTCTCACTTATAAAGCGGATGACGAGATCAGCAGCCACCACGTGCTGGCCCTTACCCTCTTTCACTTATAAAGCGGATGACGAGATAAGCAGCCACCACGTGCTGGCTCTAACCCACTCTCACTTATAAGGCGGATGACGAGATCAGCAGCCACCACGTGCTGGTCCTAACCCACTCTCACTTATATAGCGGATGAAGAGATCAGCAGCCACCATGTGCTGGCTCTAACCCACTCTCGCTTATAAAGCGGAAGGCGAGATTAGCAGCCCCCGGGTGCTGGCTCAAACCCACTCTCACTTATAAGGCGGATGACGAGATCAGCAGCCACCACGTGCTGGTCCTAACCCACTCTCACTTATAAAGCGGATGACGAGATCAGCAGCCACCATGTGCTGGCTCTAACCCACTCTCACTTATAAAGCGGATGTCGAGATCAGCAGCCACCACATGTTGGCTCTAACCCACTCTCATTTATAAAGTGTATGACGAGATCAGCAGCCATCATGTGCTGGCTCTAACCCACTCTCACTTATAAAGCGGATGACGAGATCAGCAGCCACCAAGTGGAGGTTCTAACCCACTCTCACTTATAAAGCAGATGACGAGATCAGCAGCCACCATGTGCTGCCTCTAACCCACTCGCACTTATAAAGCCGATGACGAGATCGGCAGCCACAATTTGCCGGCCCTAACCCACTCTCACTTATAAGGCGGATGAAGAGATCAGCAGCTACCATGTGCTGGCTCTAACCCACTCTCACTTATAAAGCAGATGGCGAGATCAGCAGCTACCATGGGCTGGCTCTTACCCACTCTCACTTATAAAGTGGGTGACTAGATCAGCAGCCACCACGTGCTGGCCCTAACCCTCTCTCACTTATAAAGCGGACGAAGAGATCAGCAGCCACCACGTGCTGGCTCTGAGGCACTCACACTTATAAAGCGGAAAACGAGATCAGCAGCCACCACGTGCTGGTTCTAACCCACTCTCAGTTATAAAGCGGATGGCGAGATCTGCAGCCACCATGTGCTGGCTCTAACCCACTATCAATTAACAAGTGGATAACGAGATCACCAGCCACCACGTGCTGGCTCTAACCCACTCTCGATTTCAAAGCGGATGACGAGGTCAGCAACCACCACGTCCTGGCTCTAACCAACTCTCACTTATAAAGCGGATGAAGAGATCAGCAGCCACCACGTCCTGGCTCTAACCAACTCTCACTTATAAAGCTGATGACGAGATCAGCAGCCACCACGTCCTGGCTCTAACCAACTCTCACTTATAAAGCGGATGACGAGATCAGCAGCCACCACGTGCTGGCCCTTACCCTCTTTCACTTATAAAGCGGATGACGAAATCAGCAGCCACCACGTGCTGGCCCATACCCTCTCTCACTTATAAAGCGGATGACGAGATCAGCAGCCACCATGTGCTGGCTCTAACCCACTCTCACTTATAAAGCGGATGACGAGATCAGCAGCCACCACGTGCTGGCCCTTACCCTCTTTCACTTATAAAGCGGATGACGAGATCAGCAGCCACCACGTGCTGGCTCTAACCCACTCTCACTTATAAGGCGGATGACGAGATCAGCAGCCACCACGTGCTGGTCCTAACCCACTCTCACTTATAGAGCGGATGAAGAGATCAGCAGCCACCATGTGCTGGCTCTAACCCACTCTCGCTTATAAAGCGGAAGGCAAGATTAGCAGCCCCCGGGTGCTGGCTCAAACCCACTCTCACTTATAAGGCGGATGACGAGATCAGCAGCCACCACGTGCTGGTCCTAACCCACTCTCACTTATAAAGTGGATGACGAGATCAGCAGCCACCATGTGATGGCTCTAACCCACTCTCACTTATAAAGCGGATGTCGAGATCAGCAGCCACCACATGTTGGCTCTAACCCACTCCTATTTATAAAGTGTATGACGAGATCAGCAGCCATCATGTGCTGGCTCTAACCCACTCTCACTTATAAAGCGGATGACGAGATCAGCAGCCACCAAGTGGTGGTTCTAACCCACTCTCACTTATAAAGCAGATGACGAGATCAGCAGCCACCATGTGCTGCCTCTAACCCAATCGCACTTATAAAGCCGATGACGAGATCAGCAGCCACCACGTGCTGGCTCTAACCCACTCTCACTTATAAGGCGGATGACGAGATCAGCAGCCACCACGTGCTGGTCCTAACCCACTCTCACTTATAAGGCGGATGAAGAGATCAGCAGCTACCATGTGCTGGCTCTGAGGCACTCTCACTTATAAAGCGGATGACGAGATCAGCAGCCACCACGGGCTGGTCCTAGCCCACTCTCACTTATAAAGCAGATGACGAGATCATCAGTCACCATGTGCTGGCTCTAACCCACTCTCACTTATAAAGCGGATGACGAGATCAGCAGCCACCACGTGCTGGCTCTAACCCACTCTCACTTATAAAGTGTATGACGAGATCAGCAGCCACCATGTGCTGGTTCTAACTTACTCTCACTTATAAAGCGGATGACGAGAACAGCAGCCACTACGTGTTGGCTCTAACCCACTCTCACTTATAAGGCGGATGAAGAGATCAGCAGCTACCATGTGCTGGCTCTGAGGCACTCTCACTTATAAAGCGGATGACGAGATCTGCAGCCACCACGGGCTGGTCCTAGCCCACTCTCACTTATAAAGCAGATGACGAGATCATCAGTCACCATGTGCTGGCTCTAACCCACTCTCACTTATAAAGCGGATGACGAGATCAGCAGCCACCATGGGCTGGCTCTAACCCACTCTCACTTATAAAGCGGATGACGAGATCAGCAGCCACCACGTGATGGCCCTTACCCTCTTTCAATTATAAAGCGGATGACGAGATCAGCAGCCACCACGTGCTGGCTCTAACCCACTCTCACTTATAAGGCGGATGACGAGATCAGCAGCCACCACGTGCTGGTCCTAACCCACTCTCACTTATATAGCGGATGAAGAGATCAGCAGCCACCATGTGCTGGCTCTAACCCACTCTCGCTTATAAAGCGGAAGGCGAGATTAGCAACCCCCGGGTGCTGGCTCAAACCCACTCTCACTTATAAGGCGGATGACGAGATCAGCAGCCACCACGTGCTGGTCCTAACCCACTCTCACTTATAAAGCGGATGACGAGATCAGCAGCCACCATGTGCTGGCTCTAACCCACTCTCACTTATAAAGCGGATGTCGAGATCAGCAGCCACCACATGTTGGCTCTAACCCACTCTCATTTATAAAGTGTATGACGAGATCAGCAGCCATCATGTGTTGGCTCTAACCCACTCTCACTTAAAAAGCGGATGACGAGATCAGCAGCCACCAAGTGGTGGTTCTAACCCACTCTCACTTATAAAGCAGATGACGAGATCAGCAGCCACCATGTGCTGCCTCTAACCCACTCGCACTTATAAAGCCGATGACGAGATCGGCAGCCACAATGTGCCGGCCCTAACCCACTCTCACTTATAAGGCGGATGAAGAGATCAGCAGCTACCATGTGCTGGCTCTAACCCACTCTCACTTATAAAGCAGATGGCGAGATCAGCAGCTACCATGGGCTGGCTCTTACCCACTCTCAATTATAAAGTGGGTGACTAGATCAGCAGCCACCACGTGCTGGCCCTAACCCTCTCTCACTTATAAAGCGGACGAAGAGATCAGCAGCCACCACGTGCTGGCTCTGAGGCACTCTCACTTATAAAGCGGATGACGAGATCAGCAGCCACCACGGGCTGGTCCTAGCCCACTCTCACTTATAAAGCAGATGACGAGATCATCAGTCACCATGTGCTGGCTCTAAACCACTCTCACTTATAAAGCGGATGACGAGATCAGCAGCCACCACGTGCTGGCTCTAACCCACTCTCACTTATAATGTGTATGACGAGATCAGCAGCCACCATGTGCTGGCTCTAACTTACTCTCACTTATAAAGCGGATGACGAGAACAGCAGCCACCACGTGTTGGCTCTAACCCACTCTCACTTATAAAGTGTATTACGAGATCAGCAGCCACCATGTGCTGGCTCTAACCCACTCTCACTTATAAAGTGGATGACGAGAAAAGCAGCCACCACGTGTTGGCTCTAACCCACTCTCACTTCTGAAGTGGATGACGAGAACAGCAGCCACCACGTGTTGGCTCTAACCCACTCTCATTTATGAAGTGGATGAAGAGATCAGCAGCCATCATGTGCTGGCTCTAACCCTCTCTCACTTAAAAAGCGGATGACGAGATCAGCAGCCACCGAGTGGTGGCTCTAACACACTCTCACTTATAAAGCAGATGACGAGATATGCAGCCACCATGTGCTGCCTCTAACCCACTCGCACTTATAAAGCGGATGACGAGATCAGCAGCCACTATGTGCTGGCCCTAACCTACTCTCAATTATAAAGTGCATGACGAGATCAGCAGCCACCATGGGCTGGCTCTAACACACTCTCACTTATAAAGCGGATGACGAGATCAGCAGCCACCACATGCTGGCTCTAACCCACTCTCATTTATAAAGCGGATGACGAGAACAGCAGCCACCAAGTGCTGGCTCTAACCCACTCTCACTTATAAAGCAGACGACGAGATCAGCAGCCACCGTGTGCTGGCTCTAACCCACTCTCACTTATAATGCGGATGACGAGATAAGCAGCCACCATGTGCTGGCTCTAACCCACTCTCACTTATAAAGCGGATGACGCGATCATTAGCCACCATGTGCAGGCCCCAACCCACTCTAACTTATAAAGCGGATGACGAGATCAGCAGCCACAACGTGCTGGCTCTAAACCACTCTCATTTATAAAGCGGATGACGAGAACAGCAACCACCATGTCCTGGCTCTAACCAACTCTCACTTATAAAGCGGATGACGAGATCAGCAGCCACCACGTCCTGGCTCTAACCCACTCCCACTTATAAAGCGGATGACGAGATCAGCAGCCACCAAGTGCTGGCTCTAACCCACTCTCACGTATAAAGTGGATGACGAGATCAGCAGCCACCACGTGCTGGCTCTAACCCACTCTCACGTATAAAGTGGATGACGTGATCAGCAGCCACCACGTGCTGGCTCTAACCCACTCTCACGTATAAAGTGGATGACGAGATCAGCAGCCACCACGTGCTGGCTCTATCCCACTCTCACGTATAAAGTGGATGACGAGATCAGCAGCCTCCACGTGCTGGCTCTAATCCACTCTCACGTATAAAGTGGATGACGAGATCAGCAGCCACCACGTGCTGGCCCTTACCCTCTCTCACTTATAAAGCGGATGACGAGATCAGCAGCCACCACGTGCTGGCCCTTACCCTCTCTCACTTATAAAGCGGATGAGGAGATCAGCAGCCACCATAGACTGGCTCTAACCCACTCTCACTTAATAAAGCGGATGACGAGATCAGCAGCCACCACGTGCTGGCCCTTACCCTCTTTCACTTATAAAGCGGATGACGAGATCAGCAGCCACCACGTGCTGGCTCTAACCCAATCTCACTTATAAGGCGGATGACGAGATCAGCAGCCACCACGTGCTGGTCCTAATCCACTCTCACTTATAAAGCGGATGACGAGATCAGCAGCCACCATGTTCTGGCTCTAACCCACTCTCGCTTATAAAGCGGAAGGCGAGATCAGCAGCTCCCGGGTGCTGGCTCAAACCCACTCTCACTTATAAGGCGGATGACGAGATCAGCAGCCACCACGTGCTGGTCCTAACCCACTCTCACTTATAAAGCGGATGACGAGATCAGCAGCCACCATGTGCTGGCTATAACCCACTCTCACTTATAAAGCGGATGACGAGAACAGCAGCCACCACGTGCTGGCTCTAACCCACTCTCACTTATAAAGTGTATGACGAGAAAAGCAGCCACCACGTGTTGGCTCTAACCCACTCTCACTTCTGAAGTGGATGACGAGAACAGCAGCCACCACGTGTTGGCTCTAACCCACTCTCATTTATAAAGTGGATGACGAGATCAGCAGCCATCATGTGCTGGCTCTAACCCACTCTCGCTTATAAAGCGGATGACGAGAAAAGCAGCCACCACGTGTTGGCTCTAACCCACTCTCACTTCTGAAGTGGATGACGAGAACAGCAGCCACCACGTGTTGGCTCTAACCCACTCTCATTTATAAAGTGGATGACGAGATCAGCAGCCATCATGTGCTGGCTCTAACCCACTCTCACTTATAAAGTGTATGACGAGATCAGCAGCCACAACGTGCTGGCTCTAACCCACTCTCATTTATAAAGCGGATGACGAGAACAGCAACCACCACGTCCTGGCTCTAACCAACTCTCACTTATAAAGCGGATGACGAGATCAGCAGCCACCATGTCCTGGCTTTAACCAACTCTCACTTATAACGCGGATGACGAGATCAGCAGCCACCACGTCCTGGCTCTAACCCACTCCCACTTATAAAGCGGATGACGAGATCAGCAGCCACCAAGTGCTGGCTCTAACCCACTCTCACGTATAAAGTGGATGACGAGATCAGCAGCCACCACGTGCTGGCTCTAACCCACTCTCACGTATAAAGTGGATGACGAGATCAGCAGCCACCACGTGCTGGCTCTAACCCACTCTCACGTATAAAGTGGATGACGAGATCAGCAGCCACCACGTGCTGGCTCTATCCCACTCTCACGTATAAAGTGGATGACGAGATCAGCAGCCACCACGTGCTGGCTCTAATCCACTCTCACGTATAAAGTGAATGACGAGATCAGCAGCCACCACGTGCTGGCCCTTACCCTCTCTCACTTATAAAGCGGATGACGAGATCAGCAGCCACCACGTGCTGGCCCTTACCCTCTCTCACATATAAAGCGGATGAGGAGATCAGCAGCCACCATGTGCTGGCTCTAACCCACTCTCACTTATTAAGCGGATGACGAGATCAGCAGCCACCACGTGCTGGCCCTTACCCTCTTTCACTTATAAAGCGGATGACGAGATCAGCAGCCACCACGTGCTGGCTCTAACCCACTCTCACTTATAAGGCGGATGACGAGATCAGCAGCCACCACGTGCTGGTCCTAATCCACTCTCACTTTTAAAGCGGATGACGAGATCAGCAGCCACCATGTGCTGGCTCTAACCCACTCTCGCTTATAAAGCGGAAGGCGAGATCAGCAGCCCCCGGGTGCTGGCTCAAACCCACTCTCACTTATAAGGCGGATGACGAGATCAGCAGCCACCACGTGCTGGTCCTAACCCACTCTCACTTATAAAGCGGATGACGAGATCAGCAGCCACCATGTGCTGGCTCTAACCCACTCTCACTTATAAAGCGGATGACGAGATCAGCAGCCACCACGTGCTGGCTCTAACCCACTCTCACTTATGAAGGGGATGTCGAGATCAGCAGCCACCACGTGTTGGCTCTAACCCACTCTCATTTATAAAGTGGATGACGACATCAGCAGCCATCATGTGCTGGCTCTAACCCACTCTCACTTTAAAAGCGGATGACGAGATCAGCAGCCACAAAGTGGTGGTTGTACCCCACTCTCACTTACAAAGCAAATGACGAGATCAGCAGCCACCATGTGCTGCCTCTAACCCACTCGCACTTATAAAGCCGATGACGAGATCAGCAGCCACAATGTGCCGGCCCTAACCCACTCTCAATTATAAGGCGGATGAAGAGATCAGCAGCCACCATGTGCTGGATCTAACCCACTCTCACTTAGAAAGCGGATGGCGAGATCAGCAGCTACCATGTGCTGGCTCTAACCCACTCTCACTTATAAAGCAGATGGCGAGACCAGCAGCTACCATGAGCTGGCTCTTACCCACTCTCACTTATAAAGTGGGTGACTAGATCAGCAGCCACCACGTGCTCGCTCTAACCTACTCTCACTTATAAAGTGCATGACGAGATCAGCAGCCACCACGTGCTGGCGCTAACCCTCTCTTATTTATAAAGCGGATGACGTGATCAGCAGCCACCACGTGCTGCTCCTATCCCACTCTCACGTATAAAGCGGATGGCGAGATCAGCAGCCCCCACGTGCTGGCTCTAACCCACTCTCACTCATAAGGCGGATGACGAGATCAGCAGCCACCACGTGCTGGTCCTAACCCACTCTCACCTATAAAGCGGAAGACGAGACCAGCAGCCACCATGTGCTGGCTCTACTCCACTCTCACTTATAAAGCGGATTACGAGATCAGCAGCCACCACGTGCTGGCTCTAACCCACTCTCACTTATAAAGTGGATGACGAGATCAGCAGCAACCACGTGCTGGCTCTAACCCAATCCCACTTATAAAGTGGATGACGAGATCAGCAGCCTACACGTGCTGGCTCTAACCCAATCTCACTTATAAAGTGGATGACGAGATCAGCAGCCAACACCTGTTGACTCAAACCCAATCTCACTTATAAAGTGGATGTCGAGATCAGCAGCCACCATGTGCTTGCTCTAACACACTCTCACTTATAAAGCGGATGACGAGATCAGCAGCAATAATGTGCTGGACCTAACCCACTCTCACCTATAAGGCGGATGACGAGATCAGCAGCCACCATGTGCTGGCTCTAACCCACTCTCACTTAGAAAGTGGATGGCGAGATCAGCAGCCACCACGTGCTGGCTCTAACACACTCTCACTTATAAAGTGCATGACGAGATCAGCAGCCACCATGTGCTGGCTCTAACCCACTCAAACTTATAAAGCGGATGACGAGATCAGCAGCCACCACATGCTGGCTCTAACCCACTCTCACATATAAAGCAGATGGCGAGATCAGCAGCCACCATGTGCTGGCTCTATCCCACTCTCACTTATAAAGCGGATGAAGAGATAAGCAGCCACCATGTGCTGGCTCTAACCCACTCTCACTTATAAGGCGGATGACGAGATCAGCAACCACCACGTCCTGGCTCTAACCAACTCTCACTTATAAAGCGGATGACGAGTTCTGCAGCCACCATGTGCTAGTCCTAACACACTCTCACTTTTAAGCGGATGACGAGATCAGCAGCCACCATGTGCTTGCTCTAACCCACTCTCACTTATAAAGCGGATGACGTGATCAGTAGCCACCACGTCCTGGCTCTAACCCACTCTCCCTTATAAAGTGTATGACGAGATGAGCAGCCACCACGTGCTGGTCCAAACCGACTCTCACTTATAATGTGAATGACGAGATCAGCAGCCACCAAGTGATGGCTCTAACCCACTCTCATTTATAAAGGGGATGACGAGATCAGCAGCCACCACGAGCTGGCTCTAACCCACTCTGACTTATAAAGTGTATGACGAGATCAGCAGCCACCACGTGCTGGTCCTAAGCCACTCTCAATTATAAAGGGGATGATGAGATCAGCAGCCACCAAGTGCTGGTCCTTACCCACTCTGACTTATAAAGTGGATGACGAGATCAGTAGCCACCACGTGCTGGCTCTAACCCACTCTCACTTACAAAGCGGATGACGAGATCAGCAGCCACCATGTGCTGGCCCTAACCCACTCTCACTTAAAACGCGGATGACGAGACCAGCTGCCACCACATGCTGGTCCTAACCCACTCTCACTTATAAAGCAGATGACGAGATCAGCAGCCACCACGTGCTGGCTCTAACCCACTCGCACTTAAAAAGCGGATGACGAGACCAGCGGCCGCCACGTGCTGGTCCTAACCCATTCTCACTTATAAAGCGGATGACGAGATCAGCAGCCACCACGTGCAGGCCCTAACACACTCGCACTTATAAAGTGGATGACGAGACCAGCAGCCGCCTAGTGCTGGCTCTATCCCACTCTCACTTATAAAGCGGATGACGAGATCAGCAGCCACCATGTGCTGGTCCTAACCCTCTCTCACTTTTAAAGCGGATGACGATACTAGCAGCCACCACGTGCTGGCTCTATCCCACTCTCATTTATAAAGCGGATGACGAGATCTGCAGTCACCATGTGCTGGCCCTAACCCACTCTCACTTATAAGGCGGTTGACGATATCAGCAACCAGCACGTGCTGGCACTAACCCTCTCTCACTTATAAAGCGGATGACAAGATCAGCAGCCACCACGTACTGGCTCTAACCAACTCTCACTTATAACGCGGATGACGAGATCAGCAGCCACCACGTCCTGGCTCTAACCCACTCCCACTTATAAAGCGGATGACGAGATCAGCAGCCACCAAGTGCTGGCTCTAACCCACTCTCACGTATAAAGTGGATGACGAGATCAGCAGCCACCACGTGCTGGCTCTAACCCACTCTCACGTATAAAGTGGATGACGAGATCAGCAGCCACCATGTGCTGGCCCTAACCCACCCTCACTTATAAAGCGGATGACGAGATCAGTAGCCACCCTGTGCTGGCTCTAACCCTCTCTCACTTATAAAGTGGATGACGAGATCAGCTGTTATCATGTGCTGGTCCTAACCCACTCTCACTTATAAAGGGGATGTAGAGGTCAGCAACCACGACGTCCTGGCTCTAACCAACTCTCACTTATAAAGCGGATGACGCGATCATTAGCCACCATGTGCAGGCCCCAACCCACTCTCACTTATAAAGTGTATGACGAGATCAGCAGCCACCACGTGCTGGTCCTAACCCACTCTCACTTATAAAGCGGATGACGAGAACAGCAGCCACCACGTGCTGGCTCTAACCCACTCTCACTTATGAAGGGGATGTCGAGATCAGCAGCCACCACGTGTTGGCTCTAACCCACTCTCATTTATAAAGAGGATGACGACATCAGCAGCCATCATGTGCTGGCTCTAACCCACTCTCACTTTAAAAGCGGATGACGAGATCAGCAGCCACAAAAAGGTGGTTCTAACCCACTCTCACTTATAAAGCAAATGACGAGATCAGCAGCCACCATGTGCTCCCTCTAACCCACTCGCACTTATAAAGCCGATGACGAGATCAGCAGCCACAATGTGCCGGCCCTAACCCACTCTCACCTATAAGGCGGATGAAGAGATCAGCAGCCACCATGTGCTGGCTCTAACCCACTCTCACTTAGAAAGCGGATGGCGAGATCAGCAGCTACCATGTGCTGGCTCTAACCCACTCTCACTTATAAAGCAGATGACGAGACCAGCAGCTACCATGGGCTGGCTCTTACCCACTCTCACTTATAAAGTGGGTGACTAGATCAGCAGCCACCACGTGCTGGCCCTAACCCTCTCTCACTTATAAAGCGGACGACGAGATCAGCAGCCACCACGTGCTGGCTCTGACGGACTCTCACTTATAAAGCGGATGACGAGATCAGCAGCTACCACGGGCTGGTCCGAACCCACTCTCACTTATAAAGCGGATGACGAGATCAGCAGCCACCTCGGGCTGGTCCTAACCCACTCTCACTTATAAAACGGATGGCGAGATCAGCAGCCAACACGTGCTGGCTCTGACGCACTCTCACTTATAAAGCGGATGACGAGATCAGCAGCCACCACGGGCTGGTCCTAGCCCACTCTCACTTATAAAGCGGATTACAAGATCAGCAGTCACCATGTGCTGGCTCTAACCCACTCTCACTTATAATGTGTATGACGAGATCAGCAGCCACCATGTGCTGGCTCTAACCCACTCTCACTTATAAAGCGGATGACGAGAACAGCAGCCACCACGTGCTGGCTCTAACCCACTCTCACTTATAAAGTGTATGACGAGATCAGAAGCCACCATGTGCTGACTCTAACCCACTCTCACTTATAAAGTGTATGACGAGAAAAGCAGCCACCACGTGTTGGCTCTAACCCACTCTCACTTCTGAAGTGGATGACGAGAACAGCAGCCACCACGTGTTGGCTCTAACCCACTCTCATTTATAAAGTGGATGACGAGATCAGCAGCCATCATGTGCTGGCTCTAACCCACTCTCGCTTATAAAGCGGATGACGAGAAAAGCAGCCACCACGTGTTGGCTCTAGCCCACTCTCACTTCTGAAGTGGATGACGAGAACAGCAGCCACCACGTGTTGGCTCTAACACACTCTCATTTATAAAGTGGATGACGAGATCAGCAGCCATCATGTGCTGGCTCTAACCCACTCTCACTTATAAAGTGTATGACGAGATCAGCAGCCACAACGTGCTGGCTCTAACCCACTCTCATTTATAAAGCGGATGACGAGAACAGCAACCACCACGTCCTGGCTCTAACCAACTCTCACTTATAAAGCGGATGACGAGATCAGCAGCCACCATGTCCTGGCTCTAACCAACTCTCACTTATAACGCGGATGACGAGATCAGCAGCCACCACGTCCTGGCTCTAACCCACTCCCACTTATAAAGCGGATGACGAGATCAGCAGCCACCAAGTGCTGGCTCTAACCCACTCTCACGTATAAAGTGGATGACGAGATCAGCAGCCACCACGTGCTGGCTCTAACCCACTCTCACGTATAAAGTGGATGACGAGATCAGCAGCCACCACGTGCTGGCTCTAACCCACTCTCACGTATAAAGTGGATGACGAGATCAGCAGCCACCACGTGCTGGCTCTATCCCACTCTCACGTATAAAGTGGATGACGAGATCAGCAGCCACCACGTGCTGGCTCTAATCCACTCTCACGTATAAAGTGGATGACGAGATCAGCAGCCACCACGTGCTGGCCCTTACCCTCTATCACTTATAAAGCGGATGACGAGGTCAGCAGCCACCACGTGCTGGCCCTTACCCTCTCTCACATATAAAGCGGATGAGGAGATCAGCAGCCACCATGTGCTGGCTCTAACCCACTCTCACTTATAAAGCGGATGACGAGATCAGCAGCCACCACGTGCTGGCGCTAACCCTCTCTTATTTATAAAGCGGATGACGTGATCAGCAGCCACCACGTGCTGGCGCTAACCCTCTCTTATTTATAAAGCGGATGACGTGATCAGCAGCCACCACGTGCTGCTCCTATCCCACTCTCACGTATAAAGCGGATGGCGAGATCAGCAGCCCCCACGTGCTGGCTCTAACCCACTCTCACTCATAAGGCGGATGACGAGATCAGCAGCCACCACGTGCTGGTCCTAACCCACTCTCACCTATAAAGCGGACGACGAGACCAGCAGCCACCATGTGCTGGCTCTACTCCACTCTCACTTATAAAGCGGATTACGAGATCAGCAGCCACCACGTGCTGGCTCTAACCCACTCTCACTTATAAAGTGGATGACGAGATCAGCAGCAACCACGTGCTGGCTCTAACCCAATCCCACTTATGAAGTGGATGACGAGATCAGCAGCCAACACGTGCTGGCTCTAACCCAATCTCACTTATAAAGTGGATGACGAGATCAGCAGCCAACACCTGTTGGCTCAAACCCAATCTCACTTATAAAGTGGATGTCGAGATCAGCAGCCACCATGTGCTTGCTCTAACGCACTCTCACTTATAAAGCGGATGACGAGATCAGCAGCAATAATGTGCTGGACCTAACCCACTCTCACCTATAAGGCGGATGACGAGATCAGCAGCCACCATGTGCTGGCTCTAACCCACTCTCACTTAGAAAGCGGATGGCGAGATCAGCAGCCACCACGTGCTGGCTCTAACACACTCTCACTTATAAAGTGCATGACGAGATCAGCAGCCACCATGTGCTGGCTCTAACCCACTCAAACTTATAAAGCGGATGACGAGATCAGCAGCCACCACATGCTGGCTCTAACCCACTCTCACATATAAAGCAGATGGCGAGATCAGCAGCCACCATGTGCTGGCTCTATCCCACTCTCACTTATAAAGCGGATGAAGAGATAAGCAGCCACCATGTGCTGGCTCTAACCCACTCTCACTTATAAGGCGGATGACGAGATCAGCAACCACCACGTCCTGGCTCTAACCAACTCTCACTTATAAAGCGGATGACGAGTTCTGCAGCCACCATGTGCTAGTCCTAACACACTCTCACTTTTAAGCGGATGACGAGATCAGCAGCCACCATGTGCTTGCTCTAACCCACTCTCATTTATAAAGCGGATGACGTGATCAGTAGCCACCACGTCCTGGCTCTAACCCACTCTCCCTTATAAAGTGTATGACGAGATGAGCAGCCACCACGTGCTGGTCCAAACCGACTCTCACTTATAATGTGAATGACGAGATCAGCAGCCACCAAGTGATGGCTCTAACCCACTCTCATTTATAAAGCGGATGACGAGATCAGCAGCCACCACGAGCTGGCTCTAACCCACTCTGACTTATAAAGTGTATGACGAGATCAGCAGCCACCACGTGCTGGTCCTAAGCCACTCTCAATTATAAAGGGGATGATGAGATCAGCGGCCACTAAGTGCTGGTCCTTACCCACTCTGACTTATAAAGTGGATGACGAGATCAGTAGCCACCACGTGCTGGCTCTAACCCACTCTCACTTATAAAGCGGATGACGAGATCAGCAGCCACCATGTGCTGGCCCTAACCCACTCTCACTTAAAAAGCGGATGACGAGACCAGCTGCCACCACGTGCTGGTCCTAACCCACTCTCACTTATAAAGCAGATGACGAGATCAGCAGCCACCACGTGCTGGCTCTAACCCACTCGCACTTAAAAAGCGGATGACGAGACCAGCGGCCGCCACGTGCTGGTCCTAACCCATTCTCACTTATAAAGCGGATGACGAGATCAGCAGCCACCACGTGCAGGCCCTAACACACTCGCACTTATAAAGTGGATTACGAGACCAGCAGCCGCCTAGTGCTGGCTCTATCCCACTCTCACTTATAAAGCGGATGACGAGATCAGCAGCCACCATGTGCTGGTCCTAACCCTCTCTCACTTTTAAAGCGGATGACGATACTAGCAGCCACCACGTGCTGGCTCTATCCCACTCTCATTTATAAAGCGGATGACGAGATCTGCAGTCACCATGTGCTGGCCCTAACCCACTCTACTTATAAGGCGGTTGACGATATCAGCAACCAGCACGTGCTGGCACTAACCCTCTCTCACTTATAAAGCGGATGACAAGATCAGCAGCCACCACGTACTGGCTCTACCCCACTCTCAATAACAAAGCAGATGACGAGATCAGCATCCACCACCTGAAGGTCCTAACCCACTCTCACTTATAAAGTGTATGACGAGATCAGCAGCCACCACGTGCTGGCTCTAACCCACTCTCACTTATAAAGCGGATCACGAGAACAGCAGCCACCATGTGCTGGCTCTAACACACTCTCACTCATAAAGCGGAAGACGAGATCAGCAGCCACCATGTGCTGGCCCTAACCCACCCTCACTTATAAAGCGGATGACGAGATCAGTAGCCACCCTGTGCTGGCTCTAACCCTCTCTCACTTATAAAGTGGATGACGAGATCAGCTGTTATCATGTGCTGGTCCTAACCCACTCTCACTTATAAAGGGGATGACGAGGTCAGCAACCACGACGTCCTGGCTCTAACCAACTCTCACTTATAATGCGGATGACGCGATCATTAGCCACCATGTGCAGGCCCCAACCCACTCTCACTTATAAAGTGTATGACGAGATCAGCAGCCACCACGTGCTGGTCCTAACCCACTCTCACTTATAAAGCGGATGACGAGATCAGCAGCCACCACGAGCTGGCACTAACCCACTCTGACTTATAAAGTGTATGACGAGATCAGCAGCCACCACGTGCTGGTCCTAAGCCACTCTCAATTATAAAGGGGATGATGAGATCAGCAGCCACCAAGTGCTGGTCCTTACCCACTCAGACTTATAAAGTGGATGACGAGATCAGCAGCCACCATGTGCTGATCCTAAGCCACTCTCAATTATAAAGAGGATGATGAGATCAGCAGCCACCAAATGCTGGCTCTAACCCACTCTCATTTATAAAGCGGATGACGAGAACAGCAGCCACCACGTGATGGCTCTAACCCACTCTCACTTATAAAGCAGATGACGAGATCAGCAGCCACCATGTGCTGGCTCTAACCCACTCTCACTTATAAAGCGGATGACGAGATAAGCAGCCACCATGTGCTGGCTCTAACCCACTCTTACTTATAAGGCGGATGACGAGATCAGCAGCCACCACGTCTTGGCTCTAACCAACTCTCACTTATAAAGCGGATGACGATATCTGCAGCCACCATGTGCTGGTCCTAACACACTCTCACTTTTAAGCGGATGACGAGATCAGCAGCGACCATGTGCTTGCTCTAACCCTCTCTCACTTATAAAGCGGATGACGAGATCAGCAGCCACCATGTGCTGGCTCTATCCCACTCTCAGTTATAAAGCGGATGGCGAGATCAGCAGCCTCCATGTGCTAGCCGTAACCCACTCTCAATTATAAAGTGGATAACGAGATCAGCAGCCACCACGAGCTGGCTCTAACCCACTCTCACTTATAAAGCGGATGACGAGATCAGCAGCCACCATGAACTGGCCCTAACCCACTATCACTTAAAAAGCGGATGACGAGACCAGCAGCCACCACGTGCTGGTCCTAACCCACTCTCACTTATAAAGCGGATGACGAGATCAGCAGCCTCCACGTGCTGGCTCTAACCCACTCTAACTTATAAAGCGGATGACGAGATCAGCAGCCAACACGTGCTGGCTCTAACCCAATCCTACTTATAAAGTGGATGACGAGATCAGCAGCCAACACGTGTTGGCTCAAACCCAATCTCACTTATAAAGTGGATGTCGAGATCAGCATCCACCATGTGCTTGCTCTAACGCACTCTCACTTATAAAGCAGATGACGAGATCAGCAGCAACAATGTGCTGGCCCTAACCCACTCTCACTTATAAGGCGGATGACGAGATCAGCAGCCACCATGTGCTGGCTCTAACCCACTCTCACTTAGAAAGCGGAGGGCGAGATCAGCAGACACCACGTGCTGGCTCTAACCCACTCTCACTTATAAAGTGCATGACGAGATCAGCAGCCACCATGTGCTGGCTCTAACCCACTCTCACTTATAAAGCGGATGACGAGATCAGCAGCCACCACATGCTGGCTCTAACCCACTCTCATTTATAATGCTGATGACGAGAACAGCAGCCACCACGTGATGGCTGTAACCCACTCTCACTTAAAAAGCAGATGACGAGATCAGCAGCCACCATGTGCTGGCTCTAACCCACTCTCACTTATAAAGCGGATGACGATATAAGCAGCCACCATGTACTGGCTCTAACCCACTCTCACTTATAAGGCGGATGACGAGATCAGCAGCCACCTCGTCCTGGCTCTAACCAACTCCCACTTATAAAGCGGATGACGAGATCTGCAGCCACCATGTGCTGGTCCTAACAAACTCTCACTTTTAAGCGGATGACGAGATCAGCAGCGACCATGTGCTTGCTCTAACCCACTCTCACTTATAAAGTGCATGACGAGATCAGCAGCCACCACGTGCTGGCTTTAACCCACTCTGACTTATAAGGCGGATGACGAGATCAGCCACCACCACGTCCTGTCTCTAACCAACTCTCACTTATAAAGCGGATGACGAAATCTGCAGCCACCATGTGCTCGTCCTAACCCACTCTCACTTTTAAGCGGATGACGAGATCAGCAGCCACCATGTGCTTGCTCTAACCCACTCTCACTTATAAAGCGGATGAAGTGATCAGCAGCCACCATGTGCAGGCCCCAACCCAATCTCACTTATAAAGTGTATGACGAGATCAGCAGCCACCATGTGCTGGCTCTAATCCACTCTCACTTATAAGGCGGATGACGAGATCAGCCACCACCACGTCCTGTCTCTAACCAACTCTCACTTATAAAGCGGATGACGAAATCTGCAGCCACCATGTGCTCGTCCTAACCCACTCTCACTTTTAAGCGGATGACGAGATCAGCAGCCACCATGTGCTTGCTCTAACCCACTCTCACTTATAAAGCGGATGAAGTGATCAGCAGCCACATCGTCCTGACCCTAACCAACTCTCACTTATATAGCGGATGACGAGATCAGCAGCCACCTCGTGCTGGCTCTAACCTACTCTCACTTATAAAGTGCATGACGAGATCAGCAGCCACCACGTGCTGGCCCTAACCCTCTCTTATTTATAAAGCGGATGACGAGATCAGCAGCCACCACGTGCTGCTCCTATCCCACTCTCACTTATAAAGCGGATGGCGAGATCAGTAGCCACCACGTGCTGGCTCTAACCCACTCTCACTTATAAAGCGGATTACGAGATCAGCAGCCACCAAGTGCTGGCTCTAACCCACTCTCATTTATAAAGAGGATGACAAGAAAAGCAGCCACCACGTGCTGGCTCTAACCCTTTCTCACTTATAAAGTGTATGACGAGATCAGCAGCCACCACGTGCTGGTCCTAACCGACTCTCACTTATAAAGTGTATGACGAGATCAGCAGCCACCACGTGCTGGTCCTAACCGACTCTCATTTATAATGTGAATGACGAGATGAGCAGCCACCACGTGCTGGTCCTAACCGACTCTCACTTATAATGTGAATGACGAGATCAGCAGCCACCACGTGCTGCTCCTATCCCACTCTCACTTATAAAGCGGATGGCGAGATCAGTAGCCACCACGTGCTGGCTCTAACCCACTCTCACTTATAAAGCGGATTACGAGATCAGCAGCCACCAAGTGCTGGCTCTAACCCACTCTCATTTATAAAGAGGATGACAAGAAAAGCAGCCACCACGTGCTGGCTCTAACCCTTTCTCACTTATAAAGTGTGTGACGAGATCAGCAGCCACCACGTGCTGGTCCTAAGCCACTCTCAATTATAAAGGGGATGATGAGATAAGCAGCCACCAAGTGCTGGTCCTTACCCCCTCTGACTTATAAAGTGGATGACGAGATCAGCAGCCACCATGTGCTGATCCTAAGCCACTCTCAATTATAAAGAGGATGATGAGATCAGCAGCCACAACGTGCTGGTCCTAACCTACTCTCACTTATAAAGCGGATGACGAGATCAGCAGCCACCTAGTGCTGGTCCTAACCCACTCTCACTTATAAAGCGGATGACGAGATCAGCAGCAAACACGTGCTGGTCCTAACCTACTCTCACTTATAAAGCGGATGACGAGATCAGCAGCCACCACGTGCTGGTCCTAACCCACTCTCACTTATAAAGCGGATGACGAGATCAGCAGCCACCATGTTCTGGTTCTAACCCACTCTCAGTTATAAAGCGGATGGCGAGATCAGCAGCCACCATGTGCTAGCCGTAACCCACTCTCAATTATAAAGTGGATAACGAGATCAGGAGCCACCATGAGCTGGCTCTAACCCACTCTCACTTATAAAGCGGATGACGAGATCAGCAGCCACCACGTGCTGGTCCTAACCCACTCTCACTTATAAAGCGGATGACGAAATCAGCAGCCACCACGTGCAGGCTCTAACCCACTCTCACTTATAAAGTGGAGGACGAGAACAGCAGCCACCATGTGCTGGATCTAACCCACTCTCACTTATAAAGTGTATGACGAGATAAGCAGCCACCATGTGCTGGCCCTACCCCACTCTCACTTATAAGGCGGATGACGAGATCAGCAGCCACCACGTCCTGGCTCTAACCATCTCTCACTTATAAAGCGGATGACGAGATCTGCAGCCGCACTGTGCTGGTCCAAACACACTCTAACTTTTAAGCGGATGACGTGATCAGCAGCCACCACGTCCTGGCTCTAACCAACTCTCACTTATAAAGCGGATGACGAGATCAGCAGCCACCACGTGCTGGCTCTAACCTACTCTCACTTATAAAGCGGATGACGAGATCTGCAGCCACCACGTGCTTGCTCTAACCTACTCTCACTTATAAAGTGCATGACGAGATCAGCAGCCACCACGTGCTGGCGCTAACCCTCTCTTATTTATAAAGCGGATGACGTGATCAGCAGCCACCACGTGCTGCTCCTATCCCACTCTCACGTATAAAGCGGATGGCGAGATCAGCAGCCACCACGTGCTGGCTCTAACCCACTCTCACTTATAAAGCGAATTGCGAGATCAGCAGCCACCAAGTGCTGGCTCTAACCAACGAGCTAGAGAAAGGTATATAGAGTGGAAATGGCGCCGCCATATTTGAAGAAGGTTGAACTTGCAGCCGCCATGATATAATCTGTCGAGAGGGTGGGAGGCAGGGAGGGAGAGGCGTGACTAACAAGGCGTAAGATTAGGCCTACGTAAGGCCTGACAATTTAATTTGTACATTGAACGAAAACAAACACAATCATCTTACAAGACAATAAGCCACGTTGCTTATGCACAGTACATTGCATGATTCCATTCTCCTTTAAAAATAAAACGTTTTGTGTACAACTGACGCACCTGTTGACCTCTCACATTGGGCTTTTCCCCAGGTTCAGTAGCTGTAAATAGATGGTCAGATTTCAGAAACAGATAACCCGGCAGCATATCATAGATATCTGTCTGCAACGTCAGCATGAGATTATTCGTGTTCTTTCGCAACATACTGTCATTATTCCTGATGACCCTCTCAGCTGTTTTACATAATTTCACTACATCATTTGATGGATTCAAAGGGCACTCTTTCACGTCTTTCTCTTTAATAACTCCTTCTTTCTGAACATCTTGACCTGATAAAAGCACTTCTAGGCATTCAATACAAGTAAATTTTTTTAGACACTTGGCGAACGACACTTCCTGCTATGTAATGAACAACATTTCCTACATTCAAGCTCGGTGAATTATAATGTGCACAGTAACCATGATCTGTCTGTCAGCATAGTATCGTCCTTCCCATTGACACCATGAATATTTGCTGTTGCAGTTGTCACAAGTAGGTCACACTCATTAGGCTTACAGTTGGAATTCATGGATGGGTGTACCCTCGCAATTAAACACGTCCTATTAGCTGAATTAAATTGTACTGCATTTGGATCATTTCTATTCCCACTTCGGGAGCGAATCGAAGAAAAAATAGCTCTAAGTGATCCTGACTCAATCTGCGTGTTAATAAGTATCTCAGTACAGAACTTTGTCCCCACACGTATGTTTCTGCTAGTTGTATCACACTTAAGAGATCAATAATCAAACCGTATATTGGCATCTTTCTGCTGGAATCGCAAATAAGCTTTCCATATGAAATTTCTGAGAAGAAAGAAAGAAAGAAAGAAAGAAAGAAAGAAAAAATAAAAGATTAGTAAAGCCCGTTACGTTTCCCATAATTAGTTCAAAACAACGAACTAGAGAAAGTATACCTCGTTGGCTTACGAAGATTGATATTTGAACAATATATTTTATTTTATAGCTTGCCACGGTGGGTGAGTGGTTATCGTGTCGGATTACTAACCCCAAGCTTACAGGTTCGTTCCTGGCCATGGTAAGTGATTTTTGAAAGGCGGCAAAAATCACGATACACATGTCATACGATTTTGGCATGTTAAAGAACCCATTTGAATTCAGTAGGCCGTGTTCATAATGGCAAAATTAATCTCGGGATTTTCCGGCAAAACAAAGTTCCTCATTTCTCTACTAGAAAGCGCTATAATGTCAAGGAGCTTAGTTATCTAACCTCCTTGACTTTCATAGTGCTTCAAGGAACAACGAAATTCGACATGCAAGCTACCCTCTGGGTGTCAAATAACAAAGCTTGCACCCGGCACCCGATGCCATACGATAGTATTATTACCGTAATTATGATTATGGCTCACAACTATCTTTGCTTAAATTTTAAGACAGCCTAATATATTTACCTACTGATATCAAGGTCTTCTGCAACAATGCTACCGTATCTGAATGCGAGTGTTCTGTAGTTTCCTGGAAACTACGCTTCTTCGGCGAAAATCTACAGGCCTGCTTCTTCTGAAGATGTGCAGGAAAATTGAAAATTGTAGGTACTGCATTAGCTAGTAGACGTCGCCTTTCATATATATATATATCTTCAAAGTGTAGAGAACAAGTTAAGCTGTATCTCGTGGGGTGCCATTTATTGCTTTTCATGTTGACAACCCATTGTTTTGTTAGTTCCTGGTTCTGGAAAGGGAATCTGGAATGTAAATATCACACAAACTTAAACTGCTGCATCACGTTTTCGTAAAGGGTCTACCTCATTAATTTATGAATTTGGATGACATTTCTTACCTGAAATATTACACTCCTGTTGTCTTATAACTTCTATTCGTACAATTGAATGACGAACACACTGATGGCATGGTCAATGTATTTTTAAATAAATTTCATTCAACACATGTTCCCGCTCAACGTGAAAAATCACAACAAGCTCTTGTCAGACGACGTTCTGAATCATGGCCGCCTTAACTCAAGTTGCCTCCGCCCAGAGCGCTGCTACGCGGCTCCTTGCCTCTCTATATACCTTTCTCTAGCTCGTTGGCTCTAACCCACTCTCATTTATAAACCGGATGACGAGAACAGCAGCCACCACGTGCTGGCTCTAACCCACTCTCACTTATAAAGGGTATGACGAGATCAGCAACCACCACGTGCTGGCTTTAATTCACTCTGACTTATAAAGTGTATGACAGGATCAGCAGCCACCACCTGCTGGTCCTAACCCACTCTCTCTCATAAAGCGGACCACAAGATCAGCAGCCACCATGTGCTGGCTCTAACCCACTCTCACTTATAAAGCGGATGGCGAGATCAGCAGCCACCATGTGCTGGCCGCAACCCACTCTCACTTATAAAGTGGATAACGAGATCAGCAGCCACCACGTGCTGGCTCTAACCCACTCTCACTTATAAAGTGGATGACGAGATCAGCAGCCACCATGGGCTGGCTCTAACCCACTCTCACTTATAAGGCGGATGACGAGATCAGCAGCCACCAAGTCCTGGCTCTAAACAACTCTCACTTATAAAGCGGATGACGAGATCTGCAGCCACCATGTGCTGGTCCTAACCCACTCTTACTTTTAAGCGGATGACGAGATCAGCAGCCACCATGTGCTTGCTCTAACCCACTCTCACTTATAAAGCGGATGACGTGATCAGCAGCCACCACGTCCTGGCTCTAACCAACTCTCACTTATAAAGCAGATAACGAGATCAGCAGCCACCTTGTGCTGGCTCTAACCTACTCTTACTTATAAAGTGCATGACGAGATCAGCAGCCTCCACTTGCTGGCCCTAACCCTCTCTTATTTATAAAGCGGATGACGAGATCAGCAGCCACCACGTGCTGCTCCTATCCAACTCTCACTTATAAAGCGGATGGCGAGATCAGCAGCCACCACGTGCTGGCTTTCACCCACTCTCACTTACAAAACGGATTACGAGATCAGCAGCCACCAAGTGCCGGCTCTAACCCACCCTCATTTAAAAAGCGGATGACGAGAACAGCAGCCACCACGTGCTGGCTCTAATCCACTCTCACTTATAAAGGGTATGACGAGATCTGCAGCCACCACGTGCTGGCTCTAATTCACTCTGACTTATAAAGTGTATGACGAGATCAGCAGCCTCCACGTGATGGTCCTAACCCACCCTCACTTATAAAGTGTATGACGAGATGAGCAGCCACCACGTGCTGGTCCTAACCGACTCTCACTTATAATGTGAATGACGTGATCAGCAGCCACCACGTGCTGGCTCTAACCCACTCTAACATATAAAGTGTATGACGAGATCAGCAGCCACCAAGTGCTGGCTCTAACCCACTCTGACTTATAAAGTGTATGACGAGATCAGCAGCCACCACGTGCTTGTCCTAAGCCACTCTCAATTATCCAGGGGATGACGAGATCAGCAGCCACCACGTGCTGGCTCTAACCCACTCTATCTTATAAAGTGTATGACGAGATCAGCAGCCACCACGTGCTGGCTCTAACCCACTCTCACTTATAAAGGGTATGACGAGATCAGCAGCCACCACGTGCTGGCTCTAATTCACTCTGACATATAAAGTGTATGACGAGATCAGCAGCCACCATGTGCTGGCTATAACCCACTCTTACTTATAAAGCGGGTGACGAGATCAGAAGCCACCACGTCCTGGCTCTAACCCATTCTCACTTATAAAGCGGATGACGAGATCAGCAGCCACCATGTGCTGGTCCTAGCCCACTCTGATTTATAAAGTGGATGACGAGATCAGCAGCCACCACGTGCTGGTCCTAAGCCACTCCCAATTATAAAGGGGATGATGAGATCAGCAGCCACGAAGTGCTGGCTCTAACCCACTCTAACTTATAAAGCGGATGACGAGATAAGCAGCCACCATGTGCTGGCTCTAACCCACTCTCACTTATAAAGCGGATGACGTGATCATTAGCCACCATGTGCAGGCCCCAACCCACTCTCACTTCTAAAGCGGATGACGAGATCAGCAGCCACAACTACTGGCTCTAACCCACTCTCATTTATAAAGCGGATGACGAGAACAGCAGCCACCACGTGCTGGCTCTAACCCACTCTCACTTATAAAGTGGATGACGAGATCAGCAGCCACCATGTGCTGGCTCTAACCCACTCTCACTTATAAAGTGTTTGACGAGATCAGCGGCCTCCATGTGCTGGCTCTAACCCACTCTCACTTATAAGGCGGATGACGAGATCAGCAGCCACCACGTCCTGGCTCTAAACAACTCTCACTTATAAAGCGGGTGACGAGATCTGCAGCCACCATGTGCTGGTCCCAACCCACTCTGATTTATAAAGTGGATGACGAGATCAGCAGCAACCTCGTCCTGGCTCTAACCCACTCGCACTTATAAAGGGTATGACGAGATCAGCAGCCACCACGTGCTGGTCCTAAGCCACTCCCAATTATAAAGGGGATGATGAGATTAGCAGCCACCAAGTGCTGGCTCTAACCCACTCTAAATTATAAAGCGGATGACGAGATAAGCAGCCACCATGTGCTTGCTCTAACCCACTCTCACTTATAAAGCGGATGACGTGATCAGCAGCCACCACGTCCTGGCTCTAACCAACTCTCACTTTTAAAGCAGATAACGAGATCAGCAGCCACCTTGTGCTGGCTCTAACCTACTCTCACTTATAAAGTGCTTGACGAGATCAGCAGCCACCACGTGCTGCACCTATCCAACTCTCACTTATAAAGCGGATGGCGAGATCAGCAGCCACCACGTACTGGCTCTAACCCACTCTCACTTATAAAACGGATTACGAGGTCAGCAGCCACCAAGTGCTGGCTCTAACCCACGCTCATTTAAAAAGCGGATGACGAGAACAGCAGCCACCACGTGCTGGCTCTAATCCACTCTCACTTATAAAGGGTATGACGAGATCAGCAGCCACCACGTGCTGGCTCTAATTCACTCTGACTTATAAAGTGTATGACGAGATCAGCAGCCTCCACGTGATGGTCCTAACCCACCCTCACTTATAAAGTGTATGACGAGATGAGCAGCCTCCACGTGCTGGTCCTAACCGACTCTCACTTATAATGTGAATGACGAGATCAGCAGCAACCACGTGCTGGCTCTAACCCACTCTAACTTATAAAGTGTATGACGAGATCAGCAGCCACCACGTCCTGGCTCCAACCCACTCGCACTTATAAAGGGTATGACGAGATCAGCAGGCACCACGTGCTGGTCCTAAGCCACTCTCAATTATAAAGGGGATGATGAGATCAGCAGCCACCAAGTGCTGGCTCCAACCCACTCTAACTTATAAAGTGTATGACGAGATCAGCAGCCACCACGTGCTGGCTCTAACCCACTCTGAGTTATAAAGTGTATGAAGAGATCAGCAGCCACCACGTGCTGGTCCTAAGCCACTCTCAATTATAAAGGGGATGACGAGATCAGCAGCCACCACGTGCTCGCTCTAACCCACTCTAACTTATAAAGTGTATGACGAGATCGGCAGCCACCACGTGCAGGCTCTAACCCACTCTCACTTATAAAGGGTATGACGAGATCAGCAGGCACCACGTGCTGGCTCTAATTCACTCTGACTTATAAAGTGTATGACCAGATCAGCAGCCACCATGTGCTGGCTATAACCAACTCTCACTTATAAAGCGGATGACGAGATCAGCAGCCACCACGTCCTGGCTCTAACCCATTCTCACTTATAAAGCGGATGACGAGATCAGCAGCCACCATGTGCTGGTCCTAACCCACTCTGACTTATAAAGCGGATGACGAGATCAGCAGCCACCACGTCCTGGCTCCAACGCACTCTCACTTATAAAGCGGATGACGAGATCAGCAGCCACCATGTGCTGATCCTAAGCCATTCTCAATTATAAAGAGGATGATGAGATCAGCAGCCACCACGTGCTGGTCCTAACCCACTCCCACTATAAAGCGGATGACGAGATTAGCAGCAAACACGTGCTGGTCCTAACCTACTCTCACTTATAAAGCGGATTACGAGATCAGCAGCCACCACGTGCTGGTCCTAACCCACTCTCACTTATAAAGCGGACGACCATGTGCTGGCTCTAACCCAATCGCACTTATAAACTGCATGACGAGATCAGCAGCCATCACGTGCTGGCTCTAACCCACTCTCACTTATAATGCGGATGACGAGAGCAGCAGCCTCCATGTGCTGGTCTAACCCACTCTCACTTATAACATGGATGGCGAGATCAGCAGCCACCAATGGTTGGTTCTAACCCACTCTCACTTATAAAGCGGATTACGAGATCAGCAGTCACAACGTGCTGGCCCTAACCCACTCTCACTTATAAGGCGGATGACGAGATCAGCAGCCACCACGTGCTGGCCCTAATCCACTATCACTTATAAAGCGGATGACTAGATCAGCAGCCACCACGTGCTGGCACTAACCCACTCTCTCTTATAAAGCGGATGACGAGATCAGCAGCCACCATGTGCTGGTCCTAACCCACTCTCACTTATAAAGCGGATGACCATGTGCTGGCTCTAACCCAATCGCACTTATAAACTGCATGACGAGATCAGCAGCCATCACGTGCTGGCTCTAACCCACTCTCACTTATAATGCGGATGACGAGAGCAGCAGCCTCCATGTGCTGGTCTAACCCACTCTCACTTATAACATGGATGGCGAGATCAGCAGCCACCAATGGCTGGTTCTAACCCACTCTCACTTATAAAGCGGATTACGAGATCAGCAGCCACAACGTGCTGGCCCTAACCCACTCTCACTTATAAGGCGGATGACGAGATCAGCAGCCACCACGTGCTGGCCCTAATCCACTATCACTTATAAAGCGGATGACTAGATCAGCAGCCACCACGTGCTGGCTCTAAGCCACTCTCACTTATAAAGCGGATGACGAGATCAACAGCCACCACGTGCTGGTCCTAACCCACTCTCACTTATAAAGTGGATGACGAGATCAGCAGCCACCACGTGCTGGCACTAACCCACTCTCTCTAATAAAGCGGATGACCAGATCAGCAGCCACCATGTGCTGGTCCTAACCCACTCTCACTTATAAAGCGGATGACGAGATCAGCAGCCACCACGTGCTGGCGCTAACCCTCTCTTATTTATAAAGCGGATGACGTGATCAGCAGCCACCACGTGCTGCTCCTATCCCACTCTCACGTATAAAGCGGATGGCGAGATCAGCAGCCACCACGTGCTGGCTCTAACCCACTCTCACTTATAAAGCGAATTGCGAGATCAGCAGCCACCAAGTGCTGGCTCTAACCCACTCTCATTTATAAACCGGATGACGAGAACAGCAGCCACCACGTGCTGGCTCTAACCCACTCTCACTTATAAAGGGTATGACGAGATCAGCAACCACCACGTGCTGGCTTTAATTCACTCTGACTTATAAAGTGTATGACAGGATCAGCAGCCACCACCTGCTGGTCCTAACCCACTCTCTCTCATAAAGCGGACCACAAGATCAGCAGCCACCATGTGCTGGCTCTAACCCACTCTCACTTATAAAGCGGATGGCGAGATCAGCAGCCACCATGTGCTGGCCGCAACCCACTCTCACTTATAAAGTGGATAACGAGATCAGCAGCCACCACGTGCTGGCTCTAACCCACTCTCACTTATAAAGTGGATGACGAGATCAGCAGCCACCATGGGCTGGCTCTAACCCACTCTCACTTATAAGGCGGATGACGAGATCAGCAGCCACCAAGTCCTGGCTCTAAACAACTCTCACTTATAAAGCGGATGACGAGATCTGCAGCCACCATGTGCTGGTCCTAACCCACTCTTACTTTTAAGCGGATGACGAGATCAGCAGCCACCATGTGCTTGCTCTAACCCACTCTCACTTATAAAGCGGATGACGTGATCAGCAGCCACCACGTCCTGGCTCTAACCAACTCTCACTTATAAAGCAGATAACGAGATCAGCAGCCACCTTGTGCTGGCTCTAACCTACTCTTACTTATAAAGTGCATGACGAGATCAGCAGCCTCCACTTGCTGGCCCTAACCCTCTCTTATTTATAAAGCGGATGACGAGATCAGCAGCCACCACGTGCTGCTCCTATCCAACTCTCACTTATAAAGCGGATGGCGAGATCAGCAGCCACCACGTGCTGGCTTTCACCCACTCTCACTTACAAAACGGATTACGAGATCAGCAGCCACCAAGTGCCGGCTCTAACCCACCCTCATTTAAAAAGCGGATGACGAGAACAGCAGCCACCACGTGCTGGCTCTAATCCACTCTCACTTATAAAGGGTATGACGAGATCTGCAGCCACCACGTGCTGGCTCTAATTCACTCTGACTTATAAAGTGTATGACGAGATCAGCAGCCTCCACGTGATGGTCCTAACCCACCCTCACTTATAAAGTGTATGACGAGATGAGCAGCCACCACGTGCTGGTCCTAACCGACTCTCACTTATAATGTGAATGACGTGATCAGCAGCCACCACGTGCTGGCTCTAACCCACTCTAACATATAAAGTGTATGACGAGATCAGCAGCCACCAAGTGCTGGCTCTAACCCACTCTGACTTATAAAGTGTATGACGAGATCAGCAGCCACCACGTGCTTGTCCTAAGCCACTCTCAATTATCCAGGGGATGACGAGATCAGCAGCCACCACGTGCTGGCTCTAACCCACTCTATCTTATAAAGTGTATGACGAGATCAGCAGCCACCACGTGCTGGCTCTAACCCACTCTCACTTATAAAGGGTATGACGAGATCAGCAGCCACCACGTGCTGGCTCTAATTCACTCTGACATATAAAGTGTATGGCGAGATCAGCAGCCACCATGTGCTGGCTATAACCCACTCTTACTTATAAAGCGGATGACGAGATCAGAAGCCACCACGTCCTGGCTCTAACCCATTCTCACTTATAAAGCGGATGACGAGATCAGCAGCCACCATGTGCTGGTCCTAGCCCACTCTGATTTATAAAGTGGATGACGAGATCAGCAGCCACCACGTGCTGGTCCTAAGCCACTCCCAATTATAAAGGGGATGATGAGATCAGCAGCCACGAAGTGCTGGCTCTAACCCACTCTAACTTATAAAGCGGATGACGAGATAAGCAGCCACCATGTGCTGGCTCTAACCCACTCTCACTTATAAAGCGGATGACGTGATCATTAGCCACCATGTGCAGGCCCCAACCCACTCTCACTTATAAAGCGGATGACGAGATCAGCAGCCACAACTACTGGCTCTAACCCACTCTCATTTATAAAGCGGATGACGAGAACAGCAGCCACCACGTGCTGGCTCTAACCCACTCTCACTTATAAAGTGGATGACGAGATCAGCAGCCACCATGTGCTGGCTCTAACCCACTCTCACTTATAAAGTGTTTGACGAGATCAGCGGCCACCATGTGCTGGCTCTAACCCACTCTCACTTATAAGGCGGATGACGAGATCAGCAGCCACCACGTCCTGGCTCTAAACAACTCTCACTTATAAAGCGGGTGACGAGATCTGCAGCCACCATGTGCTGGTCCCAACCCACTCTGATTTATAAAGTGGATGACGAGATCAGCAGCAACCTCGTCCTGGCTCTAACCCACTCGCACTTATAAAGGGTATGACGAGATCAGCAGCCACCACGTGCTGGTCCTAAGCCACTCCCAATTATAAAGGGGATGATGAGATCAGCAGCCACCAAGTGCTGGCTCTAACCCACTCTAAATTATAAAGCGGATGACGAGATAAGCAGCCACCATGTGCTTGCTCTAACCCACTGTCACTTATAAAGCGGATGACGTGATCAGCAGCCACCACGTCCTGGCTCTAACCAACTCTCACTTTTAAAGCAGATAACGAGATCAGCAGCCACCTTGTGCTGGCTCTAACCTACTCTCACTTATAAAGTGCTTGACGAGATCAGCAGCCACCACGTGCTGCACCTATCCAACTCTCACTTATAAAGCGGATGGCGAGATCAGCAGCCACCACGTACTGGCTCTAACCCACTCTCACTTATAAAACGGATTACGAGGTCAGCAGCCACCAAGTGCTGGCTCTAACCCACGCTCATTTAAAAAGCGGATGACGAGAACAGCAGCCACCACGTGCTGGCTCTAATCCACTCTCACTTATAAAGGGTATGACGAGATCAGCAGCCACCACGTGCTGGCTCTAATTCACTCTGACTTATAAAGTGTATGACGAGATCAGCAGCCTCCACGTGATGGTCCTAACCCACCCTCACTTATAAAGTGTATGACGAGATGAGCAGCCTCCACGTGCTGGTCCTAACCGACTCTCACTTATAATGTGAATGACGAGATCAGCAGCAACCACGTGCTGGCTCTAACCCACTCTAACTTATAAAGTGTATGACGAGATCAGCAGCCACCACGTCCTGGCTCCAACCCACTCGCACTTATAAAGGGTATGACGAGATCAGCAGGCACCACGTGCTGGTCCTAAGCCACTCTCAATTATAAAGGGGATGATGAGATCAGCAGCCACCAAGTGCTGGCTCCAACCCACTCTAACTTATAAAGTGTATGACGAGATCAGCAGCCACCACGTGCTGGCTCTAACCCACTCTGAGTTATAAAGTGTATGAAGAGATCAGCAGCCACCACGTGCTGGTCCTAAGCCACTCTCAATTATAAAGGGGATGACGAGATCAGCAGCCACCACGTGCTCGCTCTAACCCACTCTAACTTATAAAGTGTATGACGAGATCGGCAGCCACCACGTGCAGGCTCTAACCCACTCTCACTTATAAAGGGTATGACGAGATCAGCAGGCACCACGTGCTGGCTCTAATTCACTCTGACTTATAAAGTGTATGACCAGATCAGCAGCCACCATGTGCTGGCTATAACCAACTCTCACTTATAAAGCGGATGACGAGATCAGCAGCCACCACGTCCTGGCTCTAACCCATTCTCACTTATAAAGCGGATGACGAGATCAGCAGCCACCATGTGCTGGTCCTAACCCACTCTGACTTATAAAGCGGATGACGAGATCAGCAGCCACCACGTCCTGGCTCCAACGCACTCTCACTTATAAAGCGGATGACGAGATCAGCAGCCACCATGTGCTGATCCTAAGCCATTCTCAATTATAAAGAGGATGATGAGATCAGCAGCCACCACGTGCTGGTCCTAACCCACTCCCACTATAAAGCGGATGACGAGATTAGCAGCAAACACGTGCTGGTCCTAACCTACTCTCACTTATAAAGCGGATTACGAGATCAGCAGCCACCACGTGCTGGTCCTAACCCACTCTCACTTATAAAGCGGATGACCATGTGCTGGCTCTAACCCAATCGCACTTATAAACTGCATGACGAGATCAGCAGCCATCACGTGCTGGCTCTAACCCACTCTCACTTATAATGCGGATGACGAGAGCAGCAGCCTCCATGTGCTGGTCTAACCCACTCTCACTTATAACATGGATGGCGAGATCAGCAGCCACCAATGGTTGGTTCTAACCCACTCTCACTTATAAAGCGGATTACGAGATCAGCAGCCACAACGTGCTGGCCCTAACCCACTCTCACTTATAAGGCGGATGACGAGATCAGCAGCCACCACGTGCTGGCCCTAATCCACTATCACTTATAAAGCGGATGACTAGATCAGCAGCCACCACGTGCTGGCACTAACCCACTCTCTCTTATAAAGCGGATGACGAGATCAGCAGCCACCATGTGCTGGTCCTAACCCACTCTCACTTATAAAGCGGATGACCATGTGCTGGCTCTAACCCAATCGCACTTATAAACTGCATGACGAGATCAGCAGCCATCACGTGCTGGCTCTAACCCACTCTCACTTATAATGCGGATGACGAGAGCAGCGGCCTCCATGTGCTGGTCTAACCCACTCTCACTTATAACATGGATGGCGAGATCAGCAGCCACCAATGGCTGGTTCTAACCCACTCTCACTTATAAAGCGGATTACGAGATCAGCAGCCACAACGTGCTGGCCCTAACCCACTCTCACTTATAAGGCGGATGACGAGATCAGCAGCCACCACGTGCTGGCTCTAAGCCACTATCACTTATAAAGCGGATGACTAGATCAGCAGCCACCACGTGCTGGCTCTAAGCCACTCTCACTTATAAAGCGGATGACGACATCAACAGCCACCACGTGCTGGTCCTAACCCACTCTCACTTATAAAGTGGATGACGAGATCAGCAGCCACCACGTGCTGGCACTAACCCACTCTCTCTAATAAAGCGGATGACCAGATCAGCAGCCACCATGTGCTGGTCCTAACCCACTCTCACTTATAAAGCGGATGACGAGATCAGCAGCCACCATGTGCTGGCTCTAACCCAATCGCACTTATAAACTGCATGACGAGATCAGCAGCCATCACGTGCTGGCTCTAACCCACTCTCACTTATAATGCGGATGACGAGAGCAGCAGCCTCCATGTGCTGGTCTAACCCACTCTCACTTATAACATGGATGGCGAGATCAGCAGCCACCAATGGCTGGTTCTAACCCACTCTCACTTATAAAGCGGATTACGAGATCAGCAGCCACAACGTGCTGGCCCTAACCCACTCTCACTTATAAGGCGGATGACGAGATCAGCAGCCACCACGTGCTGGCCCTAATCCACTATCACTTATAAAGCGGATGACTAGATCAGCAGCCACCACGTGCTGGCTCTAAGCCACTCTCACTTATAAAGCGGATGACGAGATCAACAGCCACCACGTGCTGGTCCTAACCCACTCTCACTTATAAAGTGGATGACGAGATCAGCAGCCACCACGTGCTGGCACTAACCCACTCTCTCTTATAAAGCGGATGACGAGATCAGCAGCCACCATGTGCTGGTCCTAACCCACTCTCACTTATAAAGCGGATGACGAGATCAGCAGCCACCACGTGCTGGTCCTAACCCACTCTCACTTATAAAGCGGATGACGAGATCAACAGCCACACGTCATCAGCTAATGAAAGTTTGAGTGGCATCAGTAACCCAAGGTTTCTTCGTATGTCGGCAGGATCAACACATTCGCTGAATACGTCTCCACAGGTACTAAGGAAGCCTGTAGTTTAACTTGACTGATAATCGCGCGATCATGAGCCACGGGACCTTATTTTTACGTAGAATCCGTATCACAGGACATGGCATTTCACTTCGAAAATATCAAATGTATTGTTCGGGAATCGAACCTAGTCCACCTTGGTGAGAAGCAGACGGCTTGACCGTTGAGCGACCGTGCCCCGTAAACATGTACAAAGTGGGGGTCTTCCCTCCTCATTAGGTACGAGTGGGTGGATCTTCCATGACCTATCCCAAGCCATCGTGAACAGAAAGAGCTCCGCCACACGCGAATAGTTCCCTTGATCGCTTTCAGTTTATTGGGCATTGGGTCAGCTATTTCCTGACTCTTCCAGATCACCAGTACTTATAGCGTAACTGATAGTGAATGTCTCTAGCAGGTACCTACATTGGTCGAGGTGGTAGTGATACAGCATCTTTTGCAGCTTGATCCGGTTACTCACATTCCTATGTGGTTCTGAAGCCACAGAAAGGTGACCCGATTGTCAGCGTGAGACAACGAGTAATAGGTCGTGCATTCGGTACACGAGTGTGCAAACTGCAGAGGTTCATAGATGGCAACGAGCTCCGCAGTAAACCCACTAGAGGCTTCAGGCAAAGAGATTTTGGAATTTGCCCCTTCATTAACGTAAGCGCAACCCACCATCTCGTCCAACTTCGAACCATCCGTGTAGAGAATGCCAGCTTCTATAAATTGTTGAATTATGCCTTGGAACTGCCTCCGATAATCGGAGGTATCTTTGACCACATTAGGACCTCGGTGTGCATCTACCTGAATTTCCAGACGCGGGACTTCCCACGGAAGCAACTCGCAAGGTGTCCGGATGATACAGGGAACTACAACCACTCCTAATTCAAAACACGAGGAATCGAGTTTATTTCCAACCGAACAGGTGGCGCGAGGCTGGTTGGCGTACCTCTGGTGGTATTGGGTACTGAAGAGAGCTTGATAGCTCGGATGTTGCGGCACTTGACGCACATTGGCAGCATATTCTAAAAGCATACCCTGGCGTCTATAATTGAGAGGTGGAACACCCGATTCGGCGAGTAGGCTCGGATTGGGTTGGTCCGGAAAGCACCGGTAGCCAGCCTAACGCCACTAAGGTGGATACTGTCCAGCATTTTGAAGGTGACTGGCGTGGATAAACCATATGCCGCAGAACCATAGTCTAGCCGGGACAGAACGAAGGCTTGGTGAAACCGTAGCATCACTGTACTGTCAGCCCCCCCACGTAGTGCCACTAAGGAAATTGGTCATGTTCAGTTTCCTGAGACTCGTGGTTTTACGTTGCCGTATTTGGTGCTGCCACGTTAATTTTCTGCCAAAATGGAACCCCAAAAAGCGACGTCAGCCACCGGCAACGCTGAAGCCCTGAGATGTGTTTCAGGGTTCAAATGTAGCCTTCGGAGCCGACAAAGCTGGATGACGGAGGTTTTGCTGCTGACAAACGAAACCTCAATCGTGAGTCCACCTATCAATTTAGCTAATAGCTGACATCGTCGTATATGGCGCTGTCTTGTTAATTTGCTGTCAAAATAGAGCCCCAGGAAGTTTGCCATACTTCCAGAGCTGTACTGTAGAGACAAATTGTCTAAATACAGCGGTGGAACTACCGGGATCTCAGCGATGGCAACAATGCTGTTTATGGCAACCGCGAACAAGGTATGAATCAGCATAGAACCCTGAGGAACTCCATATTCCTGGGTGAAAATTGCGATAAATTCCTACCAACTCTTACACGAAAGAGTCGGACAGACATAAAATTCGCAATAAACATCGATTGATTTCCACGGAGTCCCCACTCGTGAAGGGTGGAACGTATTCCGTAGCGCCATGTGTTGTCATACGCTTTATGAAGATCGAAGAAAAAGCGACAAGGTGCTCTTTTCGGAGAAATGCCTCCTGTATGGCTTTCTAAAGAAGCACCAGATGGTCAGCGGTGGACTTATGAGTGCGAAATCCACCCTGGCACGCAGATGAGAGGCCTCTCTCCTCTATGAACCTTACCAGTCGACGGTTAACCATCTTCTCCAGCAGCTTACATAGACCATTTGTCAGATAAATGGGGCTATAGAGGCTGAAAAGCTTGGGATCCTCTCCAGCCTTGTGAATCGGTATCACGATCCCCTCACGCCACTGAGGTGGAAACTCCTCTTGAATCAATATACGATTGAACATGATGAACAGTTTCTTTATCCTGGCATTGGAGAGATGTTTCAACATATCATAACGGATTTCATCCGTACCAGGAGATGGATCACTGCTAGGTGCAAGTGCGCAGATCCCATTCAGTGTAAAACTCCGAAGCAGCAGTAGCAAAGGACAAGGGGTGAGCCTCTGCTTCCCGCTTCAGAGTCGCAAATGTAGTAGCAAAACTTCCAGAGCAGGATATATCAGAAAAGTGCGATCCAATACTGTTGGAAATGGCGATATGATTCGTGATGATGAGTCCGTCAAGGATGTCGGGAGTCTGGAGATCCCACGAAGCTTAGTCCACACAAGAGATGAAGGAGTCATGGACGACACATACATTTCCCACGTAGTTTTCTTACTCTCCCGAATCAGATATCGGGCTCAAGCATGCATCCTTTTAAAGGTAATAAGATTGGTCATGGTGTCTTGCCTCCGTCGGCATTTGAAAGCACGTTACGATTATTAATGGTTGGTGCAATCCCGGCAGTTCACATGGAGAAGCCATCGACTTGGTACCTTGAAGGTTCTCTGGTTCGGAAGAGTACAATAATGAGGAAATGGTCAAAATTACAGAGGTCGTCGTGTACACCCCAGTATAGCAGGGGAACCAGCACACGACTGCACAAGGTGATGTCGACAAACGAAAAATTGCCGTGTTCAATAGAGAAGCCTCCCAGAAGGAGAAAAGGAGAGGGAAGCTGAGAGATCCATCTGCTGGTTGTAATCCAATTGAAAATCCGGTGGGAGGTACACGTTACATACCACTGCCATTACTGGCAACGAAGTACGAACTGTAACTGCTTCCAGCTGATAACGCAGTGGCACATCGTCACTAAAGACGTTAGAGTGGACGAGAGTGAAATCGCCACCAGCGGCTAAGGTTTCGTCCACCCTGTCTCAGAGATGGGTTTGCAGTGATGCATTGTAGTCTCATATCCTGTATGAAACCTGGATTCCTGAAGACAGACAATGGTTGCCGGAAACGAAAATATTAGTTGACGTAACTCAGCGATATGTCGAGAATAGCTACTACAGTGCCATTGTAATAGTGCTATAGTGTGGACTTAAGTAGAAGTGATATTCTACTTACGCTTGACGGTTTGCCACCCATCTCTCGGTGGAGATGATAGGAGAGGAGAGAAAACATCCGAAGATGAAGATGAAGATGAAGGAGGGAGCGCTCCTAAGTGGCTCGCGGTACTCGTCAGTCTTAACCTGTCTCGCTCTTGGAAAAGAGCGAGAGCGGTGTTGAGGGACTTTCTCCCTGTCCGAAGACCAGGTGTTCGTCTCCAACACGTCCCGACCATTTTTATTTTGTGACCGGCGCCTGCATCTATTCAAATAAGTAGGTGGACCCTTCCCGACAGACACCAGTTTCTTGCTAAACATGGCCGCTCCTGGTAGTGGGAACGGGATGGCCAGCGGATAGGTGAGCAGCCTTGTCCGTAGGAGATGTAGAGTGACGGCGTTGAATTGTTTCTCTCGTATCCGCCAGTAAGGTTTTCTTCCTATAGGTTTGGGCCGATAACCTCGATGTTAGGCCCCTTAAAACAACAATTATCATCATCATCATCATCTTCCTATAGGGGAGTTCCTCCACACTAACGGGCTTGACTTATCTCGGGCATCGTAACCTTAATGGTCGGGGGAGCAGATACTGCGGTCATCCCATTGGCCGCAGGGTGAGAGAGACGGCGGCGCACCGTCTCCTTCTTCTCTGCTACCTTTATGATATCAGGTGGGATTCTTCTTTCCTCCTTTACCCGGGAAGACTTCTTCGTCAACCGTTTCAGAGAAGAAGGGGACATCCCGTTATAATCCTCCCCGAATGCTACCCACTCCGAAAGATGACCATCACTGTGGAAGATACCCAGCCAAGGCAATAGCTACCTGGCGATATTAGGTATTGCCCGAGGTCCTAGTGCCTTAAATAGGCACATACACCTTGGTATGCACAGTGATTTATTCGGAGCAAGGATCTCTGTTGTGAGGCCGATACCACTGCAAGGGTACATTGCGCACCCACCTGTCGGGAAGGGGTACACCGTCTGGGCTTTCTGGCCAAATGGCCAAGTTGGTAACCCTTCTCCAAAAAGAATGCACGATTATTTCAAAGGGTCAAAAGAAAATTGGAACTGGAAATCGAAATATACCTTTGAAAAGGCCTCTCTATTTGTCACCTTTAACGACAGGCAGGGGATACCGTGGATGAATTCTGCCCTCCACATCCACAGGGGGCTTCCAAATGAAAGTCAGTTATGTCAGACAGTCTTGCCTGCCATATAAGTCGCCTCCTATGACAGGCACAACATGTCGGGGGTGTATTCTAACCCGTACCCAAATGGGGGATTCCAGATAATCTTGTGTATGTGAAACATTCCATTAATATATAATTTTATTACACATATTCGAAGACGTAGAGTTAAAAGCCTAAATGTACTGCATCAGAGAAGTTTCTAACCTCACGTAATTTGCTTCAGGTTTAGGGAATAACACCCATAACAATATGAGTATTGAACCCAAATTCACCCCAGCTTCGGCCATTGACTGAGTCGAGGATTGAACCGACCTATGAACTTCTCATTTTAAGAAGTGGAATTTGGAAATATAAATGTATTTATTCACAGATATGTTGTGGGAAGTGAATAACGTTATTTTGAAAACTTTTTGGAGAATTTTGGATAATTTGAAGATGCTAAGATTTGGGAATATTTCAGTGAATGATACTTTAACCAAGGGAGGTCCTGATCATTCAATGCTGGAATATGACCATTGGCTTCAAGTTAGCTTGCTCAAGACCGGTTTTGGTTGGCCGAGTTGACTACAATCAAATTATGCACACGACCCGCTGATAAGAGGCTAGACAGGAAGGGTTTTGACAATAAACCAGCAGCCAATCAGTGTGGGTCACATTATTTTTGTGGGAATTGCAATTACTTCAAATTTGCTTATGTAAAGCGAGATAACCATTTCTACAGGTCATGAATAGTATAAGAAATTAATTTGGTTAAACAGAATTATAAATTTATGGACAAGAGAGGAGATATTAGTGAAATTCTGTATAAAAGGACTCAACGCGAGGCTACAACCCAGGTGTGGAGGGCCACGCGCGCGACAGTCAGAAGGCGAGATTTCATTCCTACTCGGACACTTGAAGAGGCCGGACCTATATTCAAAGGGTTCCGAGCAAGCCACATAGTAATTGGAAGTGCGACCGGGAGATTCAACTATATTGTTAGGAGACAGCACGATCACCGAGGAAGAAATGGAGACGCCGGTAAAACAGTAGAAACAGTATTTCACTACTGAAACAAGCAACTTTGTAACGCCACGCAGCCCAAGAAGACTTCACTGCATACAAGTCTCACACATCGAAAGAACACGCAGTTTTACTCTCAAGCTACAGCGATATTACTACACTAATCTGAAGTTTATTCTAAAAATATTCACCGAGATGACATTCTCAAGTCAGAGGGGAAGATTGCATTTAATTACTATTAAGAAGGCTACAATGACTTACTAAACAATGGAAGGAGGCGAGTCTGCACTATGGAACGGAGATTCAGAGTTGGTCTTACAGACCGGGGATCGAAGTCACCGCTACTGCTTATCCAACTCGCAGTGCAATGAATTTACCGTCAGTTCTACATCAAATGTCCACTATAATCTTGGCGAGATTTCAACCCACGACGCTCAAAGCTACTTTGACGATGAGATGCTTTCTGAAAGAAGAGGACGAACGGAAGACGCCAACGTTCCGGGTTCCAGCTTCCAGGCTACAAGCCGAAAAGAGACAAGACCATGCAACGGGACCGGGGAGACATGTGTTCGCAGCTCGGAGAGGAGAAAGGCGCTCAGCTGTTCCGACACGCTTCAAGCTCCTACTCGCTTCAGGCAGGCGACCAGCACACGTCATCCCAAGGGAGAAATATCGCAGCAATTGGTCGAGGTATTTCAGAAGCAGATGATCGGACAGGTACAGAATTGACTGATCAAATATCTCAGTAATTTGTTGTAGTATTTGTGGATATTTTCATGGGTGACCAAGACATTTTGTAGATTTTCTTTAGCATAACTCATGCTATTATTCTGTCTATTTTAGAGATTTCTTTGTAATTTTCATTATACGTCACGTGCGTAGTTTTTGACATAATTTTCTAGTATTTTGAAGTTAGATATTTCGATTTTAATATTTATTCAGGAACGTTTTTAATATACTCACATTTCACGAAAACTGTTTTATGCAAGGGAATGCTTCGATCGTTATAATTGCGTAACAAGCAATACGTTTACCTCAATATTGCTAGGTTACATCGTTATTAAACGAAAACACTAATGTAAAATGATATAACACTGTTAATAACATTTTAAGATGACAGAGTTCCAATGCAACAATTTGTAATTGTTATAAACAATAACATTGTAAGAGAATAATTCCAAATGTGGAATGTCAGTATTATATGACGTTAATTAAGTCATGGATAGTTGTTATTACCGATATAAATGTAAGATAGGATCACATTGTTGACAGTGGAAGTCAGGTGATGCCTATTCTTAGCAACAATTATTTTGCAATAATTTGCAGTAACGAAAGCATAGACCAGGAGATTTACAGATCTACCTGAACTCTAACATGTATTGAAACAAGTTTGTATATGAATAATTGATTCATGAATGTTTACCAGAAGCGGAAAGAGAAGTTTTATTGTTATTAAATGAGAAAGACGGGCCCACTACCATTCAACGTGGAAATATATTGTGTTAAAAGATTTATAAACGTAAGGTATTAATGAAATTTACGTGGAATATTATACGAGACGTACAGTGGTGAACAAGAATATTTATGATGCTTAAGACCACGAGGATAATTAACTTAGAGACGTGGAGGTTAGGAGTGTGTCGTGAAATGTATTACGCATATAGTGTTTTACAAAGTAGGACCACTAATTCTTCTACAAATGTGTAGCAAGATGGGTTTTGTATTTGAGGAATGCCGTTCAGTATTGATGTACTGATAATTGTGGAGAGGTCAGGAAGGACGTATGTAATGTTTGGAAAGCGTAGCTGACGCTGTTACGAAGTGTTGTTCACGTACATGGAGAGAATATGAGTATTGCCGTAGGAGCAAAGTACCACTACAGTGTGTCGAAACAGTAACTGACATTAGGATTGTATTTGTGTGTTTTTCATGTCAGTCAGCGTTATTATCAAATCCCCGATTTCTATTATGTATTCACGTAGTGCCGTTTCGATCTTTAAGATTATTATTATTAGTATTCACTGCTATGATAACCTAGAACTATAATCAACTTAACCGTTTGTTATAAATATTTCAGCTAACTACGACATAAATTCAAATGATACTACTGCAGAATTCATTATTTGTGAACATGTGTTGAAAGGAATTGTTTATGGAAGGAAGCGCTATAGATTGACAGATCACGTCAGATCTAGTTCAGATTTGAAGACCGTGCTGGACATGGCAACTTCACTATGTAAATATCTTATTATCTGTATAATTAATATTTTATTCATCTTATATTTGCGTGTGAAACAAATCCGTGTATATAATAGGGTTATGTGTTGTAAAAATAATTTCTATGGAGAACAGCTGATCGCAGATCAGACTGCTCATTGTAACTGAAGTTCGGGTGACTGTTAAGTGCATCCATTCACTATTTGTTTTTGTATTTGACGTTTATGCAACGCTATTTTCATCGTATTTGCATATTTAAGGGTAGAAAGTGTCTACCAGCTGATATATTTTCAATTTTATTTTATTTCATTGATTTGAAGGTGATAGTGATTTAACATGTCTGTAAATTTATGGTAAATAAACCGCAGGCGCTAGTTGGTTTGCCTGTTTTATATTTTATAGAAACTGATCATCTTTTCATTTCGCAATCGGCGTGAGATAATACTGCCAATTAGTTACTAGAACTCACTTAGTTTCAACTTCACCGTTCACACTCGAGATTCGAGATTCTCGTACTACCATGATATTATGGATTATTGATTTGCTAGTAAATGTGTAACTGATTAGTAGGGTTATTGCATGGCTGTATGCGTCAAGGGTTTTATAGTCATTTGCCCAGTAGGGAAGTGTCGACGTATCTGGCTGGGTGTCGATGTCTTTAAAAACCTTTTCCATCTTAGCGGATATGGGTGGTGGCTAATGCGAGATTCAGGCGCAGTACTGACCACAATGTTTGCTTTTGCGAAGTTACTTTTGGCATCTGTGGACATGTTTATTGCTAAATCCCCAATTAAAAGGAGATTGGACCATTATTAAAGAAGTTACGACGTCAAGAATCGAACTAGTCATGATAATGTATGATTATTATTGTTACAATTTATTACGAGAGAGAAGACTTCCCATTGTATATTTTTATTAAAAGCAAGTCACAGACGGAGTTTGACACGTTAATCCATTTGAAATTCGTCGGCATGAGGAGATTCTTATTGTGTCGCGGACAAACCTGTTTCTACCGAGCGGCGAGTGAGGACAAGCTAACACGTGAAGAGAAAGACATTTAGGGGATGACGTGTGATCGGCTCAATGTCGAACGACACGAAGTATCACGAGGCGATGAAATGGAAAGGGAAATCAAATGACTCGAATGACCAATTTGAATATTATATTGATTATTTCTTCAATGACTCTTGTAATAACTGTAACAAAATGAATCCAAGAGAGAGATACCAGGTTCGATGTAGAACATTATGACACATTTTTCTATGTTTTCAAAATTGAGAATAGAGTTCCTAATTCGGCAGAAGAAGTTGTTTAATAAACTTCAGCGGGAATTCAAGTGCCAAATTTCTAGAGACGCCATCACCGGAAAATGGGGAGATTATTCCTTTCTGAAATGTCCGGAGAGACAGATGAATTGTTACATCGCCAATTTTGAGTGCGCGAGAAATTGAATAGTGTGAATTGAACATCATTGAAGTAATGTATTCAAAGTGATCGACTTTATTGAAATTTATATGAATAATTCTTCGATGTATTTTGCAACATTTTATTCCAATATTTAATAGTTGTTTTGTGAAATTTAAGTTGCTCAGGGACGTATTCGTGCAAGTAGACGACTGTATAGAATATTCTCCAACACCAGAAACTATGTGGACATACGTATTGAAACTATATTTCAACAATACTTGGGAAGCATTGTTACACTTCGCCAATCTACGATAAGCTACCATACGGCATTCCATAGACATTTAAAAAATCTACAAAATTCTACGCGATGTATTTATCGATTTTGAAAAATTGGAACTTAAGAAATTCAAGTTAAGGGGGATTATTACAACACATTTTGAGAACGTTGAGATGAGTCAGTAAACTACTATGATTTGGGAAACTGGATAATTGAACACCGCATGAATGAGAGTAGTGACTTAAAATTCCAAATTACATTCAAAATTCGAATAGCAAGAGAGATTTTCTAAAGTTTTCGCTGAATAAACTAGACGGAGCATGACTTCGAGACGTACGCTGAAACAAGTTGTACGGGGCTTCGGATTCGAGTCCAGACAGTCAAGGAACGGAGATGGAAGAAGGCGAGATCTGATCCGATGCTGCTTTAACATACAGGGGCAGGCGAACACAGAGATGGAGACATCGAAAACGTATTATATCAAACCGTGTATAATGATCCTATTCGAGCAGTTTTCAGCTAAGGTAGACTAAGACATTTTTCATTATTCTAGTAATTGTTGTAAATTCGAGATTTGGATTTGGATTAGATTTTCGTTGAATTTTTGCGTATTTTTTGAGACTTATTACCGTTGGAGATTTTTTCGTATTTGCTGGAAGCATTTTTATGATGATGCTATTGTTGCAAGCATTATTATGGCATATTCGTCGTATTTAATGTAGTATTTGTAATTGCCAGTTATTCTGAGAAGAGAATTGAGCTTTTAGCATTGTTGGACAGGATTTACAGGATTTTTCATTGTAGCTGATGAGGATAGAAAGTAGAGACTTCAGGCCTATGTAAATTTAGGTACAAGTTGTGAAGACAGGCGTTGTTTTGCAGATCGATAAAGATGATCTATATGTCATATAGTCATGAATTATACTGTATTTGAGACATGATGTAGTCATGATTGTTAGCTAGAAGCTTCACTATTCACTTACGGTGATAATGTTACATTGAACATTTGTCGTGCAATACATTGTTATTATTAACAATCTATGATTGACAATAATGAGGAGATGATATATGTATTTTTAGCACAGTAATCCGTTGGGAGCTGGATATTTTTAAGTTACATGGAGTTGCAACAGTAATTGAAATTTTTAAGTGAATAAGCTGTGGAACATAATGGTTATTGGAAGTCGTTTTGGTATGATATGGTGAATTATTTTTACACAAGGTCTTTTGTGTAGTTTGTGAAGTTTAATACACAACGAGAAGATTAGTTGGGTGCATTATTTTAAGGTGTGGAAGACACAGTAAGCTACCAAAGTTAAAGTTGTATTATGAATATGATGCTATTTAACGCACGATCCATGTTTATTGTAAAGGTTTTTCCCCAGTGTGACAATGATATGTACCATAATGTGATGAGGAATGGAATGTGAAGATATATACCACATGTTGACAAGGTAAAGCCATTACTAGGAAGGTTACATTAATATTCAATGATTAAGATTGATAACTTGTGCATTCGAGGTGTGATGAAAAATAGATAACGTCACGAGAATATATCATATTATTATTATTATTATTAACTATTTTGACATTTTACGATTGCTAAGAATAAGCACATGGATAATTAAGCCAGGATGTAACGAGTATGAAACGGAATAGCGAGAAGTGAAAGTGATATTAACTAAGTGATATGAGAGAAGTGTTCTCCCTACGGAGATAAAAGGACATTCGATGAATACGAGTTAATTGATGTAAGTAATGTGTTTGTGAAGATGTTTATGTAACATTTGAATATACTAAACAGGGTATTCTTATTTTCGTTTGTGTTTAGAATTAGTTATATTGAAAGTAGGACTGATAGGAGTCAATGTATACATTTACATTAATTTAATGTTTTTAATTTAGTGAACAAACAGGGTGTAAAAAAATGGTACGGTATAGATATTTTTATTTTAGAATCGGAGGGAATTTTAATGATATTTTCTCTATCTTTGAAACTCCTAGAAGTGATAAATTGTTTTTCAAGCTTGTTATTTTATAATGACGAGGTTATTGACCTTATTTTAAATAATTTCACTTTAATTTATTTTATTTCAGTCAAAGTCTGACAGGATTAAGAGTGTTGTTTTATATTCACTATTGCAGTTGTTTCTAGTTAATACATTTGCAGCCACATTTTGTTTTGCTCGTCCTATTTATAGAAAATACGTCTTATATTTGTTGCAGTTAGTCAGATGATGTGCTATGGATAACAGGCGTCCACTTCTCCCATCTAAACCCGCTGCCACCCGAGATTCAAAGAATCTCACTCTCCATCTGTAGTGAGTATATCTCTCCCAGTAGATAAATCCATAGTACAACATCATTTCCATCTTTAAGAATTCCTAAATGAGCAAATTGTGAGCGTTAGACTGAAGTTTGCCTAGCCGAGGACTTCAATGTTTCTGCAATCATTCTCCATACTGGCGGCGAACCTTGGAACTTGGTAGGACGTTTCATAATAACCATATATAACTTACAACTATTACTACATTCTACCAATTGTAGTGGTAGGTTCTTTTTCATGCAATAAATCTAGGACATACGCCCGCCGGTTTACTTCCCCTCCGAAGATTTGTTATGCTCTTAAATATCCCTCGACTACGGCGAGATTTGAACCCGATCTTGGGAATAGAAGTTCAGCATGCTGCCAAGGAAACTAGAGAGGCACAGCGAGGTGCACAGCAAACTCACCCCGTAGTTCGGTAGAATCAGCAGAGTTTGGACAAAAGTTTTGCGATGTTGCCTGGAATATTATTGTAGACACATGTGGTAAGGCAGGTTTACCATTATTTCAAGTTGCGCTCAGAACCATCTGTTCTTAAAGGCACCGCAATTTTCAGTGCGGCTCCATAACCTGTTCATTTTACCTAAGAAATGAGGGTTGTTTAAGTGGTAAAAACATACTTTAAAAGGTGGTGTCTTTTTGACTCATCTCAGTCACTCATGAGCCACCTTGAACACGATGCTCCCTATTTATTTCTGCCTCGTTTCTTGATAAATATCGTTTACATTTTGGAATAAAAAGGATATGGGGAACTGCAGTTCCTTTTAGAAAATGTGCTTAGCTTCTGGTCTTTCGATTTCTTGGTAAGCACGTAGAGACTGGGTTTGTGAATAAAACCTACGTGGTTACATGTTAACTACGGTGTCACTTGGAATTAAAGGCGAAGCCAAAACGTCTGCCCCCTGGAAAATGTGTTTATCCTCAGTAATGCAAGTGCAAAGTCCCATCTTAAAGGCAGTAGACCTCCCTGACGGGTAAATTAATTTTGACAAATACAGAGCTCCTAAAAAATATTTTCACTGTCAAAAAGATATGCAACTTGTGAAGCTAAAGAGAGCGTATAAAAAGTAAATATGAGTGACAACATTCAAAGACCAGACCACCAACTTAATAAACCCGTCCGTTGCTGATCATTCCAATCACTACGAGGTTTGTTTTTACGCAGTCAAGAGTTGACGCACAAATTGCTAAACCTCTTTGGCTCGAGCTGTGTTTCTTTCTCATTGTCACTCGATTCAAATTTGGAGCGCGATGCCTTGAAACACAAATTGCTGCAAGACGATGAAGAATACAGAAACGTCGTAGAGCAGGCAATTTGATTGGCCAACCACTCGGCTGACTTCTCGCAGAACACGCTAATTAAACATGAGGCAAGTGACTTGGGCTTGAAAAACATACATGTTTTGACAATAGGAGCGTTTTGGACTATTACATGCCGTCTAAAAATTTAGCGACTACAAGACAGAACACTGAGAATTTTATAAATGATTCCGAATAGCAGAACCACAATATCACATCTGTTGGTGTGATGAATGCGAGGCTTTTCTGCCTGCCGCATTGCAGCGCTATCGACGAGCACAACAGAATGACTCAATAAACGAATCTTCTTTATGACTCAAATAGATTTGCAAAACGAGGCACATTCACTGCAATTTTTAGAAGAAAACATTTAAGGACCAAAACTCTTCATCTTTTTCTTAACACCTCTTGAAGAGTTAAGGTTTATTTTCTAAATGATTATCAGACGGCTTGTCTGTTCATCGGTGCAAAGTGTAATACTTAACAACTTTACCCTCAAACCATTAACAGCTAACAAGGCCCAACCACTTCCTTTTAACATCCGTGCTTCCGCTTCTAATAGCAACTTGCGATATCGTTTATAATATATTCATCAAGATTGTTTTCGAGAAACACGGCCTCAGTTCTTTTAAAAGCACGACCAGTCAATGCCTGATGAAAGCCAATAAACTGGTATTTAACTAGTGATATTCTTTTATTGGGGCCTTAACTACTCGTTTATTGCTTCCCAGAGTTAAAAACTAATATTAGTAGGCTTGCTATTTCTTTTCTTCTTAGGCGGAGCTGTGTCGCAAACTTCCCATGACGCTGCCCGGTGAATGCCTCGGAAAAGATACTGTAGCAGGTTTTACACTGATAGAAGACCCCGCACGAATTTCCACGCTGGGTTCTATTTTACTCTAGCGAGAAGGAGTACCCACATTTTTCAAACAAAACTTTAAAATACCTTAATTATGGTTTATCAGTCATGAAAAAAATAGAATTCATCTCCATATAAGATAAGAATATTTCAAATGCACTAGATTTGCCAATTGTGTACCTAAAAAACTTCCACATGTTAAGCAAACAAGCAAGCTCCTATACATCAAGTCCAAACATACTTTGCTTATCCCTTGGCATAAGGGTCGTTCATATCAAAAAACCTCTCGACTGACGATTTAGGCAAGTTTTAGGGGAGTATCGACTATTTCAATCGGATTTGACATTGTGCTTATTAAGGAATGTATTTTTTGTTGTCAAAACTCCATTGTTCCCACTCCTTCAGGATCTTGTGTCAGTTGTAGAACCTATCACTAAGAACTAGAAAAGTGCATTGTAATACATTAAGAGTTACAACGGAAACGGATTTGAAAATTTCAGTCCTGAGAGAATGAACGACAAAGATATCTGTCTCTCTAAATAGTCTGTACTATGTCTAAATTTTAAAATCATAAAAAACTAATTATTGCTGATATTTATAAAGTTCTTTCTCCAAAATGAACTAAAAGAGTAGGTTTTTTTAAACGACTTAAAAACAAGTTATAATGAACACATTAAACCCTGCCCTAACTCATCAAGTTCAGTCGCGAGTAACATTTCCTCCCAGTAACATCAATAAAACATCCGGGAAGCTCTATGATTTTGGATTCTTATTTGCATGGATTCTCAGCAATCAGCCACAGACATTGTTCAGGCAATATCTGGGATTTTAATAAGTGGACGATCCAGACAGACTACAGACATGGTTCAGGCAATATCCGTGATTTTATTAAATGGACGATCCAGACAGACTACAGACATTGTTCAGGCAATATCTGGGATTTTAATAAGTGTACGATCCAGACAGACTACAGACATTGTTCAGGCAATATCTGGGATTTACGTGTATGTATCCCAAGTAGTAAACTCCAGAGCTGCTACTATTCTTATAACAAAAGTAACAAGTACACTGTCCGCGTTCGGCCAACTCGAGCCGACAGGGTTTACAGGAGTTTTGATATAGGCATTGCAGTTCACACACCTCAGCACTGCGAAATTGAAATGGACTTCTGTTCGGTCAACCAAGCAAAAACCTTGCCACGAAACAACCACAGTGGTCAAGACCGTGTCTTTATCACTTGCAGCGCAAAAAAAAAAACAGTAGGAGGAACCAAAAACCTGATGTGAATGGCAAGGAGATCGAAATAGTACATTTACCGGACAAAAATAAGTGGGCTAGAACCACAAGGTTGACGCAGCAACTCTGTCACTACTAGCACAGAGAGAAAACACTCCAAAATCGTGAAACAGGTGTAGTGACCAAGGCTAAAATAGCAAAGGAAGAGAGGCGAGTAATTCCAGCATTAACCACTGGCTTCTGGATTTTGTATCCGCTCTACTGATGAATGTTAAATAGTTGACTATTTAGACTGTGTACCTCTCCATAAGTCGTGTCAACTACTCTAGAAGTCCTGTCTACCAAATATGTATGCATTTAAAAGACTTGTCTACCCAATGTATAATTCTCTACATGTCCTGCCTAACCAATGTCTACATCACTACCGAATGTGTACTATTCTACCTGAACAAGATACCCAATAACCACCACAGGGAAATTTCAAGGTTCTTACTAAACCTTGGGATATCATTCCCTGTTGTCACAAGCTATGAAGTGTTATCCAACAAAAATCCAGCATCAACTTTTCGTATTATGTTCGTACATTGCAAATATCTAAAATTCTCCTTGGTTTTATCACTAGCTATAAAGTATTTTCATAGTAGTACCTTCAAGTAACGAGGAATCTGTTAATACGCTTTTCGTTTCGGGTTCGGATTACAGAAGAATGATATGGGGCTCAGGTAACAGTAGGGAAGTTTGAATCAATGGATGTTTCTCACTAATACTTATTCACATTATTTTCACTGCGTTATGTGAATATCCTCCAGATAAATTTACACAACACAGAAATAGCGCCCATCAAGAGATTGACAAACGTTTCTTAAATATACCCCGACAGTGAGAACACTGAATGGGAATGGATAATTTGTGAGCAGATAAATAGAAAGTTAACATCAATATCTACTTCATGAGACGAAAACAATGAGAGGCACATCTCACATTGCAAACAAATCATATTCAAATCCAAAACTTACTGTTATGCACATTTAAAGCGATAAATCGCGTAGTTTGTGTGTTGAACACTTACTCATTTAAGTGATCTCCTCTTCGGACACTTTCACGTTCCTGGATATCTTCCTCCACATCCTAGGGATAAGATGGAACAATTTATGTCTATGCTTATACTTTTACATAAATAACATGCCATGTACTTTAACTGCACTGGTCCACTGTAGTGGAGATATATTCGCTGAACGACTTTCGTACTGTCATTCACATCCCACTGCTGGGAATGAACTCTATACACGTAAGTTGTCATAATCCCAAATTCTGTAACATATAATAAAGTATCTCCTTTTAAGAGAATCTTGAAGCGAAGGGAAATGCTGAGATCAGTACCTTTATAGGTGTAATAGCTGTATGGAATGAGGACAAATAAACATTTATGTTTAAATTTTTAGCCGTAAGGCTATAAGAGGTCCTAGGATCCAACACGAGCACGCATCATTCAGTAACAAGAAACTAGACTGCCAATATTTGCACCAGCTTCGTTTTGAAATTAAAGTCATAAATAACATCAATACCGCTGCTTTCAACAATAAGAATTAGGAGAGTGTGCGTCCCTTACTGCAAAGGACTACGCAGTGATCATCGCTGGAGCAAACGACGTCTATAGAAATGAGAGTAAAAAGGTAATCAAAGATTTAAAGGGTACATTGCCATCCATGCAAAAAACAAATGTCATTATTGTAAACATTCCGCAGAGACACGATTTAATTCCCAAGTCATGTGTAAATATAGAAATAGAGGCTACAAATGGAAAAATTCATAAAATTTGTAAGAGTTTTCCAAATGTCCAAATTGTAGATGTAAGTAAATTAGACAGGAAGTTCCACACTCGGCATGGCCTACACTTAAATAGATTAGGAAAAGAGTATCTTAGTGATGAAATCTGCAAAATTGTAAATTCAAATGGTAAGAATAATTCGACAGTAATATCATTAGAGTGGAAGCAGGGAAACTGGTAGAAGAAGCCAAACGTGAGGTTTGGCATTCACATCTTTTGAAGTCAAATTTAACGGAGTGCAACAATGGTATTTCGGATTTGTCTAGCAACAATAATAATAACAATTATGATAATAATAATGTAAATAAATCACCAACACAAGCTTGCAAAAGTAACAAATTTAAAATTTACCACCAGAATGTCCAGTCTCTTTATAATAAAATTGATTACATAAATCTAATGCTTAACAATGAACTTAAAGACATCTCAGCACTATGTATTTCAGAACATTGGCTGAAAGAGGAACAACTTGAATTAATTCAATTCCCAGGGTTTATACAAGCTAGTAAATACTCTAGATCTAATATTAGCCATGGTGGTACTTGCATCTTCTTAAGAAATAATTTAGATCATGAACAGATAACAGCTTATGATTATCTAATTATGGAACAGGATTTTGAATTCTCTGCCGTAAAAATTCAGCAGTTTAAGTTAATAATTGTATGCGTATACCGTTCTCCGTCAGGAAAGTTTCCTCTATTTATAGATAAACTAGAATTGTTACTCAATAACATGAGCAAAGTAAATTTCGATATAATAATTTGTGGGGATGTAAATGTGGATTTCTTAAAACTTGATAGAAATTGTGAATTATTAAACCAGTTACTAATTTCCTATGGACTGAAACCTACAGTAAATACACCAACAAGAATAACAAAATTTAGTAAAACCACTCCTGATCAAATTTTTATAAATACAGATAAATATCACCATTCAATAGAAGTCTATTGTCCGGGTTTTAGTGACCACCATGGACAAATACTGAGTTTTGAAGTATCCGAAGTAATCAATAATAATGATAATGGAGTAAAATCAAAGTGCAGGTCATTCACTGAAGCAAATGTTACATATTTCAATGACTTATTAAATAAGGAAACATGGTCAGAAATTTATGAACTAGAAAATGTAAATGATAAATTTAATGCATTTAACAGTACCCTAAAACACTATTTTGAAATAGCATTCCCCTTTAAACGAAGAACTGTTCAAAATAACAAAACTAGCAATTGGATAACAACAGGGATTATAAATTCATGTCAAAGAAAGAAATTTCTACACAAATTATATAAACAATACCACACAACACCTGAATTCAATTTATACTACAAAAAATACACTAGCATATTAAATAAGGTAATAAGACTAGCAAAGAAAATGCATAATGATAATTTTATTTCCCAATCATCTAATAAAAACAGGGCTATGTGGTCCGTAATAAAGAAAGAAACTGGAAAATATGCTAAAATACAAAGGAACATTACACTGACCAGAAATAATAAAGTGATTAATAATCCAGAGGAAATAGCAAACACTTTTAATGACTATTTTCTGGAAATTCCGCAAAAATTATTAAATAAATCACAGGTAAATACACTAAATTCTAATAATAAAATAAATATATGCAGTGATTCTTTATTTATAAATCATGTCACAAGTGAAGAGGTAAGAATAGTTATAAAAGAGCTAAAAAATAAATTCTGTGCTGGCATTGATGGCATCCCTGATGCAATTTTAAAGAAATGTGCCGAAAATATAATAAATCCACTTACGCACTTAATAAACAGTTCAATTCTCTCAGGAACTTACCCGGATATTTTGAAGTTATCAAAAGTAATTCCAGTGCACAAAAACGGTTCAAAAGATGAATTAGATAACTATCGTCCTATTACCTTACCAACTGGTATTGCAAAAATTGTGGAAAAAATTATGTATAAGAGACTGATAAGTTTCATAGAAAAAAATAAAATATTATCAAACTCACAACATGGATTTAGAACGGAAAAATCTACACAGACAGCAATTTACGAATGTAGTAATAGTATACTGAAATTAATTGACAATAAGGAACATGTAACTGGCCTATTCTTGGATTTATCGAAAGCATTTGATGTAGTTGACCATAAAATCCTCCTTACCAAACTAAATCAATATGGTGTTAGAGGTCTAGCTAATAAATGGATAGAGTCTTACTTAACAAGGCGTAAACAAATAGTAAGCTTGAGACACAAGGATGATGGAACCAAATTACTTAATGAAACATTGTCCAATGAGGGAATTATTGAATTTGGAGTACCACAGGGATCGGTTTTGGGCCCACTACTCTTTCTTCTATATATCAATGATATAACACAGAACGTTCATTCACATAAGGAAATTTTGTTTGCGGACGATACAACACTCGTAATAAAAGGTGAAACTAAACAGGTCATACAGCAGTCTGCTGACTCCGTTACAGGAGAGTTAACCAAATGGTCACAAGATAATCGCCTCATAATAAACTATAAAAAGACAGTATGTCTAAATTTCCACACTATACAGAATAGGAATCCTGCGATGCCCAATATAACATTAAATGGTCATCAAATAGAAAATAAATCAGAAACAAAGTTTTTAGGACTATGGATACAACAAGACTTGAAATGGAATAAACATATACAATATCTGAATACTAAACTGAACTCGATGTGCTTTGCGTTACGTATTTTGAAAACCTGCACTAGCATGCACACATTAAGAAATACTTATTTTGCTTATTTCCATTCATACTTAAGATATGGGATCATATTTTGGGGTATGTCGCCAGATGTACTAAGCACGTTTAGGATACAAAAGAGAGCGATTAGAATTATGGCAAATGTAAACTCGAGAGAATCATGTAGACCTCTGTTTAAAGATTTAAACATTCTCCCACTGCCCTGCATATATATCTTTGAAAGTATTATGTTTTTTAAAAAGAATTTAATGAATAAAGATGTTTTTCTTAAAACAAACAATGATGTTCATAGTGTACAATACCCAAGGGGTATGCACCCCTTAGAGATCATCCCCCCCATCATCTGTCTAAATCTCATAAAAGGCAACCCTTTAAAAGCCTACCCAATATCCATCAATACTATAAGGGCAGCTGGCTACTCCATAAAGCAGCTCAACCCTTGCGTAATTATGACACACAGCGACATACTACAAACTGGTTCAACTATGCCACAACGCGCTGACAGAACAGAGGCTAAAGGTATAAAAGGTGCCTTAAGTGGGTCACGAGAATCTCTCCATCACCAGTGCTTCGACGAGACAGCCGGAGGCTAACGACAGTGTCAACCGAGGTGAGCCAGTCAGTCAGTGTTCAGAATCCTACTTTTGTAACCTAACACCCACAGTTTGTACTCACATTATAACATCACAAGATCCCTTAAAAGGGACTAACAGTCACTCATTGCTGACCAATAAACACTTGGTCAGTCTCTTACACTTGCATTACTGATCTACACTCTTCTTCACGTCCCCACGTCCTTCCTTACTCCCGTCACGGTCAGACGTGACACACCGTAGTAATAACGCCAACTCAGACGTCCTTGTATTCCTCACAGCGGCTCGCGTGCTCAAAGGAAGCGCGTGCCGAACCGCTGACACTAGCAAGGTGATTATATAATAAGTAGCCGGCTGGGCGACTAGTACACCGACCCGCGTGCTAAGGCTACATCCCTTAAACCACATTTACAGTCTTTATAGGAACGCCCCCTAGTTCCTAGCACACCACAACACACTACACTGGTCAGCTTGCCCTGTCAAGGGGAGCTACCCTTATTTAGGCACAAACTCATAAATTAGTACAGCAACTCTCCCTTTTAGATCCACCCCCAAATAAGGGATCTAAAACACTGGTGGAGGCGGGGTCCTACGCATAGAGAAAAGGGACTCAACCAACGAGCCCTCGTAGGTAAAACGACCCCTTCCGTACCGCAAAAAGCCAAGCAAATTAGTGAGAAAATTTTTTCCCCAGACAAAAAGCACCATTTTTTTTTTGTGTGCTCCAAATTAGCTACACAGGGGAACTTCTTAATAAACCAACCCCCTAACCCCATACAGAATCAAAGAAATATAAGAATACACTGTCAAACACGTACAGACTTTTTTTTTTATTCTTATTGTAGGCCCATACACTGCAGTCAGAATGGCACCTCATGCAGAGATTGCAAGCCATAGAGGCAATAGGGGTACGCCAATATTATTAACATTATTGTTCAGATGCCAAGGGCACATACAAGGCCGGCAAACACAAATACGGGCACTCCAAGCAAAAATCGGGGCAATACAGGGCAAACAGCCATACACCCCGTCAGAGGGTAGGACAGCGCGATTAAGACGCGCACATACACTCTTGAATCACATACATGAACACCTCAATAGGTTCCATATACAAAGACACAGAATATACCGACAATTAATCACCACACATGGTCCCGTAATAGATAATGCAACCCTCGAGAGAATGAGGGTGCACTACACAAGTTTACACGCCCAATACAGGGAGCTAATTCGCGTCCAAGCGCTTCTCCAACTAGCGGCCACAAAACAATACAGAGCACAGAAACATTAATACATTAGTACAGTAATTTGCAAGCAGGCCATGAGACTAAATAAGGCAGTACACCCAAATTTGGGACAAATACCGTGAGCTACAAGCCAATAAGGCCATTTTTGAGTTCATGGTAGGGCCATCAGCCCACCCGAGAGAGGACATAAGCGTGGATACGCTGACTCAACAATTTGCGAGGATGTCCCTCTCGACAAGTACTGCCACGCAGTGGCAGGAGTTCGCCGTGGCCACAGTCCAGGAGACGGCCAGGTTAGGCTCCAACATACTAAAGAATACATCCTACACAGACACACGTCCTCCAGCTCCGGATCGGAAGGCAATTTTGCCAAGCCGAGGGGAAGAGCCTAGAACAATCCCCTCGGACCGGATGAACGAGAGGGAGTTGAAGCCAGGACCTTCAATCACACATAATACGACAGAGGGACAACAGGAGGTAACCTCGTCATGGGCTGACGACGTAGAGCCTGACCTACCACATATAAAGCCTACATACACTCACACAGATAGGATAACACAGTGGCAGGAGTCTGCCGTGGCCACGGGCCAGAAAGCGAACAGGCTACACGACACCACATTGGCAGGACAAAAACAGGCACTTAAGCGGCCCTCACCGCCAGTTCAAAGGGCAAATTTGCCAGAACGGAGGCGAACACCGGCATTAGTCCCTCAGGATGCACGGTACACGCACATACAGATTAAACAGGCATTACCATACAATACACGGGGATTAGGAAAGGTATTATTACCCACCCCACAAAACCTCGCAGTCAAACATACATACACTCCCGCAAAATCTGCTAAGATAGAGCCAAGCGCAATAACGCCCTTAAATACAGGTACACTTAGACCTAGAAACACGCGCTACGGTGGAAGTAGGGCAAGGCTTACTTTGCTAGAAATTCCGCCGGAAAACAGCAAAGAAACACCTCAATGGATTTCAGAGGCCTATAATATCGTAACAGGGCAAAACCCTTCACCTTTCTGAGCACTGAAGCTCGAAAGACGATAACGACTTCCACCAAGGCCACAGAAATAAACTAACATCGCTAACACCAAAATTATAGGCCACATAAGTTCTTTCACACGGGGGCGATAGGAAAATGGTCCAACAAGTACATAATCAACATGAAATCGCATATTTTTCTTTCTTATTTTATGTATATACAGTGCAATATAGCCAAAGTAGAAGGAACAATTCTAAATCCTTCTTGTTTTTTTTTTTTTCGGAACCATGGCATTTTTCTCTCAGGCCATCAATGGTTATTGGGCGAAGTGATTAACGCCATAACGTAAAGTCTCTAATATGCTAAGCCAAGTGGAAGCCAAGCAGGCTTCAGGCCGAAAAAGAGATATTTTGAACACAACTTAAGCATAAAATCACAGCATAGAGCTTAAGGGAGTCTTTCTAAGTAGAAATGACTAGACGTTCTACATTATGGTTCCACAGTTTGACAGATTCTCTTGTTGCGGGCGAAAACCGTAAGCATGGCAAGAATTAAGAATCTCAAACTAGTTTCAAAAAAAAAAAAAAAACTTTTGGGAGGTGTGCTTTAACCAACTAAAAAGCCCAATGGCACACCGGGATGAGACACTGTCATTTTGGTGAGTTACAATTACTTTGATAGGCAGGTTTGACTCCCACAGTGCACTGGCTTTGCTCGTGACGTGGATACAAGGGTATCAGTTACGTCTGGCAATGGCCTTCCTAAGGTGTACTGGACAGTGTCGGTAGATTCCCCTGAGACGTAACCAGATTACGGTAGTACTCACGTTACCAAAATGGTAAATACTACACTCAGGTCCCAATCACCATTTTTTTTCAAAAACATGGTGCTCACGACATAATTTTTAGAGACTAACGCCACCTACTATTATTTTCTTTCAATGTGCTCTCTTAATGCAGAGCGGGGCATAAATATTTTTTTTTTGTTTCACACATTTAGCCCAAGAAAGAAAAATGGCCAAATAAACTATATATATATTTTATACATAGGTATACATAACACAACACTCGGGGACACAAGTGTAGTCAATGGAAGGTTCTTTTGCAGACGGCCAATGCATATGAGATTTCCGAAGTGAAATGCCATGGCCTGTGGTTTGGATTCCAAGTAGAACGGAAATCCCGTGGCACACGATCTCCAGAAATGGTCACGTTAAACCACAAAATTCCCCTCTTGCCTTTTTATAATGCGAAGAGCACTAACAGAAAAGCAGGCTGATTAAGAACACATGTTCGGATACACAGCGTTATCGGAACAAATAAACAAGCGAGCGCGCAAGACATTGCAACCCGACACCCTCATACTCAGCAGTAAAGCAGACCTCAGTGATAAACTGCGAGCCTTACAGACGACAGTTCCCAAAGCACACTGCACGGAATCATTCATAGCCAACCTAAGAACCCTATATCTTCAAAATTTACACTACGAGGAGAGGGCAAAAATAAGCAAACTCCTCGCAGGAAGGTATACTAGGGGTTGCGCATAGAAAAACACACAGCCCATTTGCCATAGTGTAGGCGGCACAGAAATGGCCATCAAATCTTTACAGACAACCGGCTTCGAACCCATGTCCACACACAAAAACCTCGTACCGAAAACTAACTAAACAACGGTATTTTCGGTACGAGAAACACAAACAAAATACAGGCAGAATGCCCGCAGAACATGAACAACGCAGACATATAACACAGAGAATTACATAGAACACGGGTTCGAACCCCAGAGAAAATTGCACGCCAGGGAAAAACAAGCAGACGGCCTTCCAATCACACCAAAATTGGCCCATATAACGGCTTAAGACAGATAATACTACATTCCTGCGGCCAAATGACAGGCATAAAATTCCAGAAATACACTTGACAGGGAAAATGGACTTTTCAGACAGAGACATATAAATTTCGTAAGACAACGGTCTTACGGAATAATGGCCACACAACGGCAATAGTAGCAGGGCGGATTACCACATCGGGCCGCCAGGAATTTAACACAATGACCACACTGGCATACGTGCAGAAAAACACGCAACAGTGGTTAACCTACATAAAATCCCGGCCTGAAGTTACACACACAAACTGATGACTTGCAGACTTAGCCACTTTGCAACACTGTCGATGACAAAACGCGATTGTGTAGTGGCAGTGACCATGAATAAACAAATGCAGAACAATCATAACACTATACATTTTTCAACACTGCGAAAGCATTTATCAACAAGCAGACGTCACAGACCAAAACTTGACGCAGGCCCAGAGTAGCACGTTCGTAAAGACGTTGGCAGGCCACGGGCGCTTCCTACCCATACACAATATACACAGTAGGACTTAGCCCTACAGCAGACCAGGCGTCCGCGTGGTGTAGCGGAGCGTAGTCACACACACACACACAAACGCGCTCACCAATCAGGGGCGAACATAGGGACTTTGAGGAAACGGGACCTCCCCTTAACAACTTCTTTTTGCGACCCTAGTCCCGAAACAAATCATTCCAGGCGACTAGGACTTAGCCCTATAACGGACCAGAGTAGGTCGTGAAGCTTCGCTATCCCAAAGCGCGGATAGAAAACCAACATGGACCAAGGGAGGATGTCAAGAGAACATGCTAACAGCGTCCCACTCTACTCCCTTCCCATAACCTTTTCACGTCCAAACATAAACAACGCAGACACATGAACACAACCAGAACAGATACACTACACTACAAAGTATACATAAGGGTTGGTAAACTTCATGTGTTTACAGAAAGGGCATGCTACGCCCTGAGCCCCACCGCTATCACCTGAATGAGAGGGGTGCATCGGCCAACACCAACTAAGCGTGATGCACATCTCCATATGAGAGATGAGGCCATAAGTAATAAATACTAACCATTTTTTTTTTAAATTTAAATCATCCCGCATGAGAGGGAAATATATTAGTATTATGCCTCAACCTACACCTATCCATACATGAGTGCAAACGCCTCATATCCAGACGCATGCATGTATATCCCATCCATTCACCAGGGGATATTGATATCAGACCGGCATGGATTTTTATTTTATTTTTTGCAACCCCGGGAATTACCTGCCCCGTTCCACTCACTGTAGGAGCATCCCAGCACAAAAACCGGTTCCAGGCCGCCACTAACGCGGAATTCGGAAGTGCGCAACCTCCTCCTACCCTGCTTTAACCCACTCTACAGATAACTACCCCCAGATCACAATAACAGGGTACCTGACGCCACAGACCCTACTAACACCTCCATCAAGGTTAAAAAAGAGCATTATCGCTGGAGAAGCTGATATAGCACAGGTAGCCTAAAGTAGTCTACGTATGTAGAGGTTTTACCAGCCCACCACACTGGAAGTATTTTACATTTGACACTTTTTACACAGGTTACACCTATATTTAAAAAAAAAAAGGGAATCTGAAACACCCTGGCTGATGATACCGGCGTTAGCCAAAGGTCAAAAGCACAACACTAGGGGCAGAACTGGGGTAGGTAATGACAACCCTTACCCCAGTTGGCTCGACAAATCAAATTACTGACGACTAGACCAAATAGACGAACCACGTAAGGTCAAAGCATTCGCGGCCTGGTCGGGCAAGCTCTGGAATCCTAGGTGCGCATAAACCGCCCCTGGGAGGAAGGGATGCTAAACCCACTTTGTGCCACGGTCGTCGACGCCAAGACCTGCAGGGAGACTTTCTGAGAATGGCGGGAGAAATAGCTCACTCCGCGCCGGCCTCGGGAGCTATCCCTAGAGACGACCATATTATGACTAGACTGTTAGTTAAATTTACGTAAGTAGGACTTCCATGGCGGGAAGCAAAACTCCTGTGCGTTGGAGCATAATACGGCGGCCCATAGAGGCAACTTTATATATCAATGCGAAAATGCATACTACGGCGGCCCATAGAGGCAAATATCACTGCGAAAGCAGATTGCGACGGCCGATTAAGGCGGAGACAATATTATGCCATTGGACCACACTGTCCAATGCCCACATAAATGACGACGCATCGGGCAGTCAGAGTGCATTAAGAGATGGGGCATTGCGCGCCCCTCACAGGAGCCAAGTGGGCGGCTCACCTACGACTAATCGGAACGGCAAAACGAGCACGACAAGGAAGTTACAGCGGGCGAAACGGTTAGCTTAGTGGCACCGTAAGCGCCCGCGGATAGATTAATCCTAGTAATAGACGTCGACACTAGACTTAAGGGGACGGAATCTAGCGACCCTAGAGACAACCGGTGTTTCTGGGGCTCGTGCGGGTGGTGATCTGGGGATTTAATTGCCCCAGGCGATCGTCCTAGGCCAAATTTAGTTATAGACGGTTGCATTTGACACGCAACCTAGGATTAAGCAAATTTAATGAACACTGTTGCAATTCAGCACAGCATCTTTCGGCAATAGATTAAGGCAACCCTCTCGGCTTAGATGTAGTTTTTTTTTATATATACCATAAGTAGAATAAGTAGTATAAGAGAACGCCGTTCGGCGCCTGATGACCCACAAATCCGTCATCAGGGTAAGTCCGATAACTCGTGATAAGTTATTATAATGTAGCATAGTCTTACATTTAAGACAATTTTTTTTTCATACATATATTGAGGTAAAATTTCGGCGCCTGGCGGCCCAAATTCGTTGCCAGGGTAAGCCCAATACTACAACACATTAGGAAATGACGTCACGGCACCATATAGGGTAAGCCCGGCCATATATCGAGTAATAATAACCATGCCATTCTTTTCACAGGTAAAAAGGGGCTTCAGACTGTGGCAACGCTGCCACAGGAAGCGGCATATGGAATAGGGAATTTCAATGTTTTGTTAACCTCTCCATTTTTTTTTGCAGGCATTGTCACCTAGAATATGACACGTGTAATTATGATTTTGCTGCCAGATAGCAGCAACATGCTATTTAATGCCCCCTTATTGTAGTATTATACCTGTGCATACTAACCTCCATTTAACATTCATTCTCACTTACACACTCACTACATTTTTTTTTATAGCTACACGTCAATAATCTGCACAGCGGGAATGATGCCTGTGGGGCATCAAGCTTGCTGGCAGATCTGCATAAAACAAAAACACTTGAAGCGTCAAAATGCGACGCAGCTTACGGCGATGAGGGCGCAACCGGCATGTGGCGGCGACCCTCATGGCCAAGTGTGCAAGCATTCACCCACAGAGGATGCTTCACAGACTAGGTATTAAGAATACACTGCAAGCGGTACGACCACTCAAACCGTGCCAAGAGGTGGCCGTATAGGATCAGCCGTGATACGGCAAGCGTACGTACAAACAGGTAGCGTGCACGCGAGGATCCAAATAAAAACTAGAATTATAAGGGTTTAGCGCGCTTAAGTAGACATAAGGTCATTGTAGTTCATAATTTTAAAGAGTAAACTACATACATATTCATGCGCCCACGGGCAATTATTCCAATTGAAATTCCTAAATGTCAGCATCGCAACATGATACATTAAACTCTATATATATTTTTGTCTGTTTATCAAGTTCACGTGTACACGATGTCTATATTTTTGTTTTGTTTTGTTTCGTTTGCTAAGGTAACACGTAACCAATGTCTGTGAATTGTTTTCTTTCATTTTTCTCTCTTCTAACTTCCCCATTTGTCAGGGTGTTCCGTTTTATCCCACACCAATAAATACATTTTAAATATTTCCTTTAAATTATACCCTGGAACACCCATTTTTTTCTATTCTCTCCTATCTTCTTTATTGCAGGGAGCACTTTTTCCCCAAGATAGGGCGGACGACGCAATCATCCGTTCGGCCCTGGGTTTTTCCTCCCTGCACAACTATGTAACCATGTATAACCATGTTTTTTTTCTTTTTTATGCCGACAACGGCAATGGCGATTGTGCCTCAATAGCAATTATTTTCTTTATTCAACAATGTTAATGCACATTTCACCATGCAATGTAAAATTTATATACATATATATCTATGTACACCCCATAACCCTCCCCTCTGAACACGGGCTGACCGCACACCTACACTTCTGCACGACGACACCCGTTCCATACGACGACGCTTACGACGCCACCACCAGAAGAGACGAGGGGGATTCAAAAACTACTACGACAACATCCCAACCCCAAGTGCCCTTCCCGGTCGCGAGGACGCGACCAAATGGAGGAAGAGGCTTGTACAATACCCAAGGGGTATGCACCCCTTAGAGATCATCCCCCCCATCATCTGTCTAAATCTCATAAAAGGCAACCCTTTAAAAGCCTACCCAATATCCATCAATACTATAAGGGCAGCTGGCTACTCCATAAAGCAGCTCAACCCTTGCGTAATTATGACACACAGCGACATACTACAAACTGGTTCAACTATGCCACAACGCGCTGACAGAACAGAGGCTAAAGGTATAAAAGGTGCCTTAAGTGGGTCACGAGAATCTCTCCATCACCAGTGCTTCGACGAGACAGCCGGAGGCTAACGACAGTGTCAACCGAGGTGAGTCAGTCAGTCAGTGTTCAGAATCCTACTTTTGTAACCTAACACCCACAGTTTGTACTCACATTATAACATCACAAGATCCCTTAAAAGGGACTAACAGTCACTCATTGCTGACCAATAAACACTTGGTCAGTCTCTTACACTTGCATTACTGATCTACACTCTTCTTCACGTCCCCACGTCCTTCCTTACTCCCGTCACGGTCAGACGTGACACACCGTAGTAATAACGCCAACTCAGACGTCCTTGTATTCCTCACAGCGGCTCGCGTGCTCAAAGGAAGCGCGTGCCGAACCGCTGACACTAGCAAGGTGATTATATAATAAGTAGCCGGCTGGGCGACTAGTACACCGACCCGCGTGCTAAGGCTACATCCCTTAAACCACATTTACAGTCTTTATAGGAACGCCCCCTAGTTCCTAGCACACCACAACACACTACACTGGTCAGCTTGCCCTGTCAAGGGGAGCTACCCTTATTTAGGCACAAACTCATAAATTAGTACAGCAACTCTCCCTTTTAGATCCACCCCCAAATAAGGGATCTAAAACAATAGGCATAACACAAGACAAAATCAAAACATTCATATTTCACACACACACACAAGCATATATCAAAAAGGAACTTTTCACACTGGAGTTAAATTATACAATAAACTACCCCAGTATATAAAACTGGCCCCAAAAATAAAAACCTTTGATAGAATGTTGAAAGCTTATCTGCAGTGCCATTGTTTTTATTCAGTAGTTGAATATTTTAGCGTATAGGAGTGATGGAATCTATAACTATATTTTACTTTTTTAATTTAATTTTAATACCTAGCTGTATGTTGTTGTATTTATAGAATTAAGTTTTCATATTATGATAATAGAGTGAGGTGTAAATAGTTGTGCAATAAGATTGTATCTATTAAGATTTGCTATTATAATAAGTTATAAATAGTTATAATCTTAGTAATATATACCTGTTAGTTCTTTTATTTTATGCATGTAAATTCTGACGTGTCCTATATCAAAAATGTATTGAATGCATGTATTTGATCAAATGGAATTAATAAAAATCTATCTATCTATCTATAGGTCTGCTACTGTAAGGGAACTCACAGTTTGTAGTACAGATACAGGCCAATAAAGACATTGGAGTAGGTACTAATTGAAAACTCGATTCACTGCTGCATACCGGGACCGAACTCAATCTTTATAGTTCCTGTATTGAACAGAGTAGGTGCTGAGCACATTACACAACTTAAAAGCGCCAGGTCATGTGATCCATCTCGGAGAACAAGTGGGTATGATCCCCACTTTCCATTATCTGGCTTTTCATGGCTCTACATTTTTAAATGCAGGATAATACTGAGACGGTACCTCATTACTATATTATAAAGCGTATTAACACCTCCTATGGGCTGGACAAAAGGTCATTCGGCTGCAAAAATCCCCGGCACATACACACACATTTCACTTACTCCCTGACACCTTACAAATGGGAATACTGAGGGTTAAAGAAAACATAACTTAAAAACTATCAGAAATATGAAATATGGTAAGAAGGAAAGATTTCTTAGTACTTACAAGTAAAAGTAAGAGGAGTTAGGGATTTGCAATTACTTTCTCCGGATGGTTCTAGAACATTTTTTTTTAGATTCAAGTCTTTTCGTCAATTATTTATTATATTCAGGCTTACAGTCAACTATGTGTTTCGGCAATGCTCAAGATAGGGAAGGAGATTCTCAATGTCATAATTTAGACCTTCCAGCAATTGCCCGAAGTTCAAGAGAATAAGAACAGATGATCACTCACGAAGGGCGTCAAACCAACTTCCTCTCTGTAGCATTGATAGGAAGTCCTTTGAGCAGAATATAAGATATCCTAAATAATTTTCATATCTGGACTTCAAGTCCACAGCGGGCAACTAATACAATGTGATTAGGCCAAACATCAGTTAGCTTCACACAATATACTATTTCCAAATGGCAATGAGCTCAGAGCACAGAACATCGCTAATGGCCAGCAGTCGCGGATTGGGACAGATAATTAAATTCGCCTTCTTTCCATCAACAAGGAGTGCTTTTTCTGTACAAAACACAACCTGACAACCAAACGCTTATGTTTGTCTTCAACACAATTGTGATAACACAACTCTTAATCCCTTACTGCTATTACGTGGTAAGGAGATGTCTTGTGAAGAGTCATGAAGATACTTACCTCATTTGGATCTAAAGATGGTGTTTCTGTTTTCCGGAAGGGAACGATCTCCGAAATAGAAGTTTCCTCAATTTTAATATTGGATTGATGGTCTGCATCGTCCTTCAAGGAAATGTCATGATTTACAAACACGTTCCTTGAAAAATTGCATTGAAAGATTCAAGGAATTAACAAACTGAGGGTGAATCAGCCTCCCATTAATAGTTTTCATACGTCAATAGTGACAGTTTTTGTGGAGTTAACATCAGGCCTAGCACATCGCCACTAGCATTAAGTGTTTGTTGCGACATTGCGGTGAAGGTGCAGCTACTTACAGTTACCATATAATGATAATAAACATAAGCAAAGTTGAAAAGTTTTGTGTTCAGAAATTTCGCACCAATCGTTGTTTGTTTTACCCTCTTGTGACCAGATTAAAGCAATATTCATATCAAGGAAACTTAAGGCAGGGAGGATTTTAACACGAACGATAAATACATTCCTAAGAAGTGGCAGGTACTTGAAATTTCATACCAATTCACATTTAAGACATAATTATATGGTCCTTTGACATTGTCGAGATTAGGAAATGTGCTAACAAATAGAGATGTGAATATTTTTATAGGCGACAGTTAATGAGTTTTTTTGAACGAAATTGCCGACTGGAGTCTACTAATGGTTGAGGCACACAGCAATAGAGCATCTCTAGGGGATACTCGAACGGTGACTAAGTGCCAGTCCAAAACGAACCACAAATCTCTTCCTCCCCCATTCAACGCTCCGAGAAGAACTATTATCACAGCATGTGGAGTACACTTCACATATAATAGGGCCCAGGGAGTGAACCTGCATTATGAATACTATAACATCAGCAACTGTTAGCCACTATAATAAGTAACACTACTGAATAACCAAAATGTTCAAATGGTGATAAAATCATGCTCATTACTATAAGAACCTATGATCACCTGTATTTGGTTCTCCACTTTGATAACCCTGCCTTCGTCTTTAAAATGGCCACCTGACTCATCCAGCAGATTACTATATGTTGTCCTCGATTCCTAGAAGGTATCATAAAAGTATGAACCAATGTAAAACATACAGACAGAATAACAGTCCCTTAGCTTGCACATGTTATTTTACACAATATGCTATTTTAATACAACTTACAATATTAGGGACTTCGTCAGTATCAGACAACCATTCAGGCTCTCTCTTAATGATTGGTTGTTGCTCCATGATATTCAGGAAACTAGAACACACAAAGTACACTCGAGAATTATTAGGAGCCGTACTTATACAAATACACTGAATGATTATCATATATAACACATCAAATGAGATACCGTATGTTCAGAACTCCGAATGCAAGTTAGTCCACTGGAAAGTTAATGTGAATATATCCCTCCAGGTTCACAGTGAGAAGAAGAGGCTTACGGTAAAACTTATTCGACAATGACGCTCGCCTTTAAACGATATAACTTAGGGCAGAATATCGAGCAAAGTATTAGTGACTATAATTGCGATACAATGAGGAATTACTGGTGCCAGCTTGAGGAGCAGTGAAATGAAGCGTCTTATAATTGGTTTCTCTATTCCTAAGTCGGCTACACACAAACCTTAACACAATTTGATGGGGCAAGCGCGATTGTCCGACGCTAAATTACATTACAAACCGATCAAAGTGGAAGTAAACTCAAGTTACTGCACGAGTATGAAATAGGCAATAACTGGATACAGTGAATTTGGAGAATACAATAAAAATATTTCTTCACGTGTTACAAGTAACCCACTTCAAAAGTGATACATCAATTCTCCCTTACTGAACAGACAATGAACTGAAGGGACTGAAGGATGTATTTATCCTTACAAACTTATAAATACTGTTACCGGGTAACATGAATATAATATCGTCATTAAAATTTCCCAGTTTCAGTCTTAACTCTGTGTATCCAAGACAATCAAATATTGGAAATTGATCTACACAGAGCGCTAACATTTCTTAGCAGAACTCCGGTTATAAGACTTATATTTAATATTATATTTGGTCACGTCGGTATAGAGTATTTCAAATATCTCTACACGAAAGTACAAATTCTCAGACTTGAGTATTTCGACACGAGGAACATCAAATACACGGTGACGCACTTATAAATGTATCACGACACATAGGCCTTCCGGTACGGAACATGACTAAAGGAAAATTGTACGATTATGAATGCATTTCTAACACAATAGAACAAATATCAGTTATTATTTTATATAGTTATGCCTTGGAGACAAATTACAAAACTTAATAAATACTTATTCCACCAATAACCAAAAGTCAACTGAACTTCAAAATAAATATCACAATCTTAAAATTATCCAACACGCACTCACTTCCCTTCCTTCCGCTCCACTGTCTGAAGAAATGTTTAACCTTCCTCATATAAACTGGAAGGACTTCAACAAGCTGTTTCACTCCGCTAACCGTGTCCCTCGGTGCTAGCGTGTTTTCATCTCATAGAGAAGCCGCCTCGTCTCCCGTCACATGTAGGCCTACTGTATTTTAGCAAGTGATTCGTCAGCCAAGTCGGATAAAACCAATCATTGCGTTTCGAGCCATTTATTCTCATTAAACAGCTATGGAAATGCCGTGCACTGTTTTTTGTTTGTTGCAACTTAGTGCCACATAAATAACATCTTAAAATTTTATCCCTTAATTGGCATCTTCTTTCCCGGATTCTGCCACCAAAACCCTTACGCACAAATTACCTCCCCGTGTCCTTTGTTTCTCCTTACGGACAAGGGCGCCCGCAGGGAGGGGCAAAGTGGTCCGCTTCCCCCCTCCCTCTTGGAATTCCGAGGATGTTGATATTCGATTGGTGGTTGTCACCAGTTTATTTCATAAATTGAAGTTTCTGATAGTCAACTGACAAATGTCACTATAGGAAACTTCTTTAATGTTTCTGACATAATACCTATTCAAAAATATATGGTTCTAATGATGTCATGAACTGGACCACCAATGGAAACATAGCTCCATTTTACAATATGGTTATGCCTAGTGTAAATACCGTATGTTTACCCAACACTATCAAAAGTGGTTAGGCTGTTTATTACTTTCGCCACCTCACTTTGGCAGTGACGATATCAAAGCACGTTTTGGAGATATTCTTCTACATTGCAACACCGATAGCGGATTTCAGCCCCTAAAACGAGATATATGTTCGACCCTGACTATTATGGTTCAGAAAACTGTATCATAATGATAGTCATTATAACACTATTTTTCATTATGAAACAGTTTCTCCCACCAATCACAGCTCAAGAAACAGTTGTTTGACCAATTAGATAAGGTTAGCATCGCACCTGCGTGGAGTTCCAAGGCCTTCTAAACTGCGTTGTCTAGTGTCATAGTGGGGTAATCGAGAAGGCCATGGTCAAATACAAGGCATTCTCTGCGTCTCATGCGCTCTGTTAAGTACATAAAACTGGCGAAATCTCGAAAGATATTTATGAATATTTATCTTCGAACATAAAATAGTTATAATAAATATAGTCGAACATAAACAGTCGTATGCAACTCGCCTATAATGGTAATTAAGACACTCGTATGGAAATTATAAAACTCGCATACGCTCGTTTTATAAATATACTCGAGTCTTAATTATAGCCATTATAGGCTCGTTGCATAATGTACTATTTTTTTGCTGACCCTTAAGGTCACGCTTACAATTTAGGGTCATTTACTGTATTCAGGCCCATAATTACGGGGAAACAAACAGGGCAGCTGCCCAGCGCGGCAAGTTTTAGGGGCAGAAGAAAATCTGGAAAACTGTACAAAACCGCTTGGGCATTAAACGCCAAGTTATTAAAGTTTACCCCCACCACACACACACACACACACACACACACACAAGATAATGATTCATTGTCGCACATTAGCAATGTTGATTATTTAAGGACACACAAAACGGAATTGTTGGTGTTGTTGCTTTTGAATGTGACTTAAAAGTGAAATTGGACTAATGAAATCCTAATCTTGATATTAGTATAGGGCAGATAGCGTAGCTTAGATATGGATAAAGTTGATTAAACTAAATGACACAAATTTTACTTGCAACATTGAGCAAATCGATACAGGAAGTGACATAGTTTGTACAAACAAAACACATACAGTAAATACAAAAAGAGAACATATGACCAACCTAATAGAGATAAATGTATTTGAATTATAGAAATTGTCATATTCTAACACACTCGCCTATTTTAAACACATTTCACACACAAATTAGTCACAAATTTATTGTGCTTAACGACGGGTAAGGCTTTCGTCATAATATCAGTTACTAATTCATTAGTGCCAACATAATCTAATTCTACAAATCCGTCTCTGACCTTTTCCTTAATAACCGATCTTCTTATATTAATTTGCTTTGTACGCTTATGAGATTGTTCATCTTTGGCAATACACAAAGCACCATTATTGTAATTGAAATACTTCACACTAATTAAACCTAGAATCTCGAAAACATTTCTGATGTAATCTTACAAAGACTCTTTGATACCTTCAGTAAGTCCTAGTTATTCTGATTCAGTACTTGACAGTGTCACAGTTTTTAATTGCTTAGACTGGCATGCAAACACAGAACCTCCTAACTTCATTACATATCCAGTGTGAGAGTAACCTTTTTCAACATCACAAGCATAGGAAGCATCAACAAAGCATTCAACACTCAAATTTCCACTTCGAGTGAACACAAGACCACAATTTTTAGTACTGTACCACTAATGTATCTCAGCACTCTTTTACAAGCTGACCAGTGTTCGTCAAGTGAGGTCCAGTAGACATAGCTAAGTACATCAAGTGAGGTCCAGTAGACATAGCTAAGTACATCAAGTGAGGTCCAGTAGACATAGCTAAGTACATCAAGTGAGGTCTAGTAGACATAGCTAAGTACATCAAGTGAGGTCTGGTAGACATAGCTAAGTACATCAAGTGAGGTCCAGTAGACATAGCTAAGTACATCAAGTGAGGTCCAGTAGACATAGCTAAGTACATCAAGTGAGGTCCAGTAGACATAGCTAAGTACATCAAGTGAGGTCCAGTAGACATAGCTAAGTACATCAAGTGAGGTCTAGTAGACATAGCTAAGTACATCAAGTGAGGTCTGGTAGACATAGCTAAGTACATCAAGTGAGGTCCAGTAGACATAGCTAAGTACATCAAGTGAGGTCCAGTAGACATAGCTAAGTACATCAAGTGAGGTCCAGTAGACATAGCTAAGTACATCAAGTGAGGTCCAGTAGACATAGCTAAGTACATCAAGTGAGGTCCAGTAGACATAGCTAAGTACATCAAGTGAGGTCTAGTAGACATAGCTAAGTACATCAAGTGAGGTCTAGTAGACATAGCTAAGTACATCAAGTGAGGTCTAGTAGACATAGCTAAGTACATCAAGTGAGGTCCAGTAGACATAGCTAAGTACATCAAGTGAGGTCTAGTAGACATAGCTAAGTACATCAAGTGAGGTCTAGTAGACATAGCTAAGTACATCAAGTGAGGTCTAGTAGACATAGCTAAGTACATCAAGTGAGGTCTAGTAGACATAGCTAAGTACATCAAGTGAGGTCCAGTAGACATAGCTAAGTACATCAAGTGAGGTCTAGTAGACATAGCTAAGTACATCAAGTGAGGTCTGGTAGACATAGCTAAGTACATCAAGTGAGGTCCAGTAGACATAGCTAAGTACATCAAGTGAGGTCCAGTAGACATAGCTAAGTACATCAAGTGAGGTCCAGTAGACATAGCTAAGTACATCAAGTGAGGTCCAGTAGACATAGCTAAGTACATCAAGTGAGGTCCAGTAGACATAGCTAAGTACATCAAGTGAGGTCTAGTAGACATAGCTAAGTACATCAAGTGAGGTCCAGTAGACATAGCTAAGTACATCAAGTGAGGTCTAGTAGACATAGCTAAGTACATCAAGTGAGGTCTGGTAGACATAGCTAAGTACATCAAGTGAGGTCCAGTAGACATAGCTAAGTACATCAAGTGAGGTCCAGTAGACATAGCTAAGTACATCAAGTGAGGTCCAGTAGACATAGCTAAGTACATCAAGTGAGGTCCAGTAGACATAGCTAAGTACATCAAGTGAGGTCCAGTAGACATAGCTAAGTACATCAAGTGAGGTCTAGTAGACATAGCTAAGTACATCAAGTGAGGTCTAGTAGACATAGCTAAGTACATCAAGTGAGGTCCAGTAGACATAGCTAAGTACATCAAGTGAGGTCTAGTAGACATAGCTAAGTACATCAAGTGAGGTCTAGTAGACATAGCTAAGTACATCAAGTGAGGTCCAGTAGACATAGCTAAGTACATCAAGTGAGGTCTAGTAGACATAGCTAAGTACATCAAGTGAGGTCCAGTAGACATAGCTAAGTACATCAAGTGAGGTCTAGTAGACATAGCTAAGTACATCAAGTGAGGTCTGGTAGACATAGCTAAGTACATCAAGTGAGGTCCAGTAGACATAGCTAAGTACATCAAGTGAGGTCCAGTAGACATAGCTAAGTACATCAAGTGAGGTCCAGTAGACATAGCTAAGTACATCAAGTGAGGTCCAGTAGACATAGCTAAGTACATCAAGTGAGGTCCAGTAGACATAGCTAAGTACATCAAGTGAGGTCTAGTAGACATAGCTAAGTACATCAAGTGAGGTCTAGTAGACATAGCTAAGTACATCAAGTGAGGTCTAGTAGACATAGCTAAGTACATCAAGTGAGGTCCAGTAGACATAGCTAAGTACATCAAGTGAGGTCTAGTAGACATAGCTAAGTACATCAAGTGAGGTCCAGTAGACATAGCTAAGTACATCAAGTGAGGTCTAGTAGACATAGCTAAGTACATCAAGTGAGGTCTAGTAGACATAGCTAAGTACATCAAGTGAGGTCCAGTAGACATAGCTAAGTACATCAAGTGAGGTCTAGTAGACATAGCTAAGTACATCAAGTGAGGTCTAGTAGACATAGCTAAGTACATCAAGTGAGGTCCAGTAGACATAGCTAAGTACATCAAGTGAGGTCTAGTAGACATAGCTAAGTACATCAAGTGAGGTCCAGTAGACATAGCTAAGTACATCAAGTGAGGTCCAGTAGACATAGCTAAGTACATCAAGTGAGGTCTACTAGACATAGCTAAGTACATCAAGTGAGGTCCAGTAGACATAGCTAAGTACATCAAGTGAGGTCCAGTAGACATAGCTAAGTACATCAAGTGAGGTCTAGTAGACATAGCTAAGTACATCAAGTGAGGTCTAGTAGACATAGCTAAGTACATCAAGTGAGGTCTAGTAGACATAGCTAAGTACATCAAGTGAGGTCCAGTAGACATAGCTAAGTACATCAAGTGAGGTCCAGTAGACATAGCTAAGTACATCAAGTGAGGTCTAGTAGACATAGCTAAGTACATCAAGTGAGGTCTAGTAGACATAGCTAAGTACATCAAGTGAGGTCCAGTAGACATAGCTAAGTACATCAAGTGAGGTCTAGTAGACATAGCTAAGTACATCAAGTGAGGTCCAGTAGACATAGCTAAGTACATCAAGTGAGGTCCAGTAGACATAGCTAAGTACATCAAGTGAGGTCTAGTAGACATAGCTAAGTACATCAAGTGAGGTCCAGTAGACATAGCTAAGTACATCAAGTGAGGTCCAGTAGACATAGCTAAGTACATCAAGTGAGGTCTAGTAGACATAGCTAAGTACATCAAGTGAGGTCTAGTAGACATAGCTAAGTACATCAAGTGAGGTCTAGTAGACATAGCTAAGTACATCAAGTGAGGTCTAGTAGACATAGCTAAGTACATCAAGTGAGGTCTAGTAGACATAGCTAAGTACATCAAGTGAGGTCCAGTAGACATAGCTAAGTACATCAAGTGAGGTCTAGTAGACATAGCTAAGTACATCAAGTGAGGTCTAGTAGACATAGCTAAGTACATCAAGTGAGGTCTAGTAGACATAGCTAAGTACATCAAGTGAGGTCTAGTAGACATAGCTAAGTACATCAAGTGAGGTCCAGTAGACATAGCTAAGTACATCAAGTGAGGTCTAGTAGACATAGCTAAGTACATCAAGTGAGGTCTAGTAGACATAGCTAAGTACATCAAGTGAGGTCCAGTAGACATAGCTAAGTACATCAAGTGAGGTCTAGTAGACATAGCTAAGTACATCAAGTGAGGTCTAGTAGACATAGCTAAGTACATCAAGTGAGGTCCAGTAGACATAGCTAAGTACATCAAGTGAGGTCTAGTAGACATAGCTAAGTACATCAAGTGAGGTCCAGTAGACATAGCTAAGTACATCAAGTGAGGTCCAGTAGACATAGCTAAGTACATCAAGTGAGGTCTAGTAGACATAGCTAAGTACATCAAGTGAGGTCCTGTAGACATAGCTAAGTACATCAAGTGAGGTCCAGTAGACATAGCTAAGTACATCAAGTGAGGTCTAGTAGACATAGCTAAGTACATCAAGTGAGGTCTAGTAGACATAGCTAAGTACATCAAGTGAGGTCTAGTAGACATAGCTAAGTACATCAAGTGAGGTCCAGTAGACATAGCTAAGTACATCAAGTGAGGTCCAGTAGACATAGCTAAGTACATCAAGTGAGGTCTAGTAGACATAGCTAAGTACATCAAGTGAGGTCTAGTAGACATAGCTAAGTACATCAAGTGAGGTCCAGTGACATAGCTAAGTACATCAAGTGAGGTCTAGTAGACATAGCTAAGTACATCAAGTGAGGTCCAGTAGACATAGCTAAGTACATCAAGTGAAGTCCAGTAGACATAGCTAAGTACATCAAGTGAGGTCTAGTAGACATAGCTAAGTACATCAAGTGAGGTCCAGTAGACATAGCTAAGTACATCAAGTGAGGTCCAGTAGACATAGCTAAGTACATCAAGTGAGGTCTAGTAGACATAGCTAAGTACATCAAGTGAGGTCTAGTAGACATAGCTAAGTACATCAAGTGAGGTCTAGTAGACATAGCTAAGTACATCAAGTGAGGTCTAGTAGACATAGCTAAGTACATCAAGTGAGGTCTAGTAGACATAGCTAAGTACATCAAGTGAGGTCCAGTAGACATAGCTAAGTACATCAAGTGAGGTCCAGTAGACATAGCTAAGTACATCAAGTGAGGTCTAGTAGACATAGCTAAGTACATCAAGTGAGGTCCAGTAGACATAGCTAAGTACATCAAGTGAGGTCTAGTAGACATAGCTAAGTACATCAAGTGAGGTCTAGTAGACATAGCTAAGTACATCAAGTGAGGTCCAGTAGACATAGCTAAGTACATCAAGTGAGGTCTAGTAGACATAGCTAAGTACATCAAGTGAGGTCTAGTAGACATAGCTAAGTACATCAAGTGAGGTCCAGTAGACATAGCTAAGTACATCAAGTGAGGTCTAGTAGACATAGCTAAGTACATCAAGTGAGGTCCAGTAGACATAGCTAAGTACATCAAGTGAGGTCCAGTAGACATAGCTAAGTACATCAAGTGAGGTCTAGTAGACATAGCTAAGTACATCAAGTGAGGTCCAGTAGACATAGCTAAGTACATCAAGTGAGGTCCAGTAGACATAGCTAAGTACATCAAGTGAGGTCTAGTAGACATAGCTAAGTACATCAAGTGAGGTCTAGTAGACATAGCTAAGTACATCAAGTGAGGTCTAGTAGACATAGCTAAGTACATCAAGTGAGGTCTAGTAGACATAGCTAAGTACATCAAGTGAGGTCTAGTAGACATAGCTAAGTACATCAAGTGAGGTCTAGTAGACATAGCTAAGTACATCAAGTGAGGTCCAGTAGACATAGCTAAGTACATCAAGTGAGGTCTAGTAGACATAGCTAAGTACATCAAGTGAGGTCTAGTAGACATAGCTAAGTACATCAAGTGAGGTCTAGTAGACATAGCTAAGTACATCAAGTGAGGTCCAGTAGACATAGCTAAGTACATCAAGTGAGGTCCAGTAGACATAGCTAAGTACATCAAGTGAGGTCTAGTAGACATAGCTAAGTACATCAAGTGAGGTCTAGTAGACATAGCTAAGTACATCAAGTGAGGTCTAGTAGACATAGCTAAGTACATCAAGTGAGGTCCAGTAGACATAGCTAAGTACATCAAGTGAGGTCCAGTAGACATAGCTAAGTACATCAAGTGAGGTCTAGTAGACATAGCTAAGTACATCAAGTGAGGTCTAGTAGACATAGCTAAGTACATCAAGTGAGGTCTAGTAGACATAGCTAAGTACATCAAGTGAGGTCCAGTAGACATAGCTAAGTACATCAAGTGAGGTCCAGTAGACATAGCTAAGTACATCAAGTGAGGTCTAGTAGACATAGCTAAGTACATCAAGTGAGGTCTAGTAGACATAGCTAAGTACATCAAGTGAGGTCCAGTAGACATAGCTAAGTACATCAAGTGAGGTCCAGTAGACATAGCTAAGTACATCAAGTGAGGTCTAGTAGACATAGCTAAGTACATCAAGTGAGGTCTAGTAGACATAGCTAAGTACATCAAGTGAGGTCCAGTAGACATAGCTAAGTACATCAAGTGAGGTCCAGTAGACATAGCTAAGTACATCAAGTGAGGTCCAGTAGACATAGCTAAGTACATCAAGTGAGGTCTAGTAGACATAGCTAAGTACATCAAGTGAGGTCCAGTAGACATAGCTAAGTGCATCAAGTGAGGTCCAGTAGACATAGCTAAGTACATCAAGTGAGGTCTAGTAGACATAGCTAAGTACATCAAGTGAGGTCCAGTAGACATAGCTAAGTACATCAAGTGAGGTCCAGTAGACATAGCTAAGTACATCAAGTGAGGTCTAGTAGACATAGCTAAGTACATCAAGTGAGGTCTAGTAGACATAGCTAAGTACATCAAGTGAGGTCCAGTAGACATAGCTAAGTACATCAAGTGAGGTCCAGTAGACATAGCTAAGTACATCAAGTGAGGTCCAGTAGACATAGCTAAGTACATCAAGTGAGGTCTAGTAGACATAGCTAAGTACATCAAGTGAGGTCCAGTAGACATAGCTAAGTGCATCAAGTGAGGTCCAGTAGACATAGCTAAGTACATCAAGTGAGGTCTAGTAGACATAGCTAAGTACATCAAGTGAGGTCCAGTAGACATAGCTAAGTACATCAAGTGAGGTCTAGTAGACATAGCTAAGTACATCAAGTGAGGTCCAGTAGACATAGCTAAGTACATCAAGTGAGGTCTAGTAGACATAGCTAAGTACTTCAAGTGAGGTCCAGTAGACATAGCTAAGTACATCAAGTGAGGTCTAGTAGACATAGCTAAGTACATCAAGTGAGGTCTAGTAGACAGAGCTAAGTACATCAAGTGAGGTCTAGTAGACATAGCTAAGTACATCAAGTGAGGTCCAGTAGACATAGCTAAGTACATCAAGTGAGGTCCAGTAGACATAGCTAAGTACATCAAGTGAGGTCTAGTAGACATAGCTAAGTACATCAAGTGAGGTCTAGTAGACATAGCTAAGTACATCAAGTGAGGTCTAGTAGACATAGCTAAGTACATCAAGTGAGGTCTAGTAGACATAGCTAAGTACATCAAGTGAGGTCCAGTAGACATAGCTAAGTACATCAAGTGAGGTCTAGTAGACATAGCTAAGTACATCAAGTGAGGTCCAGTAGACATAGCTAAGTACATCAAGTGAGGTCTAGTAGACATAGCTAAGTACTTCAAGTGAGGTCCAGTAGACATAGCTAAGTACTTCAAGTGAGGTCCAGTAGACATAGCTAAGTACATCAAGTGAGGTCTAGTAGACATAGCTAAGTACATCAAGTGAGGTCTAGTAGACATAGCTAAGTACATCAAGTGAGGTCCAGTAGACATAGCTAAGTACATCAAGTGAGGTCCAGTAGACATAGCTAAGTACATCAAGTGAGGTCTAGTAGACATAGCTAAGTACATCAAGTGAGGTCTAGTAGACATAGCTAAGTACATCAAGTGAGGTCTAGTAGACATAGCTAAGTACATCAAGTGAGGTCTAGTAGACATAGCTAAGTACATCAAGTGAGGTCTAGTAGACATAGCTAAGTACATCAAGTGAGGTCTAGTAGACATAGCTAAGTACATCAAGTGAGGTCTAGTAGACATAGCTAAGTACATCAAGTGAGGTCTAGTAGACATAGCTAAGTACATCAAGTGAGGTCTAGTAGACATAGCTAAGTACATCAAGTGAGGTCTAGTAGACATAGCTAAGTACATCAAGTGAGGTCCAGTAGACATAGCTAAGTACATCAAGTGAGGTCTAGTAGACATAGCTAAGTACATCAAGTGAGGTCTAGTAGACATAGCTAAGTACATCAAGTGAGGTCCAGTAGACATAGCTAAGTACATCAAGTGAGGTCTAGTAGACATAGCTAAGTACATCAAGTGAGGTCTAGTAGACATAGCTAAGTACATCAAGTGAGGTCCAGTAGACATAGCTAAGTACATCAAGTGAGGTCTAGTAGACATAGCTAAGTACATCAAGTGAGGTCCAGTAGACATAGCTAAGTACATCAAGTGAGGTCCAGTAGACATAGCTAAGTACATCAAGTGAGGTCTAGTAGACATAGCTAAGTACATCAAGTGAGGTCCAGTAGACATAGCTAAGTACATCAAGTGAGGTCCAGTAGACATAGCTAAGTACATCAAGTGAGGTCTAGTAGACATAGCTAAGTACATCAAGTGAGGTCTAGTAGACATAGCTAAGTACATCAAGTGAGGTCTAGTAGACATAGCTAAGTACATCAAGTGAGGTCCAGTAGACATAGCTAAGTACATCAAGTGAGGTCTAGTAGACATAGCTAAGTACATCAAGTGAGGTCCAGTAGACATAGCTAAGTACATCAAGTGAGGTCCAGTAGACATAGCTAAGTACATCAAGTGAGGTCTAGTAGACATAGCTAAGTACATCAAGTGAGGTCTAGTAGACATAGCTAAGTACATCAAGTGAGGTCTAGTAGACATAGCTAAGTACATCAAGTGAGGTCCAGTAGACATAGCTAAGTACATCAAGTGAGGTCCAGTAGACATAGCTAAGTACATCAAGTGAGGTCTAGTAGACATAGCTAAGTACATCAAGTGAGGTCTAGTAGACATAGCTAAGTACATCAAGTGAGGTCTAGTAGACATAGCTAAGTACATCAAGTGAGGTCCAGTAGACATGGCTAAGTACATCAAGTGAGGTCCAGTAGACATAGCTAAGTACATCAAGTGAGGTCTAGTAGACATAGCTAAGTACATCAAGTGAGGTCTAGTAGACATAGCTAAGTACATCAAGTGAGGTCCAGTAGACATAGCTAAGTACATCAAGTGAGGTCCAGTAGACATAGCTAAGTACATCAAGTGAGGTCTAGTAGACATAGCTAAGTACATCAAGTGAGGTCTAGTAGACATAGCTAAGTACATCAAGTGAGGTCCAGTAGACATAGCTAAGTACATCAAGTGAGGTCCAGTAGACATAGCTAAGTACATCAAGTGAGGTCCAGTAGACATAGCTAAGTGCATCAAGTGAGGTCCAGTAGACATAGCTAAGTACATCAAGTGAGGTCTAGTAGACATAGCTAAGTACATCAAGTGAGGTCCAGTAGACATAGCTAAGTACATCAAGTGAGGTCCAGTAGACATAGCTAAGTACATCAAGTGAGGTCTAGTAGACATAGCTAAGTACATCAAGTGAGGTCTAGTAGACATAGCTAAGTACATCAAGTGAGGTCCAGTAGACATAGCTAAGTACATCAAGTGAGGTCCAGTAGACATAGCTAAGTACATCAAGTGAGGTCCAGTAGACATAGCTAAGTACATCAAGTGAGGTCTAGTAGACATAGCTAAGTACATCATGTGAGGTCCAGTAGACATAGCTAAGTGCATCAAGTGAGGTCCAGTAGACATAGCTAAATACATCAAGTGAGGTCTAGTAGACATAGCTAAGTACATCAAGTGAGGTCCAGTAGACATAGCTAAGTACATCAAGTGAGGTCTGGTAGACATAGCTAAGTACATCAAGTGAGGTCCAGTAGACATAGCTAAGTACATCAAGTGAGGTCTAGTAGACATAGCTAAGTACTTCAAGTGAGGTCCAGTAGACATAGCTAAGTACATCAAGTGAGGTCTAGTAGACATAGCTAAGTACATCAAGTGAGGTCTAGTAGACAGAGCTAAGTACATCAAGTGAGGTCTAGTAGACATAGCTAAGTACATCAAGTGAGGTCCAGTAGACATAGCTAAGTACATCAAGTGAGGTCCAGTAGACATAGCTAAGTACATCAAGTGAGGTCTAGTAGACATAGCTAAGTACATCAAGTGAGGTCTAGTAGACATAGCTAAGTACATCAAGTGAGGTCTAGTAGACATAGCTAAGTACATCAAGTGAGGTCTAGTAGACATAGCTAAGTACATCAAGTGAGGTCCAGTAGACATAGCTAAGTACATCAAGTGAGGTCTAGTAGACATAGCTAAGTACATCAAGTGAGGTCCAGTAGACATAGCTAAGTACATCAAGTGAGGTCTAGTAGACATAGCTAAGTACTTCAAGTGAGGTCCAGTAGACATAGCTAAGTACATCAAGTGAGGTCCAGTAGACATAGCTAAGTACATCAAGTGAGGTCTAGTAGACATAGCTAAGTACATCAAGTGAGGTCTAGTAGACATAGCTAAGTACATCAAGTGAGGTCCAGTAGACATAGCTAAGTACATCAAGTGAGGTCCAGTAGACATAGCTAAGTACATCAAGTGAGGTCTAGTAGACATAGCTAAGTACATCAAGTGAGGTCTAGTAGACATAGCTAAGTACATCAAGTGAGGTCTAGTAGACATAGCTAAGTACATCAAGTGAGGTCTAGTAGACATAGCTAAGTACATCAAGTGAGGTCTAGTAGACATAGCTAAGTACATCAAGTGAGGTCCAGTAGACATAGCTAAGTACATCAAGTGAGGTCTAGTAGACATAGCTAAGTACATCAAGTGAGGTCTAGTAGACATAGCTAAGTACATCAAGTGAGGTCTAGTAGACATAGCTAAGTACATCAAGTGAGGTCTAGTAGACATAGCTAAGTACATCAAGTGAGGTCCAGTAGACATAGCTAAGTACATCAAGTGAGGTCTAGTAGACATAGCTAAGTACATCAAGTGAGGTCTAGTAGACATAGCTAAGTACATCAAGTGAGGTCCAGTAGACATAGCTAAGTACATCAAGTGAGGTCTAGTAGACATAGCTAAGTACATCAAGTGAGGTCTAGTAGACATAGCTAAGTACATCAAGTGAGGTCCAGTAGACATAGCTAAGTACATCAAGTGAGGTCTAGTAGACATAGCTAAGTACATCAAGTGAGGTCCAGTAGACATAGCTAAGTACATCAAGTGAGGTCCAGTAGACATAGCTAAGTACATCAAGTGAGGTCTAGTAGACATAGCTAAGTACATCAAGTGAGGTCCAGTAGACATAGCTAAGTACATCAAGTGAGGTCCAGTAGACATAGCTAAGTACATCAAGTGAGGTCTAGTAGACATAGCTAAGTACATCAAGTGAGGTCTAGTAGACATAGCTAAGTACATCAAGTGAGGTCTAGTAGACATAGCTAAGTACATCAAGTGAGGTCCAGTAGACATAGCTAAGTACATCAAGTGAGGTCCAGTAGACATAGCTAAGTACATCAAGTGAGGTCTAGTAGACATAGCTAAGTACATCAAGTGAGGTCTAGTAGACATAGCTAAGTACATCAAGTGAGGTCCAGTAGACATAGCTAAGTACATCAAGTGAGGTCTAGTAGACATAGCTAAGTACATCAAGTGAGGTCCAGTAGACATAGCTAAGTACATCAAGTGAGGTCCAGTAGACATAGCTAAGTACATCAAGTGAGGTCTAGTAGACATAGCTAAGTACATCAAGTGAGGTCCAGTAGACATAGCTAAGTACATCAAGTGAGGTCCAGTAGACATAGCTAAGTACATCAAGTGAGGTCTAGTAGACATAGCTAAGTACATCAAGTGAGGTCTAGTAGACATAGCTAAGTACATCAAGTGAGGTCTAGTAGACATAGCTAAGTACATCAAGTGAGGTCTAGTAGACATAGCTAAGTACATCAAGTGAGGTCTAGTAGACATAGCTAAGTACATCAAGTGAGGTCCAGTAGACATAGCTAAGTACATCAAGTGAGGTCCAGTAGACATAGCTAAGTACATCAAGTGAGGTCTAGTAGACATAGCTAAGTACATCAAGTGAGGTCCAGTAGACATAGCTAAGTACATCAAGTGAGGTCTAGTAGACATAGCTAAGTACATCAAGTGAGGTCTAGTAGACATAGCTAAGTACATCAAGTGAGGCCCAGTAGACATAGCTAAGTACATCAAGTGAGGTCTAGTAGACATAGCTAAGTACATCAAGTGAGGTCTAGTAGACATACCTAAGTACATCAAGTGAGGTCCAGTAGACATAGCTAAGTACATCAAGTGAGGTCTAGTAGACATAGCTAAGTACATCAAGTGAGGTCCAGTAGACATAGCTAAGTACATCAAGTGAGGTCCAGTAGACATAGCTAAGTACATCAAGTGAGGTCTAGTAGACATAGCTAAGTACATCAAGTGAGGTCCAGTAGACATAGCTAAGTACATCAAGTGAGGTCCAGTAGACATAGCTAAGTACATCAAGTGAGGTCTAGTAGACATAGCTAAGTACATCAAGTGAGGTCTAGTAGACATAGCTAAGTACATCAAGTGAGGTCTAGTAGACATAGCTAAGTACATCAAGTGAGGTCTAGTAGACATAGCTAAGTACATCAAGTGAGGTCTAGTAGACATAGCTAAGTACATCAAGTGAGGTCTAGTAGACATAGCTAAGTACATCAAGTGAGGTCCAGTAGACATAGCTAAGTACATCAAGTGAGGTCTAGTAGACATAGCTAAGTACATCAAGTGAGGTCTAGTAGACATAGCTAAGTACATCAAGTGAGGTCTAGTAGACATAGCTAAGTACATCAAGTGAGGTCCAGTAGACATAGCTAAGTACATCAAGTGAGGTCCAGTAGACATAGCTAAGTACATCAAGTGAGGTCTAGTAGACATAGCTAAGTACATCAAGTGAGGTCTAGTAGACATAGCTAAGTACATCAAGTGAGGTCTAGTAGACATAGCTAAGTACATCAAGTGAGGTCCAGTAGACATAGCTAAGTACATCAAGTGAGGTCCAGTAGACATAGCTAAGTACATCAAGTGAGGTCTAGTAGACATAGCTAAGTACATCAAGTGAGGTCTAGTAGACATAGCTAAGTACATCAAGTGAGGTCTAGTAGACATAGCTAAGTACATCAAGTGAGGTCCAGTAGACATAGCTAAGTACATCAAGTGAGGTCCAGTAGACATAGCTAAGTACATCAAGTGAGGTCTAGTAGACATAGCTAAGTACATCAAGTGAGGTCTAGTAGACATAGCTAAGTACATCAAGTGAGGTCCAGTAGACATAGCTAAGTACATCAAGTGAGGTCCAGTAGACATAGCTAAGTACATCAAGTGAGGTCTAGTAGACATAGCTAAGTACATCAAGTGAGGTCTAGTAGACATAGCTAAGTACATCAAGTGAGGTCCAGTAGACATAGCTAAGTACATCAAGTGAGGTCCAGTAGACATAGCTAAGTACATCAAGTGAGGTCCAGTAGACATAGCTAAGTACATCAAGTGAGGTCTAGTAGACATAGCTAAGTACATCAAGTGAGGTCCAGTAGACATAGCTAAGTGCATCAAGTGAGGTCCAGTAGACATAGCTAAGTACATCAAGTGAGGTCTAGTAGACATAGCTAAGTACATCAAGTGAGGTCCAGTAGACATAGCTAAGTACATCAAGTGAGGTCCAGTAGACAAAGCTAAGTACATCAAGTGAGGTCTAGTAGACATAGCTAAGTACATCAAGTGAGGTCTAGTAGACATAGCTAAGTACATCAAGTGAGGTCCAGTAGACATAGCTAAGTACATCAAGTGAGGTCCAGTAGACGTAGCTAAGTACATCAAGTGAGGTCCAGTAGACATAGCTAAGTACATCAAGTGAGGTCTAGTAGACATAGCTAAGTACATCAAGTGAGGTCCAGTAGACATAGCTAAGTGCATCAAGTGAGGTCCAGTAGACATAGCTAAGTACATCAAGTGAGGTCTAGTAGACATAGCTAAGTACATCAAGTGAGGTCCAGTAGACATAGCTAAGTACATCAAGTGAGGTCTAGTAGACATAGCTAAGTACATCAAGTGAGGTCCAGTAGACATAGCTAAGTACATCAAGTGAGGTCTAGTAGACATAGCTAAGTACTTCAAGTGAGGTCCAGTAGACATAGCTAAGTACATCAAGTGAGGTCTAGTAGACATAGCTAAGTACATCAAGTGAGGTCTAGTAGACAGAGCTAAGTACATCAAGTGAGGTCTAGTAGACATAGCTAAGTACATCAAGTGAGGTCCAGTAGACATAGCTAAGTACATCAAGTGAGGTCCAGTAGACATAGCTAAGTACATCAAGTCAGGTCCAGTAGACATAGCTAAGTACATCAAGTGAGGTCTAGTAGACATAGCTAAGTACATCAAGTGAGGTCTAGTAGACATAGCTAAGTACATCAAGTGAGGTCCAGTAGACATAGCTAAGTACATCAAGTGAGGTCTAGTAGACATAGCTAAGTACTTCAAGTGAGGTCCAGTAGACATAGCTAAGTACATCAAGTGAGGTCTAGTAGACATAGCTAAGTACATCAAGTGAGGTCTAGTAGACATAGCTAAGTACATCAAGTGAGGTCTAGTAGACATAGCTAAGTACATCAAGTGAGGTCCAGTAGACATAGCTAAGTACATCAAGTGAGGTCCAGTAGACATAGCTAAGTACATCAAGTCAGGTCCAGTAGACATAGCTAAGTACATCAAGTGAGGTCTAGTAGACATAGCTAAGTACATCAAGTGAGGTCTAGTAGACATAGCTAAGTACATCAAGTGAGGTCCAGTAGACATAGCTAAGTACATCAAGTGAGGTCTAGTAGACATAGCTAAGTACATCAAGTGAGGTCCAGTAGACATAGCTAAGTACATCAAGTGAGGTCTAGTAGACATAGCTAAGTACATCAAGTGAGGTCCAGTAGACATAGCTAAGTCCATCAAGTGAGGTCCAGTAGACATAGCTAAGTCCATCAAGTGAGGTCCAGTAGACATAGCTAAGTACATCAAGTGAGGTCCAGTAGACACAGCTAAGTACATCAAGTGAGGTCCAGTAGACATAGCTAAGTCCATCAAGTGAGGTCCAGTAGACATAGCTAAGTCCATCAAGTGAGGTCCAGTAGACATAGCTAAGTACATCAAGTGAGGTCCAGTAGACATAGCTAAGTCCATCAAGTGAGGTCCAGTAGACATAGCTAAGTACATCAAGTGAGGTCCAGTAGACATAGCTAAGTACATCAAGTGAGGTCTAGTAGACATAGCTAAGTACATCAAGTGAGGTCTGGTAGACATAGCTAAGTACATCAAGTGAGGTCCAGTAGACATAGCTAAGTACATCAAGTGAGGTCCAGTAGACATAGCTAAGTCCATCAAGTGAGGTCCAGTAGACATAGCTAAGTACATCAAGTGAGGTCCAGTAGACATAGCTAAGTACATCAAGTGAGGTCTAGTAGACATAGCTAAGTACATCAAGTGAGGTCTGGTAGACATAGCTAAGTACATCAAGTGAGGTCCAGTAGACATAGCTAAGTACATCAAGTGAGGTCCAGTAGACATAGCTAAGTACATCAAGTGAGGTCTAGTAGACATAGCTAAGTACATCAAGTGAGGTCTAGTAGACATAACTAAGTACATCAAGTGAGGTCTAGTAGACATAGCTAAGTACATCAAGTGAGGTCTAGTAGACATAGCTAAGTACATCAAGTGAGGTCCAGTAGACATAGCTAAGTACATCAAGTGAGGTCCAGTAGACATAGCTAAGTACATCAAGTGAGGTCTAGTAGACATAGCTAAGTACATCAAGTGAGGTCTAGTAGACATAGCTAAGTACATCAAGTGAGGTCTAGTAGACATAGCTAAGTACATCAAGTGAGGTCTAGTAGACATAGCTAAGTACATCAAGTGAGGTCCAGTAGACATAGCTAAGTACATCAAGTGAGGTCCAGTAGACATAGCTAAGTCCATCAAGTGAGGTCCAGTAGACATAGCTAAGTCCATCAAGTGAGGTCCAGTAGACATAGCTAATTACATCAAGTGAGGTCCAGTAGACATAGCTAAGTACATCAAGTGAGGTCCAGTAGACATAGCTAAGTCCATCAAGTGAGGTCCAGTAGACATAGCTAAGTCCATCAAGTGAGGTCCAGTAGACATAGCTAAGTACATCAAGTGAGATCCAGTAGACATAGCTAAGTCCATCAAGTGAGGTCCAGTAGACATAGCTAAGTACATCAAGTGAGGTCCAGTAGACATAGCTAAGTACATCAAGTGAGGTCTAGTAGACATAGCTAAGTACATCAAGTGAGGTCTGGTAGACATAGCTAAGTACATCAAGTGAGGTCCAGTAGACATAGCTAAGTACATCAAGTGAGGTCCAGTAGACATAGCTAAGTACATCAAGTGAGGTCTAGTAGACATAGCTAAGTACATCAAGTGAGGTCCAGTAGACATAGCTAAGTACATCAAGTGAGGTCCAGTAGACATAGCTAAGTACATCAAGTGAGGTCCAGTAGACATAGCTAAGTACATCAAGTGAGGTCCAGTAGACATAGCTAAGTACATCAAGTGAGGTCCAGTAGACATAGCTAAGTACATCAAGTGAGGTCCAGTAGACATAGCTAAGTACATCAAGTGAGGTCTAGTAGACATAGCTAAGTACATCAAGTGAGGTCTAGTAGACATAGCTAAGTACATCAAGTGAGGTCTAGTAGACATAGCTAAGTACATCAAGTGAGGTCCAGTAGACATAGCTAAGTACATCAAGTGAGGTCCAGTAGACATAGCTAAGTACATCAAGTGAGGTCTAGTAGACATAGCTAAGTACATCAAGTGAGGTCTAGTAGACATAGCTAAGTACATCAAGTGAGGTCTAGTAGACATAGCTAAGTACATCAAGTGAGGTCTAGTAGACATAGCTAAGTACATCAAGTGAGGTCCAGTAGACATAGCTAAGTACATCAAGTGAGGTCTAGTAGACATAGCTAAGTACATCAAGTGAGGTCTAGTAGACATAGCTAAGTCCATCAAGTGAGGTCTAGTAGACATAGCTAAGTACATCAAGTGAGGTCTAGTAGACATAGCTAAGTACATCAAGTGAGGTCCAGTAGACATAGCTAAGTACATCAAGTGAGGTCTAGTAGACATAGCTAAGTCCATCAAGTGAGGTCCAGTAGACATAGCTAAGTACATCAAGTGAGGTCCAGTAGACATAGCTAAGTACATCAAGTGAGGTCCAGTAGACATAGCTAAGTACATCAAGTGAGGTCCAGTAGACATAGCTAAGTACATCAAGTGAGGTCCAGTAGACATAGCTAAGTACATCAAGTGAGGTCTAGTAGACATAGCTAAGTACATCAAGTGAGGTCCAGTAGACATAGCTAAGTACATCAAGTGAGGTCCAGTAGACATAGCTAAGTACATCAAGTGAGGTCTAGTAGACATAGCTAAGTACATCAAGTGAGGTCCAGTAGACATAGCTAAGTACATCAAGTGAGGTCCAGTAGACATAGCTAAGTACATCAAGTGAGGTCCAGTAGACATAGCTAAGTACATCAAGTGAGGTCCAGTAGACATAGCTAAGTACATCAAGTGAGGTCTGGTAGACATAGCTTAGTACATCAAGTGAGGTCTAGTAGACATAGCTAAGTACATCAAGTGAGGTCCAGTAGACATAGCTAAGTACATCAAGTGAGGTCCAGTAGACATAGCTAAGTCCATCAAGTGAGGTCCAGTAGACATAGCTAAGTACATCAAGTGAGGTCCAGTAGACATAGCTAAGTACATCAAGTGAGGTCCAGTAGACATAGCTAAGTACATCAAGTGAGGTCTAGTAGACATAGCTAAGTCCATCAAGTGAGGTCTAGTAGACATAGCTAAGTACATCAAGTGAGGTCCAGTAGACATAGCTAAGTACATCAAGTGAGGTCCAGTAGACATAGCTAAGTCCATCAAGTGAGGTCCAGTAGACATAGCTAAGTACATCAAGTGAGGTCCAGTAGACATAGCTAAGTACATCAAGTGAGGTCCAGTAGACATAGCTAAGTACATCAAGTGAGGTCCAGTAGACATAGCTAAGTACATCAAGTGAGGTCCAGTAGACATAGCTAAGTACATCAAGTGAGGTCTAGTAGACATAGATAAGTACATCAAGTGAGGTCCAGTAGACATAGCTAAGTACATCAAGTGAGGTCCAGTAGACATAGCTAAGTACATCAAGTGAGGTCTAGTAGACATAGCTAAGTACATCAAGTGAGGTCCAGTAGACATAGCTAAGTACATCAAGTGAGGTCCAGTAGACATAGCTAAGTACATCATGTGAGGTCTAGTAGACATAGCTAAGTCCATCAAGTGAGGTCTAGTAGACATAGCTAAGTACATCAAGTGAGGTCCAGTAGACATAGCTAAGTACATCAAGTGAGGTCCAGTAGACATAGCTAAGTACATCAAGTGAGGTCCAGTAGACATAGCTAAGTACATCAAGTGAGGTCCAGTAGACATAGCTAAGTACATCAAGTGAGGTCTAGTAGACATAGCTAAGTACTTCAAGTGAGGTCCAGTAGACATAGCTAAGTACATCAAGTGAGGTCCAGTAGACTTAGCTAAGTACATCAAGTGAGGTCTAGTAGACATAGCTAAGTACATCAAGTGAGGTCCAGTAGACATAGCTAAGTACATCAAGTGAGGTCCAGTAGACATAGCTAAGTACATCAAGTGAGGTCCAGTAGACATAGCTAAGTACATCAAGTGAGGTCTAGTAGACATAGCTAAGTACATCAAGTGAGGTCTGGTAGACATAGCTAAGTACATCAAGTGAGGTCCAGTAGACATAGCTAAGTACATCAAGTGAGGTCTAGTAGACATAGCTAAGTACATCAAGTGAGGTCCAGTAGACATAGCTAAGTACATCAAGTGAGGTCCAGTAGACATAGCTAAGTACATCAAGTGAGGTCTAGTAGACATAGCTAAGTACATCAAGTGAGGTCTAGTAGACATAGCTAAGTACATCAAGTGAGGTCTAGTAGACATAGCTAAGTACATCAAGTGAGGTCTGGTAGACATAGCTAAGTCCATCAAGTGAGGTCCAGTAGACATAGCTAAGTACATCAAGTGAGGTCTAGTAGACATAGCTAAGTACATCAAGTGAGGTCTAGTAAACATAGCTAAGTACATCAAGTGAGGTCTAGTAGACATAGCTAAGTCCATCAAGTGAGGTCTAGTAGACATAGCTAAGTACATCAAGTGAGGTCTAGTAGACATAGCTAAGTACATCAAGTGAGGTCTAGTAGACATAGCTAAGTACATCAAGTGAGGTCTAGTAGACATAGCTAAGTCCATCAAGTGAGGTCCAGTAGACATAGCTAAGTCCATCAAGTGAGGTCCAGTAGACATAGCTAAGTCCATCAAGTGAGGTCCAGTAGACATAGCTAAGTACATCAAGTGAGGTCTGGTAGACATAGCTAAGTCCATCAAGTGAGGTCTAGTAGACATAGCTAAGTCCATCAAGTGAGGTCTAGTAGACATAGCTAAGTACATCAAGTGAGGTCTGGTAGACATAGCTAAGTACATCAAGTGAGGTCTAGTAGACATAGCTAAGTACATCAAGTGAGGTCTAGTAGACATAGCTAAGTACATCAAGTGAGGTCTAGTAGACATAGCTAAGTACATCAAGTGAGGTCTAGTAGACATAGCTAAGTACATCAAGTGAGGTCTAGTAGACATAGCTAAGTCCATCAAGTGAGGTCTAGTAGACATAGCTAAGTACATCAAGTGAGGTCTAGTAGACATAGCTAAGTACATCAAGTGAGGTCTAGTAGACATAGCTAAGTACATCAAGTGAGGTCTAGTAGACATAGCTAAGTCCATCAAGTGAGGTCCAGTAGACATAGCTAAGTCCATCAAGTGAGGTCCAGTAGACATAGCTAAGTCCATCAAGTGAGGTCCAGTAGACATAGCTAAGTACATCAAGTGAGGTCTAGTAGACATAGCTAAGTACATCAAGTGAGGTCTAGTAGACATAGCTAAGTCCATCAAGTGAGGTCCAGTAGACATAGCTAAGTACATCAAGTGAGGTCCAGTAGACATAGCTAAGTCCATCAAGTGAGGTCCAGTAGACATAGCTAAGTCCATCAAGTGAGGTCCAGTAGACATAGCTAAGTCCATCAAGTGAGGTCTAGTAGACATAGCTAAGTACATCAAGTGAGGTCTAGTAGACATAGCTAAGTCCATCAAGTGAGGTCCAGTAGACATAGCTAAGTACATCAAGTGAGGTCCAGTAGACATAGCTAAGTACATCAAGTGAGGTCTAGTAGACATAGCTAAGTACATCAAGTGAGGTCTAGTAGACATAGCTAAGTACATCAAGTGAGGTCTAGTAGACATAGCTAAGTACATCAAGTGAGGTCCAGTAGACATAGCTAAGTACATCAAGTGAGGTCTAGTAGACATAGCTAAGTACATCAAGTGAGGTCCAGTAGACATAGCTAAGTACATCAAGTGAGGTCCAGTAGACATAGCTAAGTACATCAAGTGAGGTCCAGTAGACATAGCTAAGTACATCAAGTGAGGTCCAGTAGACATAGCTAAGTACATCAAGTGAGGTCCAGTAGACATAGCTAAGTACATCAAGTGAGGTCCAGTAGACATAGCTAAGTACATCAAGTGAGGTCCAGTAGACATAGCTAAGTACATCAAGTGAGGTCTAGTAGACATAGCTAAGTCCATCAAGTGAGGTCTAGTAGACATAGCTAAGTACATCAAGTGAGGTCTAGTAGACATAGCTAAGTACATCAAGTGAGGTCCAGTAGACATAGCTAAGTCCATCAAGTGAGGTCCAGTAGACATAGCTAAGTACATCAAGTGAGGTCCAGTAGACATAGCTAAGTACATCAAGTGAGGTCCAGGAGACATAGCTAAGTCCATCAAGTGAGGTCCAGTAGACATAGCTAAGTACATCAAGTGAGGTCCAGTAGACATAGCTAAGTACATCAAGTGAGGTCCAGTAGACATAGCTAAGTACATCAAGTGAGGTCCAGTAGACATAGCTAAGTACATCAAGTGAGGTCCAGTAGACATAGCTAAGTCCATCAAGTGAGGTCCAGTAGACATAGCTAAGTACATCAAGTGAGGTCTAGTAGACATAGCTAAGTACATCAAGTGAGGTCTAGTAGACATAGCTAAGTCCATCAAGTGAGGTCTAGTAGACATAGCTAAGTCCATCAAGTGAGGTCTAGTAGACATAGCTAAGTCCATCAAGTGAGGTCTAGTAGACATAGCTAAGTCCATCAAGTGAGGTCTAGTAGACATAGCTAAGTACATCAAGTGAGGTCCAGTAGACATAGCTAAGTACATCAAGTCAGGTCTAGTAGACATAGCTAAGTCCATCAAGTGAGGTCTAGTAGACATAGTTAAGTACATCAAGTGAGGTCCAGTAGACATAGCTAAGTCCATCAAGTGAGGTCTAGTAGACATAGCTAAGTCCATCAAGTGAGGTCTAGTAGACATAGCTAAGTCCATCAAGTGAGGTCTAGTAGACATAGCTAAGTCCATCAAGTGAGGTCTAGTAGACATAGCTAAGTCCATCAAGTGAGGTCTAGAAGACATAGCTAAGTACATCAAGTGAGGTCTAGTAGACATAGCTAAGTACATCAAGTGAGGTCTAGTAGACATAGCTAAGTACATCAAGTGAGGTCTAGTAGACATAGCTAAGTACATCAAGTGAGGTCCAGTAGACATAGCTAAGTACATCAAGTGAGGTCTAGTAGACATAGCTAAGTACATCAAGTGAGGTCCAGTAGACATAGCTAAGTCCATCAAGTGAGGTCTAGTAGACATAGCTAAGTACATCAAGTGAGGTCCAGTAGACATAGCTAAGTACATCAAGTGAGGTCCAGTAGACATAGCTAAGTACATCAAGTGAGGTCCAGTAGACACAGCTAAGTACATCAAGTGAGGTCCAGTAGACATAGCTAAGTCCATCAAGTGAGGTCCAGTAGACATAGCTAAGTCCATCAAGTGAGGTCCAGTAGACATAGCTAAGTACATCAAGTGAGGTCCAGTAGACATAGCTAAGTCCATCAAGTGAGGTCCAGTAGACATAGCTAAGTACATCAAGTGAGGTCCAGTAGACATAGCTAAGTACATCAAGTGAGGTCTAGTAGACATAGCTAAGTACATCAAGTGAGGTCTGGTAGACATAGCTAAGTACATCAAGTGAGGTCCAGTAGACATAGCTAAGTACATCAAGTGAGGTCCAGTAGACATAGCTAAGTCCATCAAGTGAGGTCCAGTAGACATAGCTAAGTACATCAAGTGAGGTCCAGTAGACATAGCTAAGTACATCAAGTGAGGTCTAGTAGACATAGCTAAGTACATCAAGTGAGGTCTGGTAGACATAGCTAAGTACATCAAGTGAGGTCCAGTAGACATAGCTAAGTACATCAAGTGAGGTCCAGTAGACATAGCTAAGTACATCAAGTGAGGTCTAGTAGACATAGCTAAGTACATCAAGTGAGGTCTAGTAGACATAGCTAAGTACATCAAGTGAGGTCTAGTAGACATAGCTAAGTACATCAAGTGAGGTCTAGTAGACATAGCTAAGTACATCAAGTGAGGTCCAGTAGACATAGCTAAGTACATCAAGTGAGGTCCAGTAGACATAGCTAAGTACATCAAGTGAGGTCTAGTAGACATAGCTAAGTACATCAAGTGAGGTCTAGTAGACATAGCTAAGTACATCAAGTGAGGTCTAGTAGACATAGCTAAGTACATCAAGTGAGGTCTAGTAGACATAGCTAAGTACATCAAGTGAGGTCCAGTAGACATAGCTAAGTACATCAAGTGAGGTCCAGTAGACATAGCTAAGTCCATCAAGTGAGGTCCAGTAGACATAGCTAAGTCCATCAAGTGAGGTCCAGTAGACATAGCTAATTACATCAAGTGAGGTCCAGTAGACATAGCTAAGTACATCAAGTGAGGTCCAGTAGACATAGCTAAGTCCATCAAGTGAGGTCCAGTAGACATAGCTAAGTCCATCAAGTGAGGTCCAGTAGACATAGCTAAGTACATCAAGTGAGGTCCAGTAGACATAGCTAAGTCCATCAAGTGAGGTCCAGTAGACATAGCTAAGTACATCAAGTGAGGTCCAGTAGACATAGCTAAGTACATCAAGTGAGGTCTAGTAGACATAGCTAAGTACATCAAGTGAGGTCTGGTAGACATAGCTAAGTACATCAAGTGAGGTCCAGTAGACATAGCTAAGTACATCAAGTGAGGTCCAGTAGACATAGCTAAGTACATCAAGTGAGGTCTAGTAGACATAGCTAAGTACATCAAGTGAGGTCCAGTAGACATAGCTAAGTACATCAAGTGAGGTCCAGTAGACATAGCTAAGTACATCAAGTGAGGTCCAGTAGACATAGCTAAGTACATCAAGTGAGGTCCAGTAGACATAGCTAAGTACATCAAGTGAGGTCCAGTAGACATAGCTAAGTACATCAAGTGAGGTCCAGTAGACATAGCTAAGTACATCAAGTGAGGTCTAGTAGACATAGCTAAGTACATCAAGTGAGGTCTAGTAGACATAGCTAAGTACATCAAGTGAGGTCTAGTAGACATAGCTAAGTACATCAAGTGAGGTCCAGTAGACATAGCTAAGTACATCAAGTGAGGTCCAGTAGACATAGCTAAGTACATCAAGTGAGGTCTAGTAGACATAGCTAAGTACATCAAGTGAGGTCTAGTAGACATAGCTAAGTACATCAAGTGAGGTCTAGTAGACATAGCTAAGTACATCAAGTGAGGTCTAGTAGACATAGCTAAGTACATCAAGTGAGGTCCAGTAGACATAGCTAAGTACATCAAGTGAGGTCTAGTAGACATAGCTAAGTACATCAAGTGAGGTCTAGTAGACATAGCTAAGTCCATCAAGTGAGGTCTAGTAGACATAGCTAAGTACATCAAGTGAGGTCTAGTAGACATAGCTAAGTACATCAAGTGAGGTCCAGTAGACATAGCTAAGTACATCAAGTGAGGTCTAGTAGACATAGCTAAGTCCATCAAGTGAGGTCCAGTAGACATAGCTAAGTACATCAAGTGAGGTCCAGTAGACATAGCTAAGTACATCAAGTGAGGTCCAGTAGACATAGCTAAGTACATCAAGTGAGGTCCAGTAGACATAGCTAAGTACATCAAGTGAGGTCCAGTAGACATAGCTAAGTACATCAAGTGAGGTCTAGTAGACATAGCTAAGTACATCAAGTGAGGTCCAGTAGACATAGCTAAGTACATCAAGTGAGGTCCAGTAGACATAGCTAAGTACATCAAGTGAGGTCTAGTAGACATAGCTAAGTACATCAAGTGAGGTCCAGTAGACATAGCTAAGTACATCAAGTGAGGTCCAGTAGACATAGCTAAGTACATCAAGTGAGGTCCAGTAGACATAGCTAAGTACATCAAGTGAGGTCCAGTAGACATAGCTAAGTACATCAAGTGAGGTCTGGTAGACATAGCTTAGTACATCAAGTGAGGTCTAGTAGACATAGCTAAGTACATCAAGTGAGGTCCAGTAGACATAGCTAAGTACATCAAGTGAGGTCCAGTAGACATAGCTAAGTCCATCAAGTGAGGTCCAGTAGACATAGCTAAGTACATCAAGTGAGGTCCAGTAGACATAGCTAAGTACATCAAGTGAGGTCCAGTAGACATAGCTAAGTACATCAAGTGAGGTCTAGTAGACATAGCTAAGTCCATCAAGTGAGGTCTAGTAGACATAGCTAAGTACATCAAGTGAGGTCCAGTAGACATAGCTAAGTACATCAAGTGAGGTCCAGTAGACATAGCTAAGTCCATCAAGTGAGGTCCAGTAGACATAGCTAAGTACATCAAGTGAGGTCCAGTAGACATAGCTAAGTACATCAAGTGAGGTCCAGTAGACATAGCTAAGTACATCAAGTGAGGTCCAGTAGACATAGCTAAGTACATCAAGTGAGGTCCAGTAGACATAGCTAAGTACATCAAGTGAGGTCTAGTAGACATAGATAAGTACATCAAGTGAGGTCCAGTAGACATAGCTAAGTACATCAAGTGAGGTCCAGTAGACATAGCTAAGTACATCAAGTGAGGTCTAGTAGACATAGCTAAGTACATCAAGTGAGGTCCAGTAGACATAGCTAAGTACATCAAGTGAGGTCCAGTAGACATAGCTAAGTACATCAAGTGAGGTCTAGTAGACATAGCTAAGTCCATCAAGTGAGGTCTAGTAGACATAGCTAAGTACATCAAGTGAGGTCCAGTAGACATAGCTAAGTACATCAAGTGAGGTCCAGTAGACATAGCTAAGTACATCAAGTGAGGTCCAGTAGACATAGCTAAGTACATCAAGTGAGGTCCAGTAGACATAGCTAAGTACATCAAGTGAGGTCTAGTAGACATAGCTAAGTACTTCAAGTGAGGTCCAGTAGACATAGCTAAGTACATCAAGTGAGGTCCAGTAGACTTAGCTAAGTACATCAAGTGAGGTCTAGTAGACATAGCTAAGTACATCAAGTGAGGTCCAGTAGACATAGCTAAGTACATCAAGTGAGGTCCAGTAGACATAGCTAAGTACATCAAGTGAGGTCCAGTAGACATAGCTAAGTACATCAAGTGAGGTCTAGTAGACATAGCTAAGTACATCAAGTGAGGTCTGGTAGACATAGCTAAGTACATCAAGTGAGGTCCAGTAGACATAGCTAAGTACATCAAGTGAGGTCTAGTAGACATAGCTAAGTACATCAAGTGAGGTCCAGTAGACATAGCTAAGTACATCAAGTGAGGTCCAGTAGACATAGCTAAGTACATCAAGTGAGGTCTAGTAGACATAGCTAAGTACATCAAGTGAGGTCTAGTAGACATAGCTAAGTACATCAAGTGAGGTCTAGTAGACATAGCTAAGTACATCAAGTGAGGTCTGGTAGACATAGCTAAGTCCATCAAGTGAGGTCCAGTAGACATAGCTAAGTACATCAAGTGAGGTCTAGTAGACATAGCTAAGTACATCAAGTGAGGTCTAGTAAACATAGCTAAGTACATCAAGTGAGGTCTAGTAGACATAGCTAAGTCCATCAAGTGAGGTCTAGTAGACATAGCTAAGTACATCAAGTGAGGTCTAGTAGACATAGCTAAGTACATCAAGTGAGGTCTAGTAGACATAGCTAAGTACATCAAGTGAGGTCTAGTAGACATAGCTAAGTCCATCAAGTGAGGTCCAGTAGACATAGCTAAGTCCATCAAGTGAGGTCCAGTAGACATAGCTAAGTCCATCAAGTGAGGTCCAGTAGACATAGCTAAGTACATCAAGTGAGGTCTGGTAGACATAGCTAAGTCCATCAAGTGAGGTCTAGTAGACATAGCTAAGTCCATCAAGTGAGGTCTAGTAGACATAGCTAAGTACATCAAGTGAGGTCTGGTAGACATAGCTAAGTACATCAAGTGAGGTCTAGTAGACATAGCTAAGTACATCAAGTGAGGTCTAGTAGACATAGCTAAGTACATCAAGTGAGGTCTAGTAGACATAGCTAAGTACATCAAGTGAGGTCTAGTAGACATAGCTAAGTACATCAAGTGAGGTCTAGTAGACATAGCTAAGTCCATCAAGTGAGGTCTAGTAGACATAGCTAAGTACATCAAGTGAGGTCTAGTAGACATAGCTAAGTACATCAAGTGAGGTCTAGTAGACATAGCTAAGTACATCAAGTGAGGTCTAGTAGACATAGCTAAGTCCATCAAGTGAGGTCCAGTAGACATAGCTAAGTCCATCAAGTGAGGTCCAGTAGACATAGCTAAGTCCATCAAGTGAGGTCCAGTAGACATAGCTAAGTACATCAAGTGAGGTCTAGTAGACATAGCTAAGTACATCAAGTGAGGTCTAGTAGACATAGCTAAGTCCATCAAGTGAGGTCCAGTAGACATAGCTAAGTACATCAAGTGAGGTCCAGTAGACATAGCTAAGTCCATCAAGTGAGGTCCAGTAGACATAGCTAAGTCCATCAAGTGAGGTCCAGTAGACATAGCTAAGTCCATCAAGTGAGGTCTAGTAGACATAGCTAAGTACATCAAGTGAGGTCTAGTAGACATAGCTAAGTCCATCAAGTGAGGTCCAGTAGACATAGCTAAGTACATCAAGTGAGGTCCAGTAGACATAGCTAAGTACATCAAGTGAGGTCTAGTAGACATAGCTAAGTACATCAAGTGAGGTCTAGTAGACATAGCTAAGTACATCAAGTGAGGTCTAGTAGACATAGCTAAGTACATCAAGTGAGGTCCAGTAGACATAGCTAAGTACATCAAGTGAGGTCTAGTAGACATAGCTAAGTACATCAAGTGAGGTCCAGTAGACATAGCTAAGTACATCAAGTGAGGTCCAGTAGACATAGCTAAGTACATCAAGTGAGGTCCAGTAGACATAGCTAAGTACATCAAGTGAGGTCCAGTAGACATAGCTAAGTACATCAAGTGAGGTCCAGTAGACATAGCTAAGTACATCAAGTGAGGTCCAGTAGACATAGCTAAGTACATCAAGTGAGGTCCAGTAGACATAGCTAAGTACATCAAGTGAGGTCTAGTAGACATAGCTAAGTCCATCAAGTGAGGTCTAGTAGACATAGCTAAGTACATCAAGTGAGGTCTAGTAGACATAGCTAAGTACATCAAGTGAGGTCCAGTAGACATAGCTAAGTCCATCAAGTGAGGTCCAGTAGACATAGCTAAGTACATCAAGTGAGGTCCAGTAGACATAGCTAAGTACATCAAGTGAGGTCCAGGAGACATAGCTAAGTCCATCAAGTGAGGTCCAGTAGACATAGCTAAGTACATCAAGTGAGGTCCAGTAGACATAGCTAAGTACATCAAGTGAGGTCCAGTAGACATAGCTAAGTACATCAAGTGAGGTCCAGTAGACATAGCTAAGTACATCAAGTGAGGTCCAGTAGACATAGCTAAGTCCATCAAGTGAGGTCCAGTAGACATAGCTAAGTACATCAAGTGAGGTCTAGTAGACATAGCTAAGTACATCAAGTGAGGTCTAGTAGACATAGCTAAGTCCATCAAGTGAGGTCTAGTAGACATAGCTAAGTCCATCAAGTGAGGTCTAGTAGACATAGCTAAGTCCATCAAGTGAGGTCTAGTAGACATAGCTAAGTCCATCAAGTGAGGTCTAGTAGACATAGCTAAGTACATCAAGTGAGGTCCAGTAGACATAGCTAAGTACATCAAGTCAGGTCTAGTAGACATAGCTAAGTCCATCAAGTGAGGTCTAGTAGACATAGTTAAGTACATCAAGTGAGGTCCAGTAGACATAGCTAAGTCCATCAAGTGAGGTCTAGTAGACATAGCTAAGTCCATCAAGTGAGGTCTAGTAGACATAGCTAAGTCCATCAAGTGAGGTCTAGTAGACATAGCTAAGTCCATCAAGTGAGGTCTAGTAGACATAGCTAAGTCCATCAAGTGAGGTCTAGAAGACATAGCTAAGTACATCAAGTGAGGTCTAGTAGACATAGCTAAGTACATCAAGTGAGGTCTAGTAGACATAGCTAAGTACATCAAGTGAGGTCTAGTAGACATAGCTAAGTACATCAAGTGAGGTCCAGTAGACATAGCTAAGTACATCAAGTGAGGTCTAGTAGACATAGCTAAGTACATCAAGTGAGGTCCAGTAGACATAGCTAAGTCCATCAAGTGAGGTCTAGTAGACATAGCTAAGTACATCAAGTGAGGTCCAGTAGACATAGCTAAGTACATCAAGTGAGGTCTGGTAGACATAGCTAAGTACATCAAGTGAGGTCCAGTAGACATAGCTAAGTACATCAAGTGAGGTCTAGTAGACATAGCTAAGTACATCAAGTGAGGTCTGGTAGACATAGCTAAGTCCATCAAGTGAGGTCTGGTAGACATAGCTAAGTACATCAAGTGAGGTCCAGTAGACATAGCTAAGTACATCAAGTGAGGTCCAGTAGACATAGCTAAGTACATCAAGTGAGGTCCAGTAGACATAGCTAAGTACATCAAGTGAGGTCTAGTAGACATAGCTAAGTCCATCAAGTGAGGTCTAGTAGACATAGCTAAGTCCATCAAGTGAGGTCTAGTAGACATAGCTAAGTCCATCAAGTGAGGTCCAGTAGACATAGCTAAGTCCATCAAGTGAGGTCCAGTAGACATAGCTAAGTACATCAAGTGAGGTCCAGTAGACATAGCTAAGTACATCAAGTGAGGTCCAGTAGACATAGCTAAGTCCATCAAGTGAGGTCCAGTAGACATAGCTAAGTACATCAAGTGAGGTCCAGTAGACATAGCTAAGTACATCAAGTGAGGTCTAGTAGACATAGCTAAGTACATCAAGTGAGGTCTAGTAGACATAGCTAAGTCCATCAAGTGAGGTCTAGTAGACATAGCTAAGTCCATCAAGTGAGGTCTAGTAGACATAGCTAAGTCCATCAAGTGAGGTCCAGTAGACATAGCTAAGTACATCAAGTGAGGTCCAGTAGACATAGCTAAGTACATCAAGTGAGGTCCAGTAGACATAGCTAAGTACATCAAGTGAGGTCTAGTAGACATAGCTAAGTACATCAAGTGAGGTCTGGTAGACATAGCTAAGTCCATCAAGTGAGGTCTAGTAGACATAGCTAAGTACATCAAGTGAGGTCTAGTAGACATAGCTAAGTACATCAAGTGAGGTCTGGTAGACATAGCTAAGTCCATCAAGTGAGGTCTAGTAGACATAGCTAAGTCCATCAAGTGAGGTCTAGTAGACATAGCTAAGTACATCAAGTGAGGTCTAGTAGACATAGCTAAGTACATCAAGTGAGGTCTAGTAGACATAGCTAAGTACATCAAGTGAGGTCTGGTAGACATAGCTAAGTCCATCAAGTGAGGTCTAGTAGACATAGCTAAGTACATCAAGTGAGGTCCAGTAGACATAGCTAAGTACATCAAGTGAGGTCTAGTAGACATAGCTAAGTACATCAAGTGAGGTCCAGTAGACATAGCTAAGTACATCAAGTGAGGTCTAGTAGACATAGCTAAGTACATCAAGTGAGGTCCAGTAGACATAGCTAAGTACATCAAGTGAGGTCTAGTAGACATAGCTAAGTACATCAAGTGAGGTCTAGTAGACATAGCTAAGTACATCAAGTGAGGTCTAGTAGACATAGCTAAGTACATCAAGTGAGGTCAAGTAGACATAGCTAAGTACATCAAGTGAGGTCTAGTAGACATAGCTAAGTACATCAAGTGAGGTCCAGTAGACATAGCTAAGTACATCAAGTGAGGTCCAGTAGACATAGCTAAGTACATCAAGTGAGGTCCAGTAGACATAGCTAAGTACATCAAGTGAGGTCCAGTAGACATAGCTAAGTACATCAAGTGAGGTCTAGTAGACATAGCTAAGTACATCAAGTGAGGTCCAGTAGACATAGCTAAGTACATCAAGTGAGGTCCAGTAGACATAGCTAAGTACATCAAGTGAGGTCCAGTAGACATAGCTAAGTACATCAAGTGAGGTCTGGTAGACATAGCTAAGTACATCAAGTGAGGTCCAGTAGACATAGCTAAGTACATCAAGTGAGGTCTAGTAGACATAGCTAAGTCCATCAAGTGAGGTCTAGTAGACATAGCTAAGTACATCAAGTGAGGTCTAGTAGACATAGCTAAGTACATCAAGTGAGGTCTGGTAGACATAGCTAAGTACATCAAGTGAGGTCTAGTAGACATAGCTAAGTCCATCAAGTGAGGTCCAGTAGACATAGCTAAGTACATCAAGTAAGGTCCAGTAGACATAGCTAAGTACATCAAGTGAGGTCCAGTAGACATAGCTAAGTACATCAAGTGAGGTCTAGTAGACATAGCTAAGTACATCAAGTGAGGTCTGGTAGACATAGCTAAGTCCATCAAGTGAGGTCTAGTAGACATAGCTAAGTACATCAAGTGAGGTCTAGTAGACATAGCTAAGTACATCAAGTGAGGTCTGGTAGACATAGCTAAGTCCATCAAGTGAGGTCTAGTAGACATAGCTAAGTCCATCAAGTGAGGTCTAGTAGACATAGCTAAGTACATCAAGTGAGGTCTAGTAGACATAGCTAAGTACATCAAGTGAGGTCTAGTAGACATAGCTAAGTACATCAAGTGAGGTCTGGTAGACATAGCTAAGTCCATCAAGTGAGGTCTAGTAGACATAGCTAAGTACATCAAGTGAGGTCCAGTAGACATAGCTAAGTACATCAAGTGAGGTCTAGTAGACATAGCTAAGTACATCAAGTGAGGTCCAGTAGACATAGCTAAGTACATCAAGTGAGGTCTAGTAGACATAGCTAAGTACATCAAGTGAGGTCCAGTAGACATAGCTAAGTACATCAAGTGAGGTCTAGTAGACATAGCTAAGTACATCAAGTGAGGTCTAGTAGACATAGCTAAGTACATCAAGTGAGGTCTAGTAGACATAGCTAAGTACATCAAGTGAGGTCAAGTAGACATAGCTAAGTACATCAAGTGAGGTCTAGTAGACATAGCTAAGTACATCAAGTGAGGTCCAGTAGACATAGCTAAGTACATCAAGTGAGGTCCAGTAGACATAGCTAAGTACATCAAGTGAGGTCCAGTAGACATAGCTAAGTACATCAAGTGAGGTCCAGTAGACATAGCTAAGTACATCAAGTGAGGTCTAGTAGACATAGCTAAGTACATTAAGTGAGGTCCAGTAGATATAGCTAAGTACATCAAGTGAGGTCCAGTAGACATAGCTAAGTACATCAAGTGAGGTCCAGTAGACATAGCTAAGTACATCAAGTGAGGTCTGGTAGACATAGCTAAGTACATCAAGTGAGGTCCAGTAGACATAGCTAAGTACATCAAGTGAGGTCTAGTAGACATAGCTAAGTCCATCAAGTGAGGTCTAGTAGACATAGCTAAGTACATCAAGTGAGGTCTAGTAGACATAGCTAAGTACATCAAGTGAGGTCTGGTAGACATAGCTAAGTACATCAAGTGAGGTCTAGTAGACATAGCTAAGTACATCAAGTGAGGTCTAGTAGACATAGCTAAGTACATCAAGTGAGGTCTAGTAGACATAGCTAAGTACATCAAGTGAGGTCCAGTAGACATAGCTAAGTACATCAAGTGAGGTCTAGTAGACATAGCTAAGTACATCAAGTGAGGTCTAGTAGACATAGCTAAGTACATCAAGTGAGGTCTAGTAGACATAGCTAAGTACATCAAGTGAGGTCCAGTAGACATAGCTAAGTACATCAAGTGAGGTCCAGTAGACATAGCTAAGTCCATCAAGTGAGGTCTAGTAGACATAGCTAAGTACATCAAGTGAGGTCTGGTAGACATAGCTAAGTACATCAAGTGAGGTCTAGTAGACATAGCTAAGTACATCAAGTGAGGTCCAGTAGACATAGCTAAGTACATCAAGTGAGGTCCAGTAGACATAGCTAAGTACATCAAGTGAGGTCTAGTAGACATAGCTAAGTCCATCAAGTGAGGTCTAGTAGACATAGCTAAGTACATCAAGTGAGGTCCAGTAGACATAGCTAAGTACATCAAGTGAGGTCCAGTAGACATAGCTAAGTACATCAAGTGAGGTCTAGTAGACATAGCTAAGTACATCAAGTGAGGTCTAGTAGACATAGCTAAGTACATCAAGTGAGGTCTAGTAGACATAGCTAAGTACATCAAGTGAGGTCTAGTAGACATAGCTAAGTACATCAAGTGAGGTCTAGTAGACATAGCTAAGTACATCAAGTGAGGTCTGGTAGACATAGCTAAGTACATCAAGTGAGGTCTGGTAGACATAGCTAAGTACATCAAGTGAGGTCTAGTAGACATAGCTAAGTACATCAAGTGAGGTCTAGTAGACATAGCTAAGTACATCAAGTGAGGTCTAGTAGACATAGCTAAGTACATCAAGTGAGGTCTAGTAGACATAGCTAAGTACATCAAGTGAGGTCTAGTAGACATAGCTAAGTACATCAAGTGAGTTCTAGTAGACATAGCTAAGTACATCAAGTGAGGTCTAGTAGACATAGCTAAGTCCATCAAGTGAGGTCTGGTAGACATAGCTAAGTACATCAAGTGAGGTCTAGTAGACATACCTAAGTCCATCAAGTGAGGTCTAGTAGACATAGCTAAGTCCATCAAGTGAGGTCCAGTAGACATAGCTAAGTACATCAAGTGAGGTCCAGTAGACATAGCTAAGTACATCAAGTGAGGTCTAGTAGACATAGCTAAGTACATCAAGTGAGGTCTGGTAGACATAGCTAAGTCCATCAAGTGAGGTCTAGTAGACATAGCTAAGTACATCAAGTGAGGTCTAGTAGACATAGCTAAGTACATCAAGTGAGGTCTGGTAGACATAGCTAAGTCCATCAAGTGAGGTCTAGTAGACATAGCTAAGTCCATCAAGTGAGGTCTAGTAGACATAGCTAAGTACATCAAGTGAAGTCTAGTAGACATAGCTAAGTACATCAAGTGAGGTCTAGTAGACATAGCTAAGTACATCAAGTGAGGTCTGGTAGACATAGCTAAGTCCATCAAGTGAGGTCTAGTAGACATAGCTAAGTACATCAAGTGAGGTCCAGTAGACATAGCTAAGTACATCAAGTGAGGTCTAGTAGACATAGCTAAGTACATCAAGTGAGGTCTAGTAGACATAGCTAAGTACATCAAGTGAGGTCCAGTAGACATAGCTAAGTACATCAAGTGAGGTCCAGTAGACATAGCTAAGTACATCAAGTGAGGTCCAGTAGACATAGCTAAGTACATCAAGTGAGGTCTAGTAGACATAGCTAAGTACATCAAGTGAGGTCTGGTAGACATAGCTAAGTACATCAAGTGAGGTCCAGTAGACATAGCTAAGTACATCAAGTGAGGTCTAGTAGACATAGCTAAGTACATCAAGTGAGGTCCAGTAGACATAGCTAAGTACATCAAGTGAGGTCCAGTAGACATAGCTAAGTACATCAAGTGAGGTCTAGTAGACATAGCTAAGTACATCAAGTGAGGTCTAGTAGACATAGCTAAGTACATCAAGTGAGGTCTAGTAGACATAGCTAAGTACATCAAGTGAGGTCTGGTAGACATAGCTAAGTCCATCAAGTGAGGTCCAGTAGACATAGCTAAGTACATCAAGTGAGGTCTAGTAGACATAGCTAAGTACATCAAGTGAGGTCTAGTAAACATAGCTAAGTACATCAAGTGAGGTCTAGTAGACATAGCTAAGTCCATCAAGTGAGGTCTAGTAGACATAGCTAAGTACATCAAGTGAGGTCTAGTAGACATAGCTAAGTACATCAAGTGAGGTCTAGTAGACATAGCTAAGTACATCAAGTGAGGTCTAGTAGACATAGCTAAGTCCATCAAGTGAGGTCCAGTAGACATAGCTAAGTCCATCAAGTGAGGTCCAGTAGACATAGCTAAGTCCATCAAGTGAGGTCCAGTAGACATAGCTAAGTACATCAAGTGAGGTCTGGTAGACATAGCTAAGTCCATCAAGTGAGGTCTAGTAGACATAGCTAAGTCCATCAAGTGAGGTCTAGTAGACATAGCTAAGTACATCAAGTGAGGTCTGGTAGACATAGCTAAGTACATCAAGTGAGGTCTAGTAGACATAGCTAAGTACATCAAGTGAGGTCTAGTAGACATAGCTAAGTACATCAAGTGAGGTCTAGTAGACATAGCTAAGTACATCAAGTGAGGTCTAGTAGACATAGCTAAGTACATCAAGTGAGGTCTAGTAGACATAGCTAAGTCCATCAAGTGAGGATGGTAGACATAGCTAAGTACATCAAGTGAGGTCTAGTAGACATAGCTAAGTACATCAAGTGAGGTCTAGTAGACATAGCTAAGTACATCAAGTGAGGTCTAGTAGACATAGCTAAGTCCATCAAGTGAGGTCCAGTAGACATAGCTAAGTCCATCAAGTGAGGTCCAGTAGACATAGCTAAGTCCATCAAGTGAGGTCCAGTAGACATAGCTAAGTACATCAAGTGAGGTCTAGTAGACATAGCTAAGTACATCAAGTGAGGTCTAGTAGACATAGCTAAGTCCATCAAGTGAGGTCCAGTAGACATAGCTAAGTACATCAAGTGAGGTCTAGTAGACATAGCTAAGTACATCAAGTGAGGTCCAGTAGACATAGCTAAGTACATCAAGTGAGGTCCAGTAGACATAGCTAAGTCCATCAAGTGAGGTCCAGTAGACATAGCTAAGTCCATCAAGTGAGGTCCAGTAGACATAGCTAATTACATCAAGTGAGGTCCAGTAGACATAGCTAAGTACATCAAGTGAGGTCCAGTAGACATAGCTAAGTCCATCAAGTGAGGTCCAGTAGACATAGCTAAGTCCATCAAGTGAGGTCCAGTAGACATAGCTAAGTACATCAAGTGAGGTCCAGTAGACATAGCTAAGTCCATCAAGTGAGGTCCAGTAGACATAGCTAAGTACATCAAGTGAGGTCCAGTAGACATAGCTAAGTACATCAAGTGAGGTCTAGTAGACATAGCTAAGTACATCAAGTGAGGTCTGGTAGACATAGCTAAGTACATCAAGTGAGGTCCAGTAGACATAGCTAAGTACATCAAGTGAGGTCCAGTAGACATAGCTAAGTACATCAAGTGAGGTCTAGTAGACATAGCTAAGTACATCAAGTGAGGTCCAGTAGACATAGCTAAGTACATCAAGTGAGGTCCAGTAGACATAGCTAAGTACATCAAGTGAGGTCCAGTAGACATAGCTAAGTACATCAAGTGAGGTCCAGTAGACATAGCTAAGTACATCAAGTGAGGTCCAGTAGACATAGCTAAGTACATCAAGTGAGGTCCAGTAGACATAGCTAAGTACATCAAGTGAGGTCTAGTAGACATAGCTAAGTACATCAAGTGAGGTCTAGTAGACATAGCTAAGTACATCAAGTGAGGTCTAGTAGACATAGCTAAGTACATCAAGTGAGGTCCAGTAGACATAGCTAAGTACATCAAGTGAGGTCCAGTAGACATAGCTAAGTACATCAAGTGAGGTCTAGTAGACATAGCTAAGTACATCAAGTGAGGTCTAGTAGACATAGCTAAGTACATCAAGTGAGGTCTAGTAGACATAGCTAAGTACATCAAGTGAGGTCTAGTAGACATAGCTAAGTACATCAAGTGAGGTCCAGTAGACATAGCTAAGTACATCAAGTGAGGTCTAGTAGACATAGCTAAGTACATCAAGTGAGGTCTAGTAGACATAGCTAAGTCCATCAAGTGAGGTCTAGTAGACATAGCTAAGTACATCAAGTGAGGTCTAGTAGACATAGCTAAGTACATCAAGTGAGGTCCAGTAGACATAGCTAAGTACATCAAGTGAGGTCTAGTAGACATAGCTAAGTCCATCAAGTGAGGTCCAGTAGACATAGCTAAGTACATCAAGTGAGGTCCAGTAGACATAGCTAAGTACATCAAGTGAGGTCCAGTAGACATAGCTAAGTACATCAAGTGAGGTCCAGTAGACATAGCTAAGTACATCAAGTGAGGTCCAGTAGACATAGCTAAGTACATCAAGTGAGGTCTAGTAGACATAGCTAAGTACATCAAGTGAGGTCCAGTAGACATAGCTAAGTACATCAAGTGAGGTCCAGTAGACATAGCTAAGTACATCAAGTGAGGTCTAGTAGACATAGCTAAGTACATCAAGTGAGGTCCAGTAGACATAGCTAAGTACATCAAGTGAGGTCCAGTAGACATAGCTAAGTACATCAAGTGAGGTCCAGTAGACATAGCTAAGTACATCAAGTGAGGTCCAGTAGACATAGCTAAGTACATCAAGTGAGGTCTGGTAGACATAGCTTAGTACATCAAGTGAGGTCTAGTAGACATAGCTAAGTACATCAAGTGAGGTCCAGTAGACATAGCTAAGTACATCAAGTGAGGTCCAGTAGACATAGCTAAATCCATCAAGTGAGGTCCAGTAGACATAGCTAAGTACATCAAGTGAGGTCCAGTAGACATAGCTAAGTACATCAAGTGAGGTCCAGTAGACATAGCTAAGTACATCAAGTGAGGTCTAGTAGACATAGCTAAGTCCATCAAGTGAGGTCTAGTAGACATAGCTAAGTACATCAAGTGAGGTCCAGTAGACATAGCTAAGTACATCAAGTGAGGTCCAGTAGACATAGCTAAGTCCATCAAGTGAGGTCCAGTAGACATAGCTAAGTACATCAAGTGAGGTCCAGTAGACATAGCTAAGTACATCAAGTGAGGTCCAGTAGACATAGCTAAGTACATCAAGTGAGGTCCAGTAGACATAGCTAAGTACATCAAGTGAGGTCCAGTAGACGTAGCTAAGTACATCAAGTGAGGTCTAGTAGACATAGATAAGTACATCAAGTGAGGTCCAGTAGACATAGCTAAGTACATCAAGTGAGGTCCAGTAGACATAGCTAAGTACATCAAGTGAGGTCTAGTAGACATAGCTAAGTACATCAAGTGAGGTCCAGTAGACATAGCTAAGTACATCAAGTGAGGTCCAGTAGACATAGCTAAGTACATCAAGTGAGGTCCAGTAGACATAGCTAAGTACATCAAGTGAGGTCCAGTAGACATAGCTAAGTACATCAAGTGAGGTCTAGTAGACATAGCTAAGTACATCAAGTGAGGTCCAGTAGACATAGCTAAGTACATCAAGTGAGGTCCAGTAGACTTAGCTAAGTACATCAAGTGAGGTCTAGTAGACATAGCTAAGTACATCAAGTGAGGTCCAGTAGACATAGCTAAGTACATCAAGTGAGGTCCAGTAGACATAGCTAAGTACATCAAGTGAGGTCCAGTAGACATAGCTAAGTACATCAAGTGAGGTCTAGTAGACATAGCTAAGTACATCAAGTGAGGTCTGGTAGACATAGCTAAGTACATCAAGTGAGGTCCAGTAGACATAGCTAAGTACATCAAGTGAGGTCTAGTAGACATAGCTAAGTACATCAAGTGAGGTCCAGTAGACATAGCTAAGTACATCAAGTGAGGTCCAGTAGACATAGCTAAGTACATCAAGTGAGGTCTAGTAGACATAGCTAAGTACATCAAGTGAGGTCTAGTAGACATAGCTAAGTACATCAAGTGAGGTCTAGTAGACATAGCTAAGTACATCAAGTGAGGTCTGGTAGACATAGCTAAGTCCATCAAGTGAGGTCCAGTAGACATAGCTAAGTACATCAAGTGAGGTCTAGTAGACATAGCTAAGTACATCAAGTGAGGTCTAGTAAACATAGCTAAGTACATCAAGTGAGGTCTAGTAGACATAGCTAAGTCCATCAAGTGAGGTCTAGTAGACATAGCTAAGTACATCAAGTGAGGTCTAGTAGACATAGCTAAGTACATCAAGTGAGGTCTAGTAGACATAGCTAAGTACATCAAGTGAGGTCTAGTAGACATAGCTAAGTCCATCAAGTGAGGTCCAGTAGACATAGCTAAGTCCATCAAGTGAGGTCCAGTAGACATAGCTAAGTCCATCAAGTGAGGTCCAGTAGACATAGCTAAGTACATCAAGTGAGGTCTGGTAGACATAGCTAAGTCCATCAAGTGAGGTCTAGTAGACATAGCTAAGTCCATCAAGTGAGGTCTAGTAGACATAGCTAAGTACATCAAGTGAGGTCTGGTAGACATAGCTAAGTACATCAAGTGAGGTCTAGTAGACATAGCTAAGTACATCAAGTGAGGTCTAGTAGACATAGCTAAGTACATCAAGTGAGGTCTAGTAGACATAGCTAAGTACATCAAGTGAGGTCTAGTAGACATAGCTAAGTACATCAAGTGAGGTCTAGTAGACATAGCTAAGTCCATCAAGTGAGGTCTAGTAGACATAGCTAAGTACATCAAGTGAGGTCTAGTAGACATAGCTAAGTACATCAAGTGAGGTCTAGTAGACATAGCTAAGTACATCAAGTGAGGTCTAGTAGACATAGCTAAGTCCATCAAGTGAGGTCCAGTAGACATAGCTAAGTCCATCAAGTGAGGTCCAGTAGACATAGCTAAGTCCATCAAGTGAGGTCCAGTAGACATAGCTAAGTACATCAAGTGAGGTCTAGTAGACATAGCTAAGTACATCAAGTGAGGTCTAGTAGACATAGCTAAGTCCATCAAGTGAGGTCCAGTAGACATAGCTAAGTACATCAAGTGAGGTCCAGTAGACATAGCTAAGTCCATCAAGTGAGGTCCAGTAGACATAGCTAAGTCCATCAAGTGAGGTCCAGTAGACATAGCTAAGTCCATCAAGTGAGGTCTAGTAGACATAGCTAAGTACATCAAGTGAGGTCTAGTAGACATAGCTAAGTCCATCAAGTGAGGTCCAGTAGACATAGCTAAGTACATCAAGTGAGGTCCAGTAGACATAGCTAAGTACATCAAGTGAGGTCTAGTAGACATAGCTAAGTACATCAAGTGAGGTCTAGTAGACATAGCTAAGTACATCAAGTGAGGTCTAGTAGACATAGCTAAGTACATCAAGTGAGGTCCAGTAGACATAGCTAAGTACATCAAGTGAGGTCTAGTAGACATAGCTAAGTACATCAAGTGAGGTCCAGTAGACATAGCTAAGTACATCAAGTGAGGTCCAGTAGACATAGCTAAGTACATCAAGTGAGGTCCAGTAGACATAGCTAAGTACATCAAGTGAGGTCCAGTAGACATAGCTAAGTACATCAAGTGAGGTCCAGTAGACATAGCTAAGTACATCAAGTGAGGTCCAGTAGACATAGCTAAGTACATCAAGTGAGGTCCAGTAGACATAGCTAAGTACATCAAGTGAGGTCTAGTAGACATAGCTAAGTCCATCAAGTGAGGTCTAGTAGACATAGCTAAGTACATCAAGTGAGGTCTAGTAGACATAGCTAAGTACATCAAGTGAGGTCCAGTAGACATAGCTAAGTCCATCAAGTGAGGTCCAGTAGACATAGCTAAGTACATCAAGTGAGGTCCAGTAGACATAGCTAAGTACATCAAGTGAGGTCCAGGAGACATAGCTAAGTCCATCAAGTGAGGTCCAGTAGACATAGCTAAGTACATCAAGTGAGGTCCAGTAGACATAGCTAAGTACATCAAGTGAGGTCCAGTAGACATAGCTAAGTACATCAAGTGAGGTCCAGTAGACATAGCTAAGTACATCAAGTGAGGTCCAGTAGACATAGCTAAGTCCATCAAGTGAGGTCCAGTAGACATAGCTAAGTACATCAAGTGAGGTCTAGTAGACATAGCTAAGTACATCAAGTGAGGTCTAGTAGACATAGCTAAGTCCATCAAGTGAGGTCTAGTAGACATAGCTAAGTCCATCAAGTGAGGTCTAGTAGACATAGCTAAGTCCATCAAGTGAGGTCTAGTAGACATAGCTAAGTCCATCAAGTGAGGTCTAGTAGACATAGCTAAGTACATCAAGTGAGGTCCAGTAGACATAGCTAAGTACATCAAGTCAGGTCTAGTAGACATAGCTAAGTCCATCAAGTGAGGTCTAGTAGACATAGTTAAGTACATCAAGTGAGGTCCAGTAGACATAGCTAAGTCCATCAAGTGAGGTCTAGTAGACATAGCTAAGTCCATCAAGTGAGGTCTAGTAGACATAGCTAAGTCCATCAAGTGAGGTCTAGTAGACATAGCTAAGTCCATCAAGTGAGGTCTAGTAGACATAGCTAAGTCCATCAAGTGAGGTCTAGAAGACATAGCTAAGTACATCAAGTGAGGTCTAGTAGACATAGCTAAGTACATCAAGTGAGGTCTAGTAGACATAGCTAAGTACATCAAGTGAGGTCTAGTAGACATAGCTAAGTACATCAAGTGAGGTCCAGTAGACATAGCTAAGTACATCAAGTGAGGTCTAGTAGACATAGCTAAGTACATCAAGTGAGGTCCAGTAGACATAGCTAAGTCCATCAAGTGAGGTCTAGTAGACATAGCTAAGTACATCAAGTGAGGTCCAGTAGACATAGCTAAGTACATCAAGTGAGGTCTGGTAGACATAGCTAAGTACATCAAGTGAGGTCCAGTAGACATAGCTAAGTACATCAAGTGAGGTCTAGTAGACATAGCTAAGTACATCAAGTGAGGTCTGGTAGACATAGCTAAGTCCATCAAGTGAGGTCTGGTAGACATAGCTAAGTACATCAAGTGAGGTCCAGTAGACATAGCTAAGTACATCAAGTGAGGTCCAGTAGACATAGCTAAGTACATCAAGTGAGGTCCAGTAGACATAGCTAAGTACATCAAGTGAGGTCTAGTAGACATAGCTAAGTCCATCAAGTGAGGTCTAGTAGACATAGCTAAGTCCATCAAGTGAGGTCTAGTAGACATAGCTAAGTCCATCAAGTGAGGTCCAGTAGACATAGCTAAGTCCATCAAGTGAGGTCCAGTAGACATAGCTAAGTACATCAAGTGAGGTCCAGTAGACATAGCTAAGTACATCAAGTGAGGTCCAGTAGACATAGCTAAGTCCATCAAGTGAGGTCCAGTAGACATAGCTAAGTACATCAAGTGAGGTCCAGTAGACATAGCTAAGTACATCAAGTGAGGTCTAGTAGACATAGCTAAGTACATCAAGTGAGGTCTAGTAGACATAGCTAAGTCCATCAAGTGAGGTCTAGTAGACATAGCTAAGTCCATCAAGTGAGGTCTAGTAGACATAGCTAAGTCCATCAAGTGAGGTCCAGTAGACATAGCTAAGTACATCAAGTGAGGTCCAGTAGACATAGCTAAGTACATCAAGTGAGGTCCAGTAGACATAGCTAAGTACATCAAGTGAGGTCTAGTAGACATAGCTAAGTACATCAAGTGAGGTCTGGTAGACATAGCTAAGTCCATCAAGTGAGGTCTAGTAGACATAGCTAAGTACATCAAGTGAGGTCTAGTAGACATAGCTAAGTACATCAAGTGAGGTCTGGTAGACATAGCTAAGTCCATCAAGTGAGGTCTAGTAGACATAGCTAAGTCCATCAAGTGAGGTCTAGTAGACATAGCTAAGTACATCAAGTGAGGTCTAGTAGACATAGCTAAGTACATCAAGTGAGGTCTAGTAGACATAGCTAAGTACATCAAGTGAGGTCTGGTAGACATAGCTAAGTCCATCAAGTGAGGTCTAGTAGACATAGCTAAGTACATCAAGTGAGGTCCAGTAGACATAGCTAAGTACATCAAGTGAGGTCTAGTAGACATAGCTAAGTACATCAAGTGAGGTCCAGTAGACATAGCTAAGTACATCAAGTGAGGTCTAGTAGACATAGCTAAGTACATCAAGTGAGGTCCAGTAGACATAGCTAAGTACATCAAGTGAGGTCTAGTAGACATAGCTAAGTACATCAAGTGAGGTCTAGTAGACATAGCTAAGTACATCAAGTGAGGTCTAGTAGACATAGCTAAGTACATCAAGTGAGGTCAAGTAGACATAGCTAAGTACATCAAGTGAGGTCTAGTAGACATAGCTAAGTACATCAAGTGAGGTCCAGTAGACATAGCTAAGTACATCAAGTGAGGTCCAGTAGACATAGCTAAGTACATCAAGTGAGGTCCAGTAGACATAGCTAAGTACATCAAGTGAGGTCCAGTAGACATAGCTAAGTACATCAAGTGAGGTCTAGTAGACATAGCTAAGTACATCAAGTGAGGTCCAGTAGACATAGCTAAGTACATCAAGTGAGGTCCAGTAGACATAGCTAAGTACATCAAGTGAGGTCCAGTAGACATAGCTAAGTACATCAAGTGAGGTCTGGTAGACATAGCTAAGTACATCAAGTGAGGTCCAGTAGACATAGCTAAGTACATCAAGTGAGGTCTAGTAGACATAGCTAAGTCCATCAAGTGAGGTCTAGTAGACATAGCTAAGTACATCAAGTGAGGTCTAGTAGACATAGCTAAGTACATCAAGTGAGGTCTGGTAGACATAGCTAAGTACATCAAGTGAGGTCTAGTAGACATAGCTAAGTCCATCAAGTGAGGTCCAGTAGACATAGCTAAGTACATCAAGTAAGGTCCAGTAGACATAGCTAAGTACATCAAGTGAGGTCCAGTAGACATAGCTAAGTACATCAAGTGAGGTCTAGTAGACATAGCTAAGTACATCAAGTGAGGTCTGGTAGACATAGCTAAGTCCATCAAGTGAGGTCTAGTAGACATAGCTAAGTACATCAAGTGAGGTCTAGTAGACATAGCTAAGTACATCAAGTGAGGTCTGGTAGACATAGCTAAGTCCATCAAGTGAGGTCTAGTAGACATAGCTAAGTCCATCAAGTGAGGTCTAGTAGACATAGCTAAGTACATCAAGTGAGGTCTAGTAGACATAGCTAAGTACATCAAGTGAGGTCTAGTAGACATAGCTAAGTACATCAAGTGAGGTCTGGTAGACATAGCTAAGTCCATCAAGTGAGGTCTAGTAGACATAGCTAAGTACATCAAGTGAGGTCCAGTAGACATAGCTAAGTACATCAAGTGAGGTCTAGTAGACATAGCTAAGTACATCAAGTGAGGTCCAGTAGACATAGCTAAGTACATCAAGTGAGGTCTAGTAGACATAGCTAAGTACATCAAGTGAGGTCCAGTAGACATAGCTAAGTACATCAAGTGAGGTCTAGTAGACATAGCTAAGTACATCAAGTGAGGTCTAGTAGACATAGCTAAGTACATCAAGTGAGGTCTAGTAGACATAGCTAAGTACATCAAGTGAGGTCAAGTAGACATAGCTAAGTACATCAAGTGAGGTCTAGTAGACATAGCTAAGTACATCAAGTGAGGTCCAGTAGACATAGCTAAGTACATCAAGTGAGGTCCAGTAGACATAGCTAAGTACATCAAGTGAGGTCCAGTAGACATAGCTAAGTACATCAAGTGAGGTCCAGTAGACATAGCTAAGTACATCAAGTGAGGTCTAGTAGACATAGCTAAGTACATCAAGTGAGGTCCAGTAGATATAGCTAAGTACATCAAGTGAGGTCCAGTAGACATAGCTAAGTACATCAAGTGAGGTCCAGTAGACATAGCTAAGTACATCAAGTGAGGTCTGGTAGACATAGCTAAGTACATCAAGTGAGGTCCAGTAGACATAGCTAAGTACATCAAGTGAGGTCTAGTAGACATAGCTAAGTCCATCAAGTGAGGTCTAGTAGACATAGCTAAGTACATCAAGTGAGGTCTAGTAGACATAGCTAAGTACATCAAGTGAGGTCTGGTAGACATAGCTAAGTACATCAAGTGAGGTCTAGTAGACATAGCTAAGTACATCAAGTGAGGTCTAGTAGACATAGCTAAGTACATCAAGTGAGGTCTAGTAGACATAGCTAAGTACATCAAGTGAGGTCCAGTAGACATAGCTAAGTACATCAAGTGAGGTCTAATAGACATAGCTAAGTACATCAAGTGAGGTCTAGTAGACATAGCTAAGTACATCAAGTGAGGTCTAGTAGACATAGCTAAGTCCATCAAGTGAGGTCTAGTAGACATAGCTAAGTACATCAAGTGAGGTCTAGTAGACATAGCTAAGTACATCAAGTGAGGTCTGGTAGACATAGCTAAGTACATCAAGTGAGGTCTAGTAGACATAGCTAAGTACATCAAGTGAGGTCTAGTAGACATAGCTAAGTACATCAAGTGAGGTCTAGTAGACATAGCTAAGTACATCAAGTGAGGTCCAGTAGACATAGCTAAGTACATCAAGTGAGGTCTAATAGACATAGCTAAGTACATCAAGTGAGGTCTAGTAGACATAGCTAAGTACATCAAGTGAGGTCTAGTAGACATAGCTAAGTACATCAAGTGAGGTCCAGTAGACATAGCTAAGTACATCAAGTGAGGTCCAGTAGACATAGCTAAGTCCATCAAGTGAGGTCTAGTAGACATAGCTAAGTACATCAAGTGAGGTCTGGTAGACATAGCTAAGTACATCAAGTGAGGTCTAGTAGACATAGCTAAGTACATCAAGTGAGGTCCAGTAGACATAGCTAAGTACATCAAGTGAGGTCCAGTAGACATAGCTAAGTACATCAAGTGAGGTCTAGTAGACATAGCTAAGTCCATCAAGTGAGGTCTAGTAGACATAGCTAAGTACATCAAGTGAGGTCCAGTAGACATAGCTAAGTACATCAAGTGAGGTCCAGTAGACATAGCTAAGTACATCAAGTGAGGTCTAGTAGACATAGCTAAGTACATCAAGTGAGGTCTAGTAGACATAGCTAAGTACATCAAGTGAGGTCTAGTAGACATAGCTAAGTACATCAAGTGAGGTCTAGTAGACATAGCTAAGTACATCAAGTGAGGTCTAGTAGACATAGCTAAGTACATCAAGTGAGGTCTGGTAGACATAGCTAAGTACATCAAGTGAGGTCTGGTAGACATAGCTAAGTACATCAAGTGAGGTCTAGTAGACATAGCTAAGTACATCAAGTGAGGTCTAGTAGACATAGCTAAGTACATCAAGTGAGGTCTAGTAGACATAGCTAAGTACATCAAGTGAGGTCTAGTAGACATAGCTAAGTACATCAAGTGAGGTCTAGTAGACATAGCTAAGTACATCAAGTGAGTTCTAGTAGACATAGCTAAGTACATCAAGTGAGGTCTAGTAGACATAGCTAAGTCCATCAAGTGAGGTCTGGTAGACATAGCTAAGTACATCAAGTGAGGTCTAGTAGACATACCTAAGTCCATCAAGTGAGGTCTAGTAGACATAGCTAAGTCCATCAAGTGAGGTCCAGTAGACATAGCTAAGTACATCAAGTGAGGTCCAGTAGACATAGCTAAGTACATCAAGTGAGGTCTAGTAGACATAGCTAAGTACATCAAGTGAGGTCTGGTAGACATAGCTAAGTCCATCAAGTGAGGTCTAGTAGACATAGCTAAGTACATCAAGTGAGGTCTAGTAGACATAGCTAAGTACATCAAGTGAGGTCTGGTAGACATAGCTAAGTCCATCAAGTGAGGTCTAGTAGACATAGCTAAGTCCATCAAGTGAGGTCTAGTAGACATAGCTAAGTACATCAAGTGAAGTCTAGTAGACATAGCTAAGTACATCAAGTGAGGTCTAGTAGACATAGCTAAGTACATCAAGTGAGGTCTGGTAGACATAGCTAAGTCCATCAAGTGAGGTCTAGTAGACATAGCTAAGTACATCAAGTGAGGTCCAGTAGACATAGCTAAGTACATCAAGTGAGGTCTAGTAGACATAGCTAAGTACATCAAGTGAGGTCTAGTAGACATAGCTAAGTACATCAAGTGAGGTCCAGTAGACATAGCTAAGTACATCAAGTGAGGTCCAGTAGACATAGCTAAGTACATCAAGTGAGGTCCAGTAGACATAGCTAAGTACATCAAGTGAGGTCTAGTAGACATAGCTAAGTACATCAAGTGAGGTCTGGTAGACATAGCTAAGTACATCAAGTGAGGTCCAGTAGACATAGCTAAGTACATCAAGTGAGGTCTAGTAGACATAGCTAAGTACATCAAGTGAGGTCCAGTAGACATAGCTAAGTACATCAAGTGAGGTCCAGTAGACATAGCTAAGTACATCAAGTGAGGTCTAGTAGACATAGCTAAGTACATCAAGTGAGGTCTAGTAGACATAGCTAAGTACATCAAGTGAGGTCTAGTAGACATAGCTAAGTACATCAAGTGAGGTCTGGTAGACATAGCTAAGTCCATCAAGTGAGGTCCAGTAGACATAGCTAAGTACATCAAGTGAGGTCTAGTAGACATAGCTAAGTACATCAAGTGAGGTCTAGTAAACATAGCTAAGTACATCAAGTGAGGTCTAGTAGACATAGCTAAGTCCATCAAGTGAGGTCTAGTAGACATAGCTAAGTACATCAAGTGAGGTCTAGTAGACATAGCTAAGTACATCAAGTGAGGTCTAGTAGACATAGCTAAGTACATCAAGTGAGGTCTAGTAGACATAGCTAAGTCCATCAAGTGAGGTCCAGTAGACATAGCTAAGTCCATCAAGTGAGGTCCAGTAGACATAGCTAAGTCCATCAAGTGAGGTCCAGTAGACATAGCTAAGTACATCAAGTGAGGTCTGGTAGACATAGCTAAGTCCATCAAGTGAGGTCTAGTAGACATAGCTAAGTCCATCAAGTGAGGTCTAGTAGACATAGCTAAGTACATCAAGTGAGGTCTGGTAGACATAGCTAAGTACATCAAGTGAGGTCTAGTAGACATAGCTAAGTACATCAAGTGAGGTCTAGTAGACATAGCTAAGTACATCAAGTGAGGTCTAGTAGACATAGCTAAGTACATCAAGTGAGGTCTAGTAGACATAGCTAAGTACATCAAGTGAGGTCTAGTAGACATAGCTAAGTCCATCAAGTGAGGTCTAGTAGACATAGCTAAGTACATCAAGTGAGGTCTAGTAGACATAGCTAAGTACATCAAGTGAGGTCTAGTAGACATAGCTAAGTACATCAAGTGAGGTCTAGTAGACATAGCTAAGTCCATCAAGTGAGGTCCAGTAGACATAGCTAAGTCCATCAAGTGAGGTCCAGTAGACATAGCTAAGTCCATCAAGTGAGGTCCAGTAGACATAGCTAAGTACATCAAGTGAGGTCTAGTAGACATAGCTAAGTACATCAAGTGAGGTCTAGTAGACATAGCTAAGTCCATCAAGTGAGGTCCAGTAGACATAGCTAAGTACATCAAGAGAGGTCCAGTAGACATAGCTAAGTCCATCAAGTGAGGTCCAGTAGACATAGCTAAGTCCATCAAGTGAGGTCCAGTAGACATAGCTAAGTCCATCAAGTGAGGTCTAGTAGACATAGCTAAGTACATCAAGTGAGGTCTAGTAGACATAGCTAAGTCCATCAAGTGAGGTCCAGTAGACATAGCTAAGTACATCAAGTGAGGTCCAGTAGACATAGCTAAGTACATCAAGTGAGGTCTAGTAGACATAGCTAAGTACATCAAGTGAGGTCTAGTAGACATAGCAAAGTACATCAAGTGAGGTCTAGTAGACATAGCTAAGTACATCAAGTGAGGTCCAGTAGACATAGCTAAGTACATCAAGTGAGGTCTAGTAGACATAGCTAAGTACATCAAGTGAGGTCCAGTAGACATAGCTAAGTACATCAAGTGAGGTCCAGTAGACATAGCTAAGTACATCAAGTGAGGTCCAGTAGACATAGCTAAGTACATCAAGTGAGGTCCAGTAGACATAGCTAAGTACATCAAGTGAGGTCCAGTAGACATAGCTAAGTACATCAAGTGAGGTCCAGTAGACATAGCTAAGTACATCAAGTGAGGTCCAGTAGACATAGCTAAGTACATCAAGTGAGGTCTAGTAGACATAGCTAAGTCCATCAAGTGAGGTCTAGTAGACATAGCTAAGTACATCAAGTGAGGTCTAGTAGACATAGCTAAGTACATCAAGTGAGGTCCAGTAGACATAGCTAAGTCCATCAAGTGAGGTCCAGTAGACATAGCTAAGTACATCAAGTGAGGTCCAGTAGACATAGTTAAGTACATCAAGTGAGGTCCAGGAGACATAGCTAAGTCCATCAAGTGAGGTCCAGTAGACATAGCAAAGTACATCAAGTGAGGTCCAGTAGACATAGCTAAGAACATCAAGTGAGGTCCAGTAGACATAGCTAAGTACATCAAGTGAGGTCCAGTAGACATAGCTAAGTACATCAAGTGAGGTCCAGTAGACATAGCTAAGTCCATCAAGTGAGGTCCAGTAGACATAGCTAAGTACATCAAGTGAGGTCTAGTAGACATAGCTAAGTACATCAAGTGAGGTCTAGTAGACATAGCTAAGTCCATCAAGTGAGGTCTAGTAGACATAGCTAAGTCCATCAAGTGAGGTCTAGTAGACATAGCTAAGTCCATCAAGTGAGGTCTAGTAGACATAGCTAAGTCCATCAAGTGAGGTCTAGTAGACATAGCTAAGTACATCAAGTGAGGTCCAGTAGACATAGCTAAGTACATCAAGTCAGGTCTAGTAGACATAGCTAAGTCCATCAAGTGAGGTCTAGTAGACATAGCTAAGTACATCAAGTGAGGTCCAGTAGACATAGCTAAGTCCATCAAGTGAGGTCTAGTAGACATAGCTAAGTCCATCAAGTGAGGTCTAGTAGACATAGCTAAGTCCATCAAGTGAGGTCTAGTAGACATAGCTAAGTCCATCAAGTGAGGTCTAGTAGACATAGCTAAGTCCATCAAGTGAGGTCTAGTAGACATAGCTAAGTACATCAAGTGAGGTCTAGTAGACATAGCTAAGTACATCAAGTGAGGTCTAGTAGACATAGCTAAGTACATCAAGTGAGGTCTAGTAGACATAGCTAAGTACATCAAGTGAGGTCCAGTAGACATAGCTAAGTACATCAAGTGAGGTCTAGTAGACATAGCTAAGTACATCAAGTGAGGTCCAGTAGACATAGCTAAGTCCATCAAGTGAGGTCTAGTAGACATAGCTAAGTACATCAAGTGAGGTCCAGTAGACATAGCTAAGTACATCAAGTGAGGTCTGGTAGACATAGCTAAGTACATCAAGTGAGGTCCAGTAGACATAGCTAAGTACATCAAGTGAGGTCTAGTAGACATAGCTAAGTACATCAAGTGAGGTCTGGTAGACATAGCTAAGTCCATCAAGTGAGGTCTGGTAGACATAGCTAAGTACATCAAGTGAGGTCCAGTAGACATAGCTAAGTACATCAAGTGAGGTCCAGTAGACATAGCTAAGTACATCAAGTGAGGTCCAGTAGACATAGCTAAGTACATCAAGTGAGGTCTAGTAGACATAGCTAAGTCCATCAAGTGAGGTCTAGTAGACATAGCTAAGTCCATCAAGTGAGGTCTAGTAGACATAGCTAAGTCCATCAAGTGAGGTCCAGTAGACATAGCTAAGTCCATCAAGTGAGGTCCAGTAGACATAGCTAAGTACATCAAGTGAGGTCCAGTAGACATAGCTAAGTACATCAAGTGAGGTCCAGTAGACATAGCTAAGTCCATCAAGTGAGGTCCAGTAGACATAGCTAAGTACATCAAGTGAGGTCCAGTAGACATAGCTAAGTACATCAAGTGAGGTCTAGTAGACATAGCTAAGTACATCAAGTGAGGTCTAGTAGACATAGCTAAGTCCATCAAGTGAGGTCTAGTAGACATAGCTAAGTCCATCAAGTGAGGTCTAGTAGACATAGCTAAGTCCATCAAGTGAGGTCCAGTAGACATAGCTAAGTACATCAAGTGAGGTCCAGTAGACATAGCTAAGTACATCAAGTGAGGTCCAGTAGACATAGCTAAGTACATCAAGTGAGGTCTAGTAGACATAGCTAAGTACATCAAGTGAGGTCTGGTAGACATAGCTAAGTCCATCAAGTGAGGTCTAGTAGACATAGCTAAGTACATCAAGTGAGGTCTAGTAGACATAGCTAAGTACATCAAGTGAGGTCTGGTAGACATAGCTAAGTCCATCAAGTGAGGTCTAGTAGACATAGCTAAGTCCATCAAGTGAGGTCTAGTAGACATAGCTAAGTACATCAAGTGAGGTCTAGTAGACATAGCTAAGTACATCAAGTGAGGTCTAGTAGACATAGCTAAGTACATCAAGTGAGGTCTGGTAGACATAGCTAAGTCCATCAAGTGAGGTCTAGTAGACATAGCTAAGTACATCAAGTGAGGTCCAGTAGACATAGCTAAGTACATCAAGTGAGGTCTAGTAGACATAGCTAAGTACATCAAGTGAGGTCCAGTAGACATAGCTAAGTACATCAAGTGAGGTCTAGTAGACATAGCTAAGTACATCAAGTGAGGTCCAGTAGACATAGCTAAGTACATCAAGTGAGGTCTAGTAGACATAGCTAAGTACATCAAGTGAGGTCTAGTAGACATAGCTAAGTACATCAAGTGAGGTCTAGTAGACATAGCTAAGTACATCAAGTGAGGTCAAGTAGACATAGCTAAGTACATCAAGTGAGGTCTAGTAGACATAGCTAAGTACATCAAGTGAGGTCCAGTAGACATAGCTAAGTACATCAAGTGAGGTCCAGTAGACATAGCTAAGTACATCAAGTGAGGTCCAGTAGACATAGCTAAGTACATCAAGTGAGGTCTAGTAGACATAGCTAAGTACATCAAGTGAGGTCCAGTAGACATAGCTAAGTACATCAAGTGAGGTCCAGTAGACATAGCTAAGTACATCAAGTGAGGTCCAGTAGACTTAGCTAAGTACATCAAGTGAGGTCTGGTAGACATAGCTAAGTACATCAAGTGAGGTCCAGTAGACATAGCTAAGTACATCAAGTGAGGTCTAGTAGACATAGCTAAGTCCATCAAGTGAGGTCTAGTAGACATAGCTAAGTACATCAAGTGAGGTCTAGTAGACATAGCTAAGTACATCAAGTGAGGTCTGGTAGACATAGCTAAGTACATCAAGTGAGGTCTAGTAGACATAGCTAAGTCCATCAAGTGAGGTCCAGTAGACATAGCTAAGTACATCAAGTGAGGTCCAGTAGACATAGCTAAGTACATCAAGTGAGGTCCAGTAGACATAGCTAAGTACATCAAGTGAGGTCTAGTAGACATAGCTAAGTACATCAAGTGAGGTCTGGTAGACATAGCTAAGTCCATCAAGTGAGGTCTAGTAGACATAGCTAAGTACATCAAGTGAGGTCTAGTAGACATAGCTAAGTACATCAAGTGAGGTCTGGTAGACATAGCTAAGTCCATCAAGTGAGGTCTAGTAGACATAGCTAAGTCCATCAAGTGAGGTCTAGTAGACATAGCTAAGTACATCAAGTGAGGTCTAGTAGACATAGCTAAGTACATCAAGTGAGGTCTAGTAGACATAGCTAAGTACATCAAGTGAGGTCTGGTAGACATAGCTAAGTCCATCAAGTGAGGTCTAGTAGACATAGCTAAGTACATCAAGTGAGGTCCAGTAGACATAGCTAAGTACATCAAGTGAGGTCTAGTAGACATAGCTAAGTACATCAAGTGAGGTCCAGTAGACATAGCTAAGTACATCAAGTGAGGTCTAGTAGACATAGCTAAGTACATCAAGTGAGGTCCAGTAGACATAGCTAAGTACATCAAGTGAGGTCTAGTAGACATAGCTAAGTACATCAAGTGAGGTCCAGTAGACATAGCTAAGTACATCAAGTGAGGTCCAGTAGACATAGCTAAGTACATCAAGTGAGGTCCAGTAGACATAGCTAAGTACATCAAGTGAGGTCCAGTAGACATAGCTAAGTACATCAAGTGAGGTCTAGTAGACATAGCTAAGTACATCAAGTGAGGTCCAGTAGATATAGCTAAGTACATCACGTGAGGTCCAGTAGACATAGCTAAGTACATCAAGTGAGGTCCAGTAGACATAGCTAAGTACATCAAGTGAGGTCTGGTAGACATAGCTAAGTACATCAAGTGAGGTCCAGTAGACATAGCTAAGTACATCAAGTGAGGTCTAGTAGACATAGCTAAGTCCATCAAGTGAGGTCTAGTAGACATAGCTAAGTCCATCAAGTGAGGTCTGGTAGACATAGCTAAGTACATCAAGTGAGGTCTAGTAGACATACCTAAGTCCATCAAGTGAGGTCTAGTAGACATAGCTAAGTCCATCAAGTGAGGTCCAGTAGACATAGCTAAGTACATCAAGTGAGGTCCAGTAGACATAGCTAAGTACATCAAGTGAGGTCTAGTAGACATAGCTAAGTACATCAAGTGAGGTCTGGTAGACATAGCTAAGTCCATCAAGTGAGGTCTAGTAGACATAGCTAAGTACATCAAGTGAGGTCTAGTAGACATAGCTAAGTACATCAAGTGAGGTCTGGTAGACATAGCTAAGTCCATCAAGTGAGGTCTAGTAGACATAGCTAAGTCCATCAAGTGAGGTCTAGTAGACATAGCTAAGTACATCAAGTGAAGTCTAGTAGACATAGCTAAGTACATCAAGTGAGGTCTAGTAGACATAGCTAAGTACATCAAGTGAGGTCTGGTAGACATAGCTAAGTCCATCAAGTGAGGTCTAGTAGACATAGCTAAGTACATCAAGTGAGGTCCAGTAGACATAGCTAAGTACATCAAGTGAGGTCTAGTAGACATAGCTAAGTACATCAAGTGAGGTCTAGTAGACATAGCTAAGTACATCAAGTGAGGTCCAGTAGACATAGCTAAGTACATCAAGTGAGGTCCAGTAGACATAGCTAAGTACATCAAGTGAGGTCCAGTAGACATAGCTAAGTACATCAAGTGAGGTCTAGTAGACATAGCTAAGTACATCAAGTGAGGTCTGGTAGACATAGCTAAGTACATCAAGTGAGGTCCAGTAGACATAGCTAAGTACATCAAGTGAGGTCTAGTAGACATAGCTAAGTACATCAAGTGAGGTCCAGTAGACATAGCTAAGTACATCAAGTGAGGTCCAGTAGACATAGCTAAGTACATCAAGTGAGGTCTAGTAGACATAGCTAAGTACATCAAGTGAGGTCTAGTAGACATAGCTAAGTACATCAAGTGAGGTCTAGTAGACATAGCTAAGTACATCAAGTGAGGTCTGGTAGACATAGCTAAGTCCATCAAGTGAGGTCCAGTAGACATAGCTAAGTACATCAAGTGAGGTCTAGTAGACATAGCTAAGTACATCAAGTGAGGTCTAGTAAACATAGCTAAGTACATCAAGTGAGGTCTAGTAGACATAGCTAAGTCCATCAAGTGAGGTCTAGTAGACATAGCTAAGTACATCAAGTGAGGTCTAGTAGACATAGCTAAGTACATCAAGTGAGGTCTAGTAGACATAGCTAAGTACATCAAGTGAGGTCTAGTAGACATAGCTAAGTCCATCAAGTGAGGTCCAGTAGACATAGCTAAGTCCATCAAGTGAGGTCCAGTAGACATAGCTAAGTCCATCAAGTGAGGTCCAGTAGACATAGCTAAGTACATCAAGTGAGGTCTGGTAGACATAGCTAAGTCCATCAAGTGAGGTCTAGTAGACATAGCTAAGTCCATCAAGTGAGGTCTAGAAGACATAGCTAAGTACATCAAGTGAGGTCTGGTAGACATAGCTAAGTACATCAAGTGAGGTCTAGTAGACATAGCTAAGTACATCAAGTGAGGTCTAGTAGACATAGCTAAGTACATCAAGTGAGGTCTAGTAGACATAGCTAAGTACATCAAGTGAGGTCTAGTAGACATAGCTAAGTACATCAAGTGAGGTCTAGTAGACATAGCTAAGTCCATCAAGTGAGGTCTAGTAGACATAGCTAAGTACATCAAGTGAGGTCTAGTAGACATAGCTAAGTACATCAAGTGAGGTCTAGTAGACATAGCTAAGTACATCAAGTGAGGTCTAGTAGACATAGCTAAGTCCATCAAGTGAGGTCCAGTAGACATAGCTAAGTCCATCAAGTGAGGTCCAGTAGACATAGCTAAGTCCATCAAGTGAGGTCCAGTAGACATAGCTAAGTACATCAAGTGAGGTCTAGTAGACATAGCTAAGTACATCAAGTGAGGTCTAGTAGACATAGCTAAGTCCATCAAGTGAGGTCCAGTAGACATAGCTAAGTACATCAAGAGAGGTCCAGTAGACATAGCTAAGTCCATCAAGTGAGGTCCAGTAGACATAGCTAAGTCCATCAAGTGAGGTCCAGTAGACATAGCTAAGTCCATCAAGTGAGGTCTAGTAGACATAGCTAAGTACATCAAGTGAGGTCTAGTAGACATAGCTAAGTACATCAAGTGAGGTCTAGTAGACATAGCTAAGTACATCAAGTGAGGTCTGGTAGACATAGCTAAGTCCATCAAGTGAGGTCTGGTAGACATAGCTAAGTACATCAAGTGAGGTCCAGTAGACATAGCTAAGTACATCAAGTGAGGTCCAGTAGACATAGCTAAGTACATCAAGTGAGGTCCAGTAGACATAGCTAAGTACATCAAGTGAGGTCCAGTAGACATAGCTAAGTACATCAAGTGAGGTCTAGTAGACATAGCTAAGTCCATCAAGTGAGGTCTAGTAGACATAGCTAAGTCCATCAAGTGAGGTCTAGTAGACATAGCTAAGTCCATCAAGTGAGGTCCAGTAGACATAGCTAAGTCCATCAAGTGAGGTCCAGTAGACATAGCTAAGTACATCAAGTGAGGTCCAGTAGACATAGCTAAGTACATCAAGTGAGGTCCAGTAGACATAGCTAAGTCCATCAAGTGAGGTCCAGTAGACATAGCTAAGTACATCAAGTGAGGTCCAGTAGACATAGCTAAGTACATCAAGTGAGGTCTAGTAGACATAGCTAAGTACATCAAGTGAGGTCTAGTAGACATAGCTAAGTCCATCAAGTGAGGTCTAGTAGACATAGCTAAGTCCATCAAGTGAGGTCTAGTAGACATAGCTAAGTCCATCAAGTGAGGTCCAGTAGACATAGCTAAGTACATCAAGTGAGGTCCAGTAGACATAGCTAAGTACATCAAGTGAGGTCCAGTAGACATAGCTAAGTACATCAAGTGAGGTCTAGTAGACATAGCTAAGTACATCAAGTGAGGTCTGGTAGACATAGCTAAGTCCATCAAGTGAGGTCTAGTAGACATAGCTAAGTACATCAAGTGAGGTCTAGTAGACATAGCTAAGTACATCAAGTGAGGTCTGGTAGACATAGCTAAGTCCATCAAGTGAGGTCTAGTAGACATAGCTAAGTCCATCAAGTGAGGTCTAGTAGACATAGCTAAGTACATCAAGTGAGGTCTAGTAGACATAGCTAAGTACATCAAGTGAGGTCTAGTAGACATAGCTAAGTACATCAAGTGAGGTCTGGTAGACATAGCTAAGTCCATCAAGTGAGGTCTAGTAGACATAGCTAAGTACATCAAGTGAGGTCCAGTAGACATAGCTAAGTACATCAAGTGAGGTCTAGTAGACATAGCTAAGTACATCAAGTGAGGTCCAGTAGACATAGCTAAGTACATCAAGTGAGGTCTAGTAGACATAGCTAAGTACATCAAGTGAGGTCCAGTAGACATAGCTAAGTACATCAAGTGAGGTCTAGTAGACATAGCTAAGTACATCAAGTGAGGTCTAGTAGACATAGCTAAGTACATCAAGTGAGGTCTAGTAGACATAGCTAAGTACATCAAGTGAGGTCAAGTAGACATAGCTAAGTACATCAAGTGAGGTCTAGTAGACATAGCTAAGTACATCAAGTGAGGTCCAGTAGACATAGCTAAGTACATCAAGTGAGGTCCAGTAGACATAGCTAAGTACATCAAGTGAGGTCCAGTAGACATAGCTAAGTACATCAAGTGAGGTCTAGTAGACATAGCTAAGTACATCAAGTGAGGTCCAGTAGACATAGCTAAGTACATCAAGTGAGGTCCAGTAGACATAGCTAAGTACATCAAGTGAGGTCCAGTAGACTTAGCTAAGTACATCAAGTGAGGTCTGGTAGACATAGCTAAGTACATCAAGTGAGGTCCAGTAGACATAGCTAAGTACATCAAGTGAGGTCTAGTAGACATAGCTAAGTCCATCAAGTGAGGTCTAGTAGACATAGCTAAGTACATCAAGTGAGGTCTAGTAGACATAGCTAAGTACATCAAGTGAGGTCTGGTAGACATAGCTAAGTACATCAAGTGAGGTCTAGTAGACATAGCTAAGTCCATCAAGTGAGGTCCAGTAGACATAGCTAAGTACATCAAGTGAGGTCCAGTAGACATAGCTAAGTACATCAAGTGAGGTCCAGTAGACATAGCTAAGTACATCAAGTGAGGTCTAGTAGACATAGCTAAGTACATCAAGTGAGGTCTGGTAGACATAGCTAAGTCCATCAAGTGAGGTCTAGTAGACATAGCTAAGTACATCAAGTGAGGTCTAGTAGACATAGCTAAGTACATCAAGTGAGGTCTGGTAGACATAGCTAAGTCCATCAAGTGAGGTCTAGTAGACATAGCTAAGTCCATCAAGTGAGGTCTAGTAGACATAGCTAAGTACATCAAGTGAGGTCTAGTAGACATAGCTAAGTACATCAAGTGAGGTCTAGTAGACATAGCTAAGTACATCAAGTGAGGTCTGGTAGACATAGCTAAGTCCATCAAGTGAGGTCTAGTAGACATAGCTAAGTACATCAAGTGAGGTCCAGTAGACATAGCTAAGTACATCAAGTGAGGTCTAGTAGACATAGCTAAGTACATCAAGTGAGGTCCAGTAGACATAGCTAAGTACATCAAGTGAGGTCTAGTAGACATAGCTAAGTACATCAAGTGAGGTCCAGTAGACATAGCTAAGTACATCAAGTGAGGTCTAGTAGACATAGCTAAGTACATCAAGTGAGGTCCAGTAGACATAGCTAAGTACATCAAGTGAGGTCCAGTAGACATAGCTAAGTACATCAAGTGAGGTCCAGTAGACATAGCTAAGTACATCAAGTGAGGTCCAGTAGACATAGCTAAGTACATCAAGTGAGGTCTAGTAGACATAGCTAAGTACATCAAGTGAGGTCCAGTAGATATAGCTAAGTACATCACGTGAGGTCCAGTAGACATAGCTAAGTACATCAAGTGAGGTCCAGTAGACATAGCTAAGTACATCAAGTGAGGTCTGGTAGACATAGCTAAGTACATCAAGTGAGGTCCAGTAGACATAGCTAAGTACATCAAGTGAGGTCTAGTAGACATAGCTAAGTCCATCAAGTGAGGTCTAGTAGACATAGCTAAGTCCATCAAGTGAGGTCTGGTAGACATAGCTAAGTACATCAAGTGAGGTCTAGTAGACATACCTAAGTCCATCAAGTGAGGTCTAGTAGACATAGCTAAGTCCATCAAGTGAGGTCCAGTAGACATAGCTAAGTACATCAAGTGAGGTCCAGTAGACATAGCTAAGTACATCAAGTGAGGTCTAGTAGACATAGCTAAGTACATCAAGTGAGGTCTGGTAGACATAGCTAAGTCCATCAAGTGAGGTCTAGTAGACATAGCTAAGTACATCAAGTGAGGTCTAGTAGACATAGCTAAGTACATCAAGTGAGGTCTGGTAGACATAGCTAAGTCCATCAAGTGAGGTCTAGTAGACATAGCTAAGTCCATCAAGTGAGGTCTAGTAGACATAGCTAAGTACATCAAGTGAAGTCTAGTAGACATAGCTAAGTACATCAAGTGAGGTCTAGTAGACATAGCTAAGTACATCAAGTGAGGTCTGGTAGACATAGCTAAGTCCATCAAGTGAGGTCTAGTAGACATAGCTAAGTACATCAAGTGAGGTCCAGTAGACATAGCTAAGTACATCAAGTGAGGTCTAGTAGACATAGCTAAGTACATCAAGTGAGGTCTAGTAGACATAGCTAAGTACATCAAGTGAGGTCCAGTAGACATAGCTAAGTACATCAAGTGAGGTCCAGTAGACATAGCTAAGTACATCAAGTGAGGTCCAGTAGACATAGCTAAGTACATCAAGTGAGGTCTAGTAGACATAGCTAAGTACATCAAGTGAGGTCTGGTAGACATAGCTAAGTACATCAAGTGAGGTCCAGTAGACATAGCTAAGTACATCAAGTGAGGTCTAGTAGACATAGCTAAGTACATCAAGTGAGGTCCAGTAGACATAGCTAAGTACATCAAGTGAGGTCCAGTAGACATAGCTAAGTACATCAAGTGAGGTCTAGTAGACATAGCTAAGTACATCAAGTGAGGTCTAGTAGACATAGCTAAGTACATCAAGTGAGGTCTAGTAGACATAGCTAAGTACATCAAGTGAGGTCTGGTAGACATAGCTAAGTCCATCAAGTGAGGTCCAGTAGACATAGCTAAGTACATCAAGTGAGGTCTAGTAGACATAGCTAAGTACATCAAGTGAGGTCTAGTAAACATAGCTAAGTACATCAAGTGAGGTCTAGTAGACATAGCTAAGTCCATCAAGTGAGGTCTAGTAGACATAGCTAAGTACATCAAGTGAGGTCTAGTAGACATAGCTAAGTACATCAAGTGAGGTCTAGTAGACATAGCTAAGTACATCAAGTGAGGTCTAGTAGACATAGCTAAGTCCATCAAGTGAGGTCCAGTAGACATAGCTAAGTCCATCAAGTGAGGTCCAGTAGACATAGCTAAGTCCATCAAGTGAGGTCCAGTAGACATAGCTAAGTACATCAAGTGAGGTCTGGTAGACATAGCTAAGTCCATCAAGTGAGGTCTAGTAGACATAGCTAAGTCCATCAAGTGAGGTCTAGTAGACATAGCTAAGTACATCAAGTGAGGTCTGGTAGACATAGCTAAGTACATCAAGTGAGGTCTAGTAGACATAGCTAAGTACATCAAGTGAGGTCTAGTAGACATAGCTAAGTACATCAAGTGAGGTCTAGTAGACATAGCTAAGTACATCAAGTGAGGTCTAGTAGACATAGCTAAGTACATCAAGTGAGGTCTAGTAGACATAGCTAAGTCCATCAAGTGAGGTCTAGTAGACATAGCTAAGTACATCAAGTGAGGTCTAGTAGACATAGCTAAGTACATCAAGTGAGGTCTAGTAGACATAGCTAAGTACATCAAGTGAGGTCTAGTAGACATAGCTAAGTCCATCAAGTGAGGTCCAGTAGACATAGCTAAGTCCATCAAGTGAGGTCCAGTAGACATAGCTAAGTCCATCAAGTGAGGTCCAGTAGACATAGCTAAGTACATCAAGTGAGGTCTAGTAGACATAGCTAAGTACATCAAGTGAGGTCTAGTAGACATAGCTAAGTCCATCAAGTGAGGTCCAGTAGACATAGCTAAGTACATCAAGAGAGGTCCAGTAGACATAGCTAAGTCCATCAAGTGAGGTCCAGTAGACATAGCTAAGTCCATCAAGTGAGGTCCAGTAGACATAGCTAAGTCCATCAAGTGAGGTCTAGTAGACATAGCTAAGTACATCAAGTGAGGTCTAGTAGACATAGCTAAGTCCATCAAGTGAGGTCCAGTAGACATAGCTAAGTACATCAAGTGAGGTCCAGTAGACATAGCTAAGTACATCAAGTGAGGTCTAGTAGACATAGCTAAGTACATCAAGTGAGGTCTAGTAGACATAGCTAAGTACATCAAGTGAGGTCTAGTAGACATAGCTAAGTACATCAAGTGAGGTCCAGTAGACATAGCTAAGTACATCAAGTGAGGTCTAGTAGACATAGCTAAGTACATCAAGTGAGGTCCAGTAGACATAGCTAAGTACATCAAGTGAGGTCCAGTAGACATAGCTAAGTACATCAAGTGAGGTCCAGTAGACATAGCTAAGTACATCAAGTGAGGTCCAGTAGACATAGCTAAGTACATCAAGTGAGGTCCAGTAGACATAGCTAAGTACATCAAGTGAGGTCCAGTAGACATAGCTAAGTACATCAAGTGAGGTCCAGTAGACATAGCTAAGTACATCAAGTGAGGTCTAGTAGACATAGCTAAGTCCATCAAGTGAGGTCTAGTAGACATAGCTAAGTACATCAAGTGAGGTCTAGTAGACATAGCTAAGTACATCAAGTGAGGTCCAGTAGACATAGCTAAGTCCATCAAGTGAGGTCCAGTAGACATAGCTAAGTACATCAAGTGAGGTCCAGTAGACATAGTTAAGTACATCAAGTGAGGTCCAGGAGACATAGCTAAGTCCATCAAGTGAGGTCCAGTAGACATAGCAAAGTACATCAAGTGAGGTCCAGTAGACATAGCTAAGTACATCAAGTGAGGTCCAGTAGACATAGCTAAGTACATCAAGTGAGGTCCAGTAGACATAGCTAAGTACATCAAGTGAGGTCCAGTAGACATAGCTAAGTCCATCAAGTGAGGTCCAGTAGACATAGCTAAGTACATCAAGTGAGGTCTAGTAGACATAGCTAAGTACATCAAGTGAGGTCTAGTAGACATAGCTAAGTCCATCAAGTGAGGTCTAGTAGACATAGCTAAGTCCATCAAGTGAGGTCTAGTAGACATAGCTAAGTCCATCAAGTGAGGTCTAGTAGACATAGCTAAGTCCATCAAGTGAGGTCTAGTAGACATAGCTAAGTACATCAAGTGAGGTCCAGTAGACATAGCTAAGTACATCAAGTCAGGTCTAGTAGACATAGCTAAGTCCATCAAGTGAGGTCTAGTAGACATAGCTAAGTACATCAAGTGAGGTCCAGTAGACATAGCTAAGTCCATCAAGTGAGGTCTAGTAGACATAGCTAAGTCCATCAAGTGAGGTCTAGTAGACATAGCTAAGTCCATCAAGTGAGGTCTAGTAGACATAGCTAAGTCCATCAAGTGAGGTCTAGTAGACATAGCTAAGTCCATCAAGTGAGGTCTAGTAGACATAGCTAAGTACATCAAGTGAGGTCTAGTAGACATAGCTAAGTACATCAAGTGAGGTCTAGTAGACATAGCTAAGTACATCAAGTGAGGTCTAGTAGACATAGCTAAGTACATCAAGTGAGGTCCAGTAGACATAGCTAAGTACATCAAGTGAGGTCTAGTAGACATAGCTAAGTACATCAAGTGAGGTCCAGTAGACATAGCTAAGTCCATCAAGTGAGGTCTAGTAGACATAGCTAAGTACATCAAGTGAGGTCCAGTAGACATAGCTAAGTACATCAAGTGAGGTCTGGTAGACATAGCTAAGTACATCAAGTGAGGTCCAGTAGACATAGCTAAGTACATCAAGTGAGGTCTAGTAGACATAGCTAAGTACATCAAGTGAGGTCTGGTAGACATAGCTAAGTCCATCAAGTGAGGTCTGGTAGACATAGCTAAGTACATCAAGTGAGGTCCAGTAGACATAGCTAAGTACATCAAGTGAGGTCCAGTAGACATAGCTAAGTACATCAAGTGAGGTCCAGTAGACATAGCTAAGTACATCAAGTGAGGTCTAGTAGACATAGCTAAGTCCATCAAGTGAGGTCTAGTAGACATAGCTAAGTCCATCAAGTGAGGTCTAGTAGACATAGCTAAGTCCATCAAGTGAGGTCCAGTAGACATAGCTAAGTCCATCAAGTGAGGTCCAGTAGACATAGCTAAGTACATCAAGTGAGGTCCAGTAGACATAGCTAAGTACATCAAGTGAGGTCCAGTAGACATAGCTAAGTCCATCAAGTGAGGTCCAGTAGACATAGCTAAGTACATCAAGTGAGGTCCAGTAGACATAGCTAAGTACATCAAGTGAGGTCTAGTAGACATAGCTAAGTACATCAAGTGAGGTCTAGTAGACATAGCTAAGTCCATCAAGTGAGGTCTAGTAGACATAGCTAAGTCCATCAAGTGAGGTCTAGTAGACATAGCTAAGTCCATCAAGTGAGGTCCAGTAGACATAGCTAAGTACATCAAGTGAGGTCCAGTAGACATAGCTAAGTACATCAAGTGAGGTCCAGTAGACATAGCTAAGTACATCAAGTGAGGTCTAGTAGACATAGCTAAGTACATCAAGTGAGGTCTGGTAGACATAGCTAAGTCCATCAAGTGAGGTCTAGTAGACATAGCTAAGTACATCAAGTGAGGTCTAGTAGACATAGCTAAGTACATCAAGTGAGGTCTGGTAGACATAGCTAAGTCCATCAAGTGAGGTCTAGTAGACATAGCTAAGTCCATCAAGTGAGGTCTAGTAGACATAGCTAAGTACATCAAGTGAGGTCTAGTAGACATAGCTAAGTACATCAAGTGAGGTCTAGTAGACATAGCTAAGTACATCAAGTGAGGTCTGGTAGACATAGCTAAGTCCATCAAGTGAGGTCTAGTAGACATAGCTAAGTACATCAAGTGAGGTCCAGTAGACATAGCTAAGTACATCAAGTGAGGTCTAGTAGACATAGCTAAGTACATCAAGTGAGGTCCAGTAGACATAGCTAAGTACATCAAGTGAGGTCTAGTAGACATAGCTAAGTACATCAAGTGAGGTCCAGTAGACATAGCTAAGTACATCAAGTGAGGTCTAGTAGACATAGCTAAGTACATCAAGTGAGGTCTAGTAGACATAGCTAAGTACATCAAGTGAGGTCTAGTAGACATAGCTAAGTACATCAAGTGAGGTCAAGTAGACATAGCTAAGTACATCAAGTGAGGTCTAGTAGACATAGCTAAGTACATCAAGTGAGGTCCAGTAGACATAGCTAAGTACATCAAGTGAGGTCCAGTAGACATAGCTAAGTACATCAAGTGAGGTCCAGTAGACATAGCTAAGTACATCAAGTGAGGTCTAGTAGACATAGCTAAGTACATCAAGTGAGGTCCAGTAGACATAGCTAAGTACATCAAGTGAGGTCCAGTAGACATAGCTAAGTACATCAAGTGAGGTCCAGTAGACTTAGCTAAGTACATCAAGTGAGGTCTGGTAGACATAGATAAGTACATCAAGTGAGGTCCAGTAGACATAGCTAAGTACATCAAGTGAGGTCTAGTAGACATAGCTAAGTCCATCAAGTGAGGTCTAGTAGACATAGCTAAGTACATCAAGTGAGGTCTAGTAGACATAGCTAAGTACATCAAGTGAGGTCTGGTAGACATAGCTAAGTACATCAAGTGAGGTCTAGTAGACATAGCTAAGTCCATCAAGTGAGGTCCAGTAGACATAGCTAAGTACATCAAGTGAGGTCCAGTAGACATAGCTAAGTACATCAAGTGAGGTCCAGTAGACATAGCTAAGTACATCAAGTGAGGTCTAGTAGACATAGCTAAGTACATCAAGTGAGGTCTGGTAGACATAGCTAAGTCCATCAAGTGAGGTCTAGTAGACATAGCTAAGTACATCAAGTGAGGTCTAGTAGACATAGCTAAGTACATCAAGTGAGGTCTGGTAGACATAGCTAAGTCCATCAAGTGAGGTCTAGTAGACATAGCTAAGTCCATCAAGTGAGGTCTAGTAGACATAGCTAAGTACATCAAGTGAGGTCTAGTAGACATAGCTAAGTACATCAAGTGAGGTCTAGTAGACATAGCTAAGTACATCAAGTGAGGTCTGGTAGACATAGCTAAGTCCATCAAGTGAGGTCTAGTAGACATAGCTAAGTACATCAAGTGAGGTCCAGTAGACATAGCTAAGTACATCAAGTGAGGTCTAGTAGACATAGCTAAGTACATCAAGTGAGGTCCAGTAGACATAGCTAAGTACATCAAGTGAGGTCTAGTAGACATAGCTAAGTACATCAAGTGAGGTCCAGTAGACATAGCTAAGTACATCAAGTGAGGTCTAGTAGACATAGCTAAGTACATCAAGTGAGGTCCAGTAGACATAGCTAAGTACATCAAGTGAGGTCCAGTAGACATAGCTAAGTACATCAAGTGAGGTCCAGTAGACATAGCTAAGTACATCAAGTGAGGTCCAGTAGACATAGCTAAGTACATCAAGTGAGGTCTAGTAGACATAGCTAAGTACATCAAGTGAGGTCCAGTAGACATAGCTAAGTCCATCAAGTGAGGTCCAGTAGACATAGCTAAGTACATCAAGTGAGGTCCAGTAGACATAGCTAAGTACATCAAGTGAGGTCCAGTAGACATAGCTAAGTACATCAAGTGAGGTCCAGTAGACATAGCTAAGTACATCAAGTGAGGTCCAGTAGACGTAGCTAAGTACATCAAGTGAGGTCTAGTAGACATAGATAAGTACATCAAGTGAGGTCCAGTAGACATAGCTAAGTACATCAAGTGAGGTCCAGTAGACATAGCTAAGTACATCAAGTGAGGTCTAGTAGACATAGCTAAGTACATCAAGTGAGGTCCAGTAGACATAGCTAAGTACATCAAGTGAGGTCCAGTAGACATAGCTAAGTACATCAAGTGAGGTCTAGTAGACATAGCTAAGTCCATCAAGTGAGGTCTAGTAGACATAGCTAAGTACATCAAGTGAGGTCCAGTAGACATAGCTAAGTACATCAAGTGAGGTCCAGTAGACATAGCTAAGTACATCAAGTGAGGTCCAGTAGACATAGCTAAGTACATCAAGTGAGGTCCAGTAGACATAGCTAAGTACATCAAGTGAGGTCTAGTAGACATAGCTAAGTACATCAAGTGAGGTCCAGTAGACATAGCTAAGTACATCAAGTGAGGTCCAGTAGACTTAGCTAAGTACATCAAGTGAGGTCTAGTAGACATAGCTAAGTACATCAAGTGAGGTCCAGTAGACATAGCTAAGTACATCAAGTGAGGTCCAGTAGACATAGCTAAGTACATCAAGTGAGGTCCAGTAGACATAGCTAAGTACATCAAGTGAGGTCTAGTAGACATAGCTAAGTACATCAAGTGAGGTCTGGTAGACATAGCTAAGTACATCAAGTGAGGTCCAGTAGACATAGCTAAGTACATCAAGTGAGGTCTAGTAGACATAGCTAAGTACATCAAGTGAGGTCCAGTAGACATAGCTAAGTACATCAAGTGAGGTCCAGTAGACATAGCTAAGTACATCAAGTGAGGTCTAGTAGACATAGCTAAGTACATCAAGTGAGGTCTAGTAGACATAGCTAAGTACATCAAGTGAGGTCTAGTAGACATAGCTAAGTACATCAAGTGAGGTCTGGTAGACATAGCTAAGTCCATCAAGTGAGGTCCAGTAGACATAGCTAAGTACATCAAGTGAGGTCTAGTAGACATAGCTAAGTACATCAAGTGAGGTCTAGTAAACATAGCTAAGTACATCAAGTGAGGTCTAGTAGACATAGCTAAGTCCATCAAGTGAGGTCTAGTAGACATAGCTAAGTACATCAAGTGAGGTCTAGTAGACATAGCTAAGTACATCAAGTGAGGTCTAGTAGACATAGCTAAGTACATCAAGTGAGGTCTAGTAGACATAGCTAAGTCCATCAAGTGAGGTCCAGTAGACATAGCTAAGTCCATCAAGTGAGGTCCAGTAGACATAGCTAAGTCCATCAAGTGAGGTCCAGTAGACATAGCTAAGTACATCAAGTGAGGTCTGGTAGACATAGCTAAGTCCATCAAGTGAGGTCTAGTAGACATAGCTAAGTCCATCAAGTGAGGTCTAGTAGACATAGCTAAGTACATCAAGTGAGGTCTGGTAGACATAGCTAAGTACATCAAGTGAGGTCTAGTAGACATAGCTAAGTACATCAAGTGAGGTCTAGTAGACATAGCTAAGTACATCAAGTGAGGTCTAGTAGACATAGCTAAGTACATCAAGTGAGGTCTAGTAGACATAGCTAAGTACATCAAGTGAGGTCTAGTAGACATAGCTAAGTCCATCAAGTGAGGTCTAGTAGACATAGCTAAGTACATCAAGTGAGGTCTAGTAGACATAGCTAAGTACATCAAGTGAGGTCTAGTAGACATAGCTAAGTACATCAAGTGAGGTCTAGTAGACATAGCTAAGTCCATCAAGTGAGGTCCAGTAGACATAGCTAAGTCCATCAAGTGAGGTCCAGTAGACATAGCTAAGTCCATCAAGTGAGGTCCAGTAGACATAGCTAAGTACATCAAGTGAGGTCTAGTAGACATAGCTAAGTACATCAAGTGAGGTCTAGTAGACATAGCTAAGTCCATCAAGTGAGGTCCAGTAGACATAGCTAAGTACATCAAGTGAGGTCCAGTAGACATAGCTAAGTCCATCAAGTGAGGTCCAGTAGACATAGCTAAGTCCATCAAGTGAGGTCCAGTAGACATAGCTAAGTCCATCAAGTGAGGTCTAGTAGACATAGCTAAGTACATCAAGTGAGGTCTAGTAGACATAGCTAAGTCCATCAAGTGAGGTCCAGTAGACATAGCTAAGTACATCAAGTGAGGTCCAGTAGACATAGCTAAGTACATCAAGTGAGGTCTAGTAGACATAGCTAAGTACATCAAGTGAGGTCTAGTAGACATAGCTAAGTACATCAAGTGAGGTCTAGTAGACATAGCTAAGTACATCAAGTGAGGTCCAGTAGACATAGCTAAGTACATCAAGTGAGGTCTAGTAGACATAGCTAAGTACATCAAGTGAGGTCCAGTAGACATAGCTAAGTACATCAAGTGAGGTCCAGTAGACATAGCTAAGTACATCAAGTGAGGTCCAGTAGACATAGCTAAGTACATCAAGTGAGGTCCAGTAGACATAGCTAAGTACATCAAGTGAGGTCCAGTAGACATAGCTAAGTACATCAAGTGAGGTCCAGTAGACATAGCTAAGTACATCAAGTGAGGTCCAGTAGACATAGCTAAGTACATCAAGTGAGGTCTAGTAGACATAGCTAAGTCCATCAAGTGAGGTCTAGTAGACATAGCTAAGTACATCAAGTGAGGTCTAGTAGACATAGCTAAGTACATCAAGTGAGGTCCAGTAGACATAGCTAAGTCCATCAAGTGAGGTCCAGTAGACATAGCTAAGTACATCAAGTGAGGTCCAGTAGACATAGCTAAGTACATCAAGTGAGGTCCAGGAGACATAGCTAAGTCCATCAAGTGAGGTCCAGTAGACATAGCTAAGTACATCAAGTGAGGTCCAGTAGACATAGCTAAGTACATCAAGTGAGGTCCAGTAGACATAGCTAAGTACATCAAGTGAGGTCCAGTAGACATAGCTAAGTACATCAAGTGAGGTCCAGTAGACATAGCTAAGTCCATCAAGTGAGGTCCAGTAGACATAGCTAAGTACATCAAGTGAGGTCTAGTAGACATAGCTAAGTACATCAAGTGAGGTCTAGTAGACATAGCTAAGTCCATCAAGTGAGGTCTAGTAGACATAGCTAAGTCCATCAAGTGAGGTCTAGTAGACATAGCTAAGTCCATCAAGTGAGGTCTAGTAGACATAGCTAAGTCCATCAAGTGAGGTCTAGTAGACATAGCTAAGTACATCAAGTGAGGTCCAGTAGACATAGCTAAGTACATCAAGTCAGGTCTAGTAGACATAGCTAAGTCCATCAAGTGAGGTCTAGTAGACATAGTTAAGTACATCAAGTGAGGTCCAGTAGACATAGCTAAGTCCATCAAGTGAGGTCTAGTAGACATAGCTAAGTCCATCAAGTGAGGTCTAGTAGACATAGCTAAGTCCATCAAGTGAGGTCTAGTAGACATAGCTAAGTCCATCAAGTGAGGTCTAGTAGACATAGCTAAGTCCATCAAGTGAGGTCTAGAAGACATAGCTAAGTACATCAAGTGAGGTCTAGTAGACATAGCTAAGTACATCAAGTGAGGTCTAGTAGACATAGCTAAGTACATCAAGTGAGGTCTAGTAGACATAGCTAAGTACATCAAGTGAGGTCCAGTAGACATAGCTAAGTACATCAAGTGAGGTCTAGTAGACATAGCTAAGTACATCAAGTGAGGTCCAGTAGACATAGCTAAGTCCATCAAGTGAGGTCTAGTAGACATAGCTAAGTACATCAAGTGAGGTCCAGTAGACATAGCTAAGTACATCAAGTGAGGTCTGGTAGACATAGCTAAGTACATCAAGTGAGGTCCAGTAGACATAGCTAAGTACATCAAGTGAGGTCTAGTAGACATAGCTAAGTACATCAAGTGAGGTCTGGTAGACATAGCTAAGTCCATCAAGTGAGGTCTGGTAGACATAGCTAAGTACATCAAGTGAGGTCCAGTAGACATAGCTAAGTACATCAAGTGAGGTCCAGTAGACATAGCTAAGTACATCAAGTGAGGTCCAGTAGACATAGCTAAGTACATCAAGTGAGGTCTAGTAGACATAGCTAAGTCCATCAAGTGAGGTCTAGTAGACATAGCTAAGTCCATCAAGTGAGGTCTAGTAGACATAGCTAAGTCCATCAAGTGAGGTCCAGTAGACATAGCTAAGTCCATCAAGTGAGGTCCAGTAGACATAGCTAAGTACATCAAGTGAGGTCCAGTAGACATAGCTAAGTACATCAAGTGAGGTCCAGTAGACATAGCTAAGTCCATCAAGTGAGGTCCAGTAGACATAGCTAAGTACATCAAGTGAGGTCCAGTAGACATAGCTAAGTACATCAAGTGAGGTCTAGTAGACATAGCTAAGTACATCAAGTGAGGTCTAGTAGACATAGCTAAGTCCATCAAGTGAGGTCTAGTAGACATAGCTAAGTCCATCAAGTGAGGTCTAGTAGACATAGCTAAGTCCATCAAGTGAGGTCCAGTAGACATAGCTAAGTACATCAAGTGAGGTCCAGTAGACATAGCTAAGTACATCAAGTGAGGTCCAGTAGACATAGCTAAGTACATCAAGTGAGGTCTAGTAGACATAGCTAAGTACATCAAGTGAGGTCTGGTAGACATAGCTAAGTCCATCAAGTGAGGTCTAGTAGACATAGCTAAGTACATCAAGTGAGGTCTAGTAGACATAGCTAAGTACATCAAGTGAGGTCTGGTAGACATAGCTAAGTCCATCAAGTGAGGTCTAGTAGACATAGCTAAGTCCATCAAGTGAGGTCTAGTAGACATAGCTAAGTACATCAAGTGAGGTCTAGTAGACATAGCTAAGTACATCAAGTGAGGTCTAGTAGACATAGCTAAGTACATCAAGTGAGGTCTGGTAGACATAGCTAAGTCCATCAAGTGAGGTCTAGTAGACATAGCTAAGTACATCAAGTGAGGTCCAGTAGACATAGCTAAGTACATCAAGTGAGGTCTAGTAGACATAGCTAAGTACATCAAGTGAGGTCCAGTAGACATAGCTAAGTACATCAAGTGAGGTCTAGTAGACATAGCTAAGTACATCAAGTGAGGTCCAGTAGACATAGCTAAGTACATCAAGTGAGGTCTAGTAGACATAGCTAAGTACATCAAGTGAGGTCTAGTAGACATAGCTAAGTACATCAAGTGAGGTCTAGTAGACATAGCTAAGTACATCAAGTGAGGTCAAGTAGACATAGCTAAGTACATCAAGTGAGGTCTAGTAGACATAGCTAAGTACATCAAGTGAGGTCCAGTAGACATAGCTAAGTACATCAAGTGAGGTCCAGTAGACATAGCTAAGTACATCAAGTGAGGTCCAGTAGACATAGCTAAGTACATCAAGTGAGGTCCAGTAGACATAGCTAAGTACATCAAGTGAGGTCTAGTAGACATAGCTAAGTACATCAAGTGAGGTCCAGTAGACATAGCTAAGTACATCAAGTGAGGTCCAGTAGACATAGCTAAGTACATCAAGTGAGGTCCAGTAGACATAGCTAAGTACATCAAGTGAGGTCTGGTAGACATAGCTAAGTACATCAAGTGAGGTCCAGTAGACATAGCTAAGTACATCAAGTGAGGTCTAGTAGACATAGCTAAGTCCATCAAGTGAGGTCTAGTAGACATAGCTAAGTACATCAAGTGAGGTCTAGTAGACATAGCTAAGTACATCAAGTGAGGTCTGGTAGACATAGCTAAGTACATCAAGTGAGGTCTAGTAGACATAGCTAAGTCCATCAAGTGAGGTCCAGTAGACATAGCTAAGTACATCAAGTAAGGTCCAGTAGACATAGCTAAGTACATCAAGTGAGGTCCAGTAGACATAGCTAAGTACATCAAGTGAGGTCTAGTAGACATAGCTAAGTACATCAAGTGAGGTCTGGTAGACATAGCTAAGTCCATCAAGTGAGGTCTAGTAGACATAGCTAAGTACATCAAGTGAGGTCTAGTAGACATAGCTAAGTACATCAAGTGAGGTCTGGTAGACATAGCTAAGTCCATCAAGTGAGGTCTAGTAGACATAGCTAAGTCCATCAAGTGAGGTCTAGTAGACATAGCTAAGTACATCAAGTGAGGTCTAGTAGACATAGCTAAGTACATCAAGTGAGGTCTAGTAGACATAGCTAAGTACATCAAGTGAGGTCTGGTAGACATAGCTAAGTCCATCAAGTGAGGTCTAGTAGACATAGCTAAGTACATCAAGTGAGGTCCAGTAGACATAGCTAAGTACATCAAGTGAGGTCTAGTAGACATAGCTAAGTACATCAAGTGAGGTCCAGTAGACATAGCTAAGTACATCAAGTGAGGTCTAGTAGACATAGCTAAGTACATCAAGTGAGGTCCAGTAGACATAGCTAAGTACATCAAGTGAGGTCTAGTAGACATAGCTAAGTACATCAAGTGAGGTCTAGTAGACATAGCTAAGTACATCAAGTGAGGTCTAGTAGACATAGCTAAGTACATCAAGTGAGGTCAAGTAGACATAGCTAAGTACATCAAGTGAGGTCTAGTAGACATAGCTAAGTACATCAAGTGAGGTCCAGTAGACATAGCTAAGTACATCAAGTGAGGTCCAGTAGACATAGCTAAGTACATCAAGTGAGGTCCAGTAGACATAGCTAAGTACATCAAGTGAGGTCCAGTAGACATAGCTAAGTACATCAAGTGAGGTCTAGTAGACATAGCTAAGTACATCAAGTGAGGTCCAGTAGATATAGCTAAGTACATCAAGTGAGGTCCAGTAGACATAGCTAAGTACATCAAGTGAGGTCCAGTAGACATAGCTAAGTACATCAAGTGAGGTCTGGTAGACATAGCTAAGTACATCAAGTGAGGTCCAGTAGACATAGCTAAGTACATCAAGTGAGGTCTAGTAGACATAGCTAAGTCCATCAAGTGAGGTCTAGTAGACATAGCTAAGTACATCAAGTGAGGTCTAGTAGACATAGCTAAGTACATCAAGTGAGGTCTGGTAGACATAGCTAAGTACATCAAGTGAGGTCTAGTAGACATAGCTAAGTACATCAAGTGAGGTCTAGTAGACATAGCTAAGTACATCAAGTGAGGTCTAGTAGACATAGCTAAGTACATCAAGTGAGGTCCAGTAGACATAGCTAAGTACATCAAGTGAGGTCTAATAGACATAGCTAAGTACATCAAGTGAGGTCTAGTAGACATAGCTAAGTACATCAAGTGAGGTCTAGTAGACATAGCTAAGTCCATCAAGTGAGGTCTAGTAGACATAGCTAAGTACATCAAGTGAGGTCTAGTAGACATAGCTAAGTACATCAAGTGAGGTCTGGTAGACATAGCTAAGTACATCAAGTGAGGTCTAGTAGACATAGCTAAGTACATCAAGTGAGGTCTAGTAGACATAGCTAAGTACATCAAGTGAGGTCTAGTAGACATAGCTAAGTACATCAAGTGAGGTCCAGTAGACATAGCTAAGTACATCAAGTGAGGTCTAATAGACATAGCTAAGTACATCAAGTGAGGTCTAGTAGACATAGCTAAGTACATCAAGTGAGGTCTAGTAGACATAGCTAAGTACATCAAGTGAGGTCCAGTAGACATAGCTAAGTACATCAAGTGAGGTCCAGTAGACATAGCTAAGTCCATCAAGTGAGGTCTAGTAGACATAGCTAAGTACATCAAGTGAGGTCTGGTAGACATAGCTAAGTACATCAAGTGAGGTCTAGTAGACATAGCTAAGTACATCAAGTGAGGTCCAGTAGACATAGCTAAGTACATCAAGTGAGGTCCAGTAGACATAGCTAAGTACATCAAGTGAGGTCTAGTAGACATAGCTAAGTCCATCAAGTGAGGTCTAGTAGACATAGCTAAGTACATCAAGTGAGGTCCAGTAGACATAGCTAAGTACATCAAGTGAGGTCCAGTAGACATAGCTAAGTACATCAAGTGAGGTCTAGTAGACATAGCTAAGTACATCAAGTGAGGTCTAGTAGACATAGCTAAGTACATCAAGTGAGGTCTAGTAGACATAGCTAAGTACATCAAGTGAGGTCTAGTAGACATAGCTAAGTACATCAAGTGAGGTCTAGTAGACATAGCTAAGTACATCAAGTGAGGTCTGGTAGACATAGCTAAGTACATCAAGTGAGGTCTGGTAGACATAGCTAAGTACATCAAGTGAGGTCTAGTAGACATAGCTAAGTACATCAAGTGAGGTCTAGTAGACATAGCTAAGTACATCAAGTGAGGTCTAGTAGACATAGCTAAGTACATCAAGTGAGGTCTAGTAGACATAGCTAAGTACATCAAGTGAGGTCTAGTAGACATAGCTAAGTACATCAAGTGAGTTCTAGTAGACATAGCTAAGTACATCAAGTGAGGTCTAGTAGACATAGCTAAGTCCATCAAGTGAGGTCTGGTAGACATAGCTAAGTACATCAAGTGAGGTCTAGTAGACATACCTAAGTCCATCAAGTGAGGTCTAGTAGACATAGCTAAGTCCATCAAGTGAGGTCCAGTAGACATAGCTAAGTACATCAAGTGAGGTCCAGTAGACATAGCTAAGTACATCAAGTGAGGTCTAGTAGACATAGCTAAGTACATCAAGTGAGGTCTGGTAGACATAGCTAAGTCCATCAAGTGAGGTCTAGTAGACATAGCTAAGTACATCAAGTGAGGTCTAGTAGACATAGCTAAGTACATCAAGTGAGGTCTGGTAGACATAGCTAAGTCCATCAAGTGAGGTCTAGTAGACATAGCTAAGTCCATCAAGTGAGGTCTAGTAGACATAGCTAAGTACATCAAGTGAAGTCTAGTAGACATAGCTAAGTACATCAAGTGAGGTCTAGTAGACATAGCTAAGTACATCAAGTGAGGTCTGGTAGACATAGCTAAGTCCATCAAGTGAGGTCTAGTAGACATAGCTAAGTACATCAAGTGAGGTCTAGTAGACATAGCTAAGTACATCAAGTGAGGTCTAGTAGACATAGCTAAGTACATCAAGTGAGGTCTAGTAGACATAGCTAAGTACATCAAGTGAGGTCTGGTAGACATAGCTAAGTCCATCAAGTGAGGTCCAGTAGACATAGCTAAGTACATCAAGTGAGGTCTAGTAGACATAGCTAAGTACATCAAGTGAGGTCTAGTAAACATAGCTAAGTACATCAAGTGAGGTCTAGTAGACATAGCTAAGTCCATCAAGTGAGGTCTAGTAGACATAGCTAAGTACATCAAGTGAGGTCTAGTAGACATAGCTAAGTACATCAAGTGAGGTCTAGTAGACATAGCTAAGTACATCAAGTGAGGTCTAGTAGACATAGCTAAGTCCATCAAGTGAGGTCCAGTAGACATAGCTAAGTCCATCAAGTGAGGTCCAGTAGACATAGCTAAGTCCATCAAGTGAGGTCCAGTAGACATAGCTAAGTACATCAAGTGAGGTCTGGTAGACATAGCTAAGTCCATCAAGTGAGGTCTAGTAGACATAGCTAAGTCCATCAAGTGAGGTCTAGTAGACATAGCTAAGTACATCAAGTGAGGTCTGGTAGACATAGCTAAGTACATCAAGTGAGGTCTAGTAGACATAGCTAAGTACATCAAGTGAGGTCTAGTAGACATAGCTAAGTACATCAAGTGAGGTCTAGTAGACATAGCTAAGTACATCAAGTGAGGTCTAGTAGACATAGCTAAGTACATCAAGTGAGGTCTAGTAGACATAGCTAAGTCCATCAAGTGAGGTCTAGTAGACATAGCTAAGTACATCAAGTGAGGTCTAGTAGACATAGCTAAGTACATCAAGTGAGGTCTAGTAGACATAGCTAAGTACATCAAGTGAGGTCTAGTAGACATAGCTAAGTCCATCAAGTGAGGTCCAGTAGACATAGCTAAGTCCATCAAGTGAGGTCCAGTAGACATAGCTAAGTCCATCAAGTGAGGTCCAGTAGACATAGCTAAGTACATCAAGTGAGGTCTAGTAGACATAGCTAAGTACATCAAGTGAGGTCTAGTAGACATAGCTAAGTCCATCAAGTGAGGTCCAGTAGACATAGCTAAGTACATCAAGAGAGGTCCAGTAGACATAGCTAAGTCCATCAAGTGAGGTCCAGTAGACATAGCTAAGTCCATCAAGTGAGGTCCAGTAGACATAGCTAAGTCCATCAAGTGAGGTCTAGTAGACATAGCTAAGTACATCAAGTGAGGTCTAGTAGACATAGCTAAGTCCATCAAGTGAGGTCCAGTAGACATAGCTAAGTACATCAAGTGAGGTCCAGTAGACATAGCTAAGTACATCAAGTGAGGTCTAGTAGACATAGCTAAGTACATCAAGTGAGGTCTAGTAGACATAGCAAAGTACATCAAGTGAGGTCTAGTAGACATAGCTAAGTACATCAAGTGAGGTCCAGTAGACATAGCTAAGTACATCAAGTGAGGTCTAGTAGACATAGCTAAGTACATCAAGTGAGGTCCAGTAGACATAGCTAAGTACATCAAGTGAGGTCCAGTAGACATAGCTAAGTACATCAAGTGAGGTCCAGTAGACATAGCTAAGTACATCAAGTGAGGTCCAGTAGACATAGCTAAGTACATCAAGTGAGGTCCAGTAGACATAGCTAAGTACATCAAGTGAGGTCCAGTAGACATAGCTAAGTACATCAAGTGAGGTCCAGTAGACATAGCTAAGTACATCAAGTGAGGTCTAGTAGACATAGCTAAGTCCATCAAGTGAGGTCTAGTAGACATAGCTAAGTACATCAAGTGAGGTCTAGTAGACATAGCTAAGTACATCAAGTGAGGTCCAGTAGACATAGCTAAGTCCATCAAGTGAGGTCCAGTAGACATAGCTAAGTACATCAAGTGAGGTCCAGTAGACATAGTTAAGTACATCAAGTGAGGTCCAGGAGACATAGCTAAGTCCATCAAGTGAGGTCCAGTAGACATAGCAAAGTACATCAAGTGAGGTCCAGTAGACATAGCTAAGTACATCAAGTGAGGTCCAGTAGACATAGCTAAGTACATCAAGTGAGGTCCAGTAGACATAGCTAAGTCCATCAAGTGAGGTCCAGTAGACATAGCTAAGTACATCAAGTGAGGTCTAGTAGACATAGCTAAGTACATCAAGTGAGGTCTAGTAGACATAGCTAAGTCCATCAAGTGAGGTCTAGTAGACATAGCTAAGTCCATCAAGTGAGGTCTAGTAGACATAGCTAAGTCCATCAAGTGAGGTCTAGTAGACATAGCTAAGTCCATCAAGTGAGGTCTAGTAGACATAGCTAAGTACATCAAGTGAGGTCCAGTAGACATAGCTAAGTACATCAAGTCAGGTCTAGTAGACATAGCTAAGTCCATCAAGTGAGGTCTAGTAGACATAGCTAAGTACATCAAGTGAGGTCCAGTAGACATAGCTAAGTCCATCAAGTGAGGTCTAGTAGACATAGCTAAGTCCATCAAGTGAGGTCTAGTAGACATAGCTAAGTCCATCAAGTGAGGTCTAGTAGACATAGCTAAGTCCATCAAGTGAGGTCTAGTAGACATAGCTAAGTCCATCAAGTGAGGTCTAGTAGACATAGCTAAGTACATCAAGTGAGGTCTAGTAGACATAGCTAAGTACATCAAGTGAGGTCTAGTAGACATAGCTAAGTACATCAAGTGAGGTCTAGTAGACATAGCTAAGTACATCAAGTGAGGTCCAGTAGACATAGCTAAGTACATCAAGTGAGGTCTAGTAGACATAGCTAAGTACATCAAGTGAGGTCCAGTAGACATAGCTAAGTCCATCAAGTGAGGTCTAGTAGACATAGCTAAGTACATCAAGTGAGGTCCAGTAGACATAGCTAAGTACATCAAGTGAGGTCTGGTAGACATAGCTAAGTACATCAAGTGAGGTCCAGTAGACATAGCTAAGTACATCAAGTGAGGTCTAGTAGACATAGCTAAGTACATCAAGTGAGGTCTGGTAGACATAGCTAAGTCCATCAAGTGAGGTCTGGTAGACATAGCTAAGTACATCAAGTGAGGTCCAGTAGACATAGCTAAGTACATCAAGTGAGGTCCAGTAGACATAGCTAAGTACATCAAGTGAGGTCCAGTAGACATAGCTAAGTACATCAAGTGAGGTCTAGTAGACATAGCTAAGTCCATCAAGTGAGGTCTAGTAGACATAGCTAAGTCCATCAAGTGAGGTCTAGTAGACATAGCTAAGTCCATCAAGTGAGGTCCAGTAGACATAGCTAAGTCCATCAAGTGAGGTCCAGTAGACATAGCTAAGTACATCAAGTGAGGTCCAGTAGACATAGCTAAGTACATCAAGTGAGGTCCAGTAGACATAGCTAAGTCCATCAAGTGAGGTCCAGTAGACATAGCTAAGTACATCAAGTGAGGTCCAGTAGACATAGCTAAGTACATCAAGTGAGGTCTAGTAGACATAGCTAAGTACATCAAGTGAGGTCTAGTAGACATAGCTAAGTCCATCAAGTGAGGTCTAGTAGACATAGCTAAGTCCATCAAGTGAGGTCTAGTAGACATAGCTAAGTCCATCAAGTGAGGTCCAGTAGACATAGCTAAGTACATCAAGTGAGGTCCAGTAGACATAGCTAAGTACATCAAGTGAGGTCCAGTAGACATAGCTAAGTACATCAAGTGAGGTCTAGTAGACATAGCTAAGTACATCAAGTGAGGTCTGGTAGACATAGCTAAGTCCATCAAGTGAGGTCTAGTAGACATAGCTAAGTACATCAAGTGAGGTCTAGTAGACATAGCTAAGTACATCAAGTGAGGTCTGGTAGACATAGCTAAGTCCATCAAGTGAGGTCTAGTAGACATAGCTAAGTCCATCAAGTGAGGTCTAGTAGACATAGCTAAGTACATCAAGTGAGGTCTAGTAGACATAGCTAAGTACATCAAGTGAGGTCTAGTAGACATAGCTAAGTACATCAAGTGAGGTCTGGTAGACATAGCTAAGTCCATCAAGTGAGGTCTAGTAGACATAGCTAAGTACATCAAGTGAGGTCCAGTAGACATAGCTAAGTACATCAAGTGAGGTCTAGTAGACATAGCTAAGTACATCAAGTGAGGTCCAGTAGACATAGCTAAGTACATCAAGTGAGGTCTAGTAGACATAGCTAAGTACATCAAGTGAGGTCCAGTAGACATAGCTAAGTACATCAAGTGAGGTCTAGTAGACATAGCTAAGTACATCAAGTGAGGTCTAGTAGACATAGCTAAGTACATCAAGTGAGGTCTAGTAGACATAGCTAAGTACATCAAGTGAGGTCAAGTAGACATAGCTAAGTACATCAAGTGAGGTCTAGTAGACATAGCTAAGTACATCAAGTGAGGTCCAGTAGACATAGCTAAGTACATCAAGTGAGGTCCAGTAGACATAGCTAAGTACATCAAGTGAGGTCCAGTAGACATAGCTAAGTACATCAAGTGAGGTCTAGTAGACATAGCTAAGTACATCAAGTGAGGTCCAGTAGACATAGCTAAGTACATCAAGTGAGGTCCAGTAGACATAGCTAAGTACATCAAGTGAGGTCCAGTAGACTTAGCTAAGTACATCAAGTGAGGTCTGGTAGACATAGCTAAGTACATCAAGTGAGGTCCAGTAGACATAGCTAAGTACATCAAGTGAGGTCTAGTAGACATAGCTAAGTCCATCAAGTGAGGTCTAGTAGACATAGCTAAGTACATCAAGTGAGGTCTAGTAGACATAGCTAAGTACATCAAGTGAGGTCTGGTAGACATAGCTAAGTACATCAAGTGAGGTCTAGTAGACATAGCTAAGTCCATCAAGTGAGGTCCAGTAGACATAGCTAAGTACATCAAGTGAGGTCCAGTAGACATAGCTAAGTACATCAAGTGAGGTCCAGTAGACATAGCTAAGTACATCAAGTGAGGTCTAGTAGACATAGCTAAGTACATCAAGTGAGGTCTGGTAGACATAGCTAAGTCCATCAAGTGAGGTCTAGTAGACATAGCTAAGTACATCAAGTGAGGTCTAGTAGACATAGCTAAGTACATCAAGTGAGGTCTGGTAGACATAGCTAAGTCCATCAAGTGAGGTCTAGTAGACATAGCTAAGTCCATCAAGTGAGGTCTAGTAGACATAGCTAAGTACATCAAGTGAGGTCTAGTAGACATAGCTAAGTACATCAAGTGAGGTCTAGTAGACATAGCTAAGTACATCAAGTGAGGTCTGGTAGACATAGCTAAGTCCATCAAGTGAGGTCTAGTAGACATAGCTAAGTACATCAAGTGAGGTCCAGTAGACATAGCTAAGTACATCAAGTGAGGTCTAGTAGACATAGCTAAGTACATCAAGTGAGGTCCAGTAGACATAGCTAAGTACATCAAGTGAGGTCTAGTAGACATAGCTAAGTACATCAAGTGAGGTCCAGTAGACATAGCTAAGTACATCAAGTGAGGTCTAGTAGACATAGCTAAGTACATCAAGTGAGGTCCAGTAGACATAGCTAAGTACATCAAGTGAGGTCCAGTAGACATAGCTAAGTACATCAAGTGAGGTCCAGTAGACATAGCTAAGTACATCAAGTGAGGTCCAGTAGACATAGCTAAGTACATCAAGTGAGGTCTAGTAGACATAGCTAAGTACATCAAGTGAGGTCCAGTAGATATAGCTAAGTACATCACGTGAGGTCCAGTAGACATAGCTAAGTACATCAAGTGAGGTCCAGTAGACATAGCTAAGTACATCAAGTGAGGTCTGGTAGACATAGCTAAGTACATCAAGTGAGGTCCAGTAGACATAGCTAAGTACATCAAGTGAGGTCTAGTAGACATAGCTAAGTCCATCAAGTGAGGTCTAGTAGACATAGCTAAGTCCATCAAGTGAGGTCTGGTAGACATAGCTAAGTACATCAAGTGAGGTCTAGTAGACATACCTAAGTCCATCAAGTGAGGTCTAGTAGACATAGCTAAGTCCATCAAGTGAGGTCCAGTAGACATAGCTAAGTACATCAAGTGAGGTCCAGTAGACATAGCTAAGTACATCAAGTGAGGTCTAGTAGACATAGCTAAGTACATCAAGTGAGGTCTGGTAGACATAGCTAAGTCCATCAAGTGAGGTCTAGTAGACATAGCTAAGTACATCAAGTGAGGTCTAGTAGACATAGCTAAGTACATCAAGTGAGGTCTGGTAGACATAGCTAAGTCCATCAAGTGAGGTCTAGTAGACATAGCTAAGTCCATCAAGTGAGGTCTAGTAGACATAGCTAAGTACATCAAGTGAAGTCTAGTAGACATAGCTAAGTACATCAAGTGAGGTCTAGTAGACATAGCTAAGTACATCAAGTGAGGTCTGGTAGACATAGCTAAGTCCATCAAGTGAGGTCTAGTAGACATAGCTAAGTACATCAAGTGAGGTCCAGTAGACATAGCTAAGTACATCAAGTGAGGTCTAGTAGACATAGCTAAGTACATCAAGTGAGGTCTAGTAGACATAGCTAAGTACATCAAGTGAGGTCCAGTAGACATAGCTAAGTACATCAAGTGAGGTCCAGTAGACATAGCTAAGTACATCAAGTGAGGTCCAGTAGACATAGCTAAGTACATCAAGTGAGGTCTAGTAGACATAGCTAAGTACATCAAGTGAGGTCTGGTAGACATAGCTAAGTACATCAAGTGAGGTCCAGTAGACATAGCTAAGTACATCAAGTGAGGTCTAGTAGACATAGCTAAGTACATCAAGTGAGGTCCAGTAGACATAGCTAAGTACATCAAGTGAGGTCCAGTAGACATAGCTAAGTACATCAAGTGAGGTCTAGTAGACATAGCTAAGTACATCAAGTGAGGTCTAGTAGACATAGCTAAGTACATCAAGTGAGGTCTAGTAGACATAGCTAAGTACATCAAGTGAGGTCTGGTAGACATAGCTAAGTCCATCAAGTGAGGTCCAGTAGACATAGCTAAGTACATCAAGTGAGGTCTAGTAGACATAGCTAAGTACATCAAGTGAGGTCTAGTAAACATAGCTAAGTACATCAAGTGAGGTCTAGTAGACATAGCTAAGTCCATCAAGTGAGGTCTAGTAGACATAGCTAAGTACATCAAGTGAGGTCTAGTAGACATAGCTAAGTACATCAAGTGAGGTCTAGTAGACATAGCTAAGTACATCAAGTGAGGTCTAGTAGACATAGCTAAGTCCATCAAGTGAGGTCCAGTAGACATAGCTAAGTCCATCAAGTGAGGTCCAGTAGACATAGCTAAGTCCATCAAGTGAGGTCCAGTAGACATAGCTAAGTACATCAAGTGAGGTCTGGTAGACATAGCTAAGTCCATCAAGTGAGGTCTAGTAGACATAGCTAAGTCCATCAAGTGAGGTCTAGTAGACATAGCTAAGTACATCAAGTGAGGTCTGGTAGACATAGCTAAGTACATCAAGTGAGGTCTAGTAGACATAGCTAAGTACATCAAGTGAGGTCTAGTAGACATAGCTAAGTACATCAAGTGAGGTCTAGTAGACATAGCTAAGTACATCAAGTGAGGTCTAGTAGACATAGCTAAGTACATCAAGTGAGGTCTAGTAGACATAGCTAAGTCCATCAAGTGAGGTCTAGTAGACATAGCTAAGTACATCAAGTGAGGTCTAGTAGACATAGCTAAGTACATCAAGTGAGGTCTAGTAGACATAGCTAAGTACATCAAGTGAGGTCTAGTAGACATAGCTAAGTCCATCAAGTGAGGTCCAGTAGACATAGCTAAGTCCATCAAGTGAGGTCCAGTAGACATAGCTAAGTCCATCAAGTGAGGTCCAGTAGACATAGCTAAGTACATCAAGTGAGGTCTAGTAGACATAGCTAAGTACATCAAGTGAGGTCTAGTAGACATAGCTAAGTCCATCAAGTGAGGTCCAGTAGACATAGCTAAGTACATCAAGAGAGGTCCAGTAGACATAGCTAAGTCCATCAAGTGAGGTCCAGTAGACATAGCTAAGTCCATCAAGTGAGGTCCAGTAGACATAGCTAAGTCCATCAAGTGAGGTCTAGTAGACATAGCTAAGTACATCAAGTGAGGTCTAGTAGACATAGCTAAGTCCATCAAGTGAGGTCCAGTAGACATAGCTAAGTACATCAAGTGAGGTCCAGTAGACATAGCTAAGTACATCAAGTGAGGTCTAGTAGACATAGCTAAGTACATCAAGTGAGGTCTAGTAGACATAGCTAAGTACATCAAGTGAGGTCTAGTAGACATAGCTAAGTACATCAAGTGAGGTCCAGTAGACATAGCTAAGTACATCAAGTGAGGTCTAGTAGACATAGCTAAGTACATCAAGTGAGGTCCAGTAGACATAGCTAAGTACATCAAGTGAGGTCCAGTAGACATAGCTAAGTACATCAAGTGAGGTCCAGTAGACATAGCTAAGTACATCAAGTGAGGTCCAGTAGACATAGCTAAGTACATCAAGTGAGGTCCAGTAGACATAGCTAAGTACATCAAGTGAGGTCCAGTAGACATAGCTAAGTACATCAAGTGAGGTCCAGTAGACATAGCTAAGTACATCAAGTGAGGTCTAGTAGACATAGCTAAGTCCATCAAGTGAGGTCTAGTAGACATAGCTAAGTACATCAAGTGAGGTCTAGTAGACATAGCTAAGTACATCAAGTGAGGTCCAGTAGACATAGCTAAGTCCATCAAGTGAGGTCCAGTAGACATAGCTAAGTACATCAAGTGAGGTCCAGTAGACATAGTTAAGTACATCAAGTGAGGTCCAGGAGACATAGCTAAGTCCATCAAGTGAGGTCCAGTAGACATAGCAAAGTACATCAAGTGAGGTCCAGTAGACATAGCTAAGTACATCAAGTGAGGTCCAGTAGACATAGCTAAGTACATCAAGTGAGGTCCAGTAGACATAGCTAAGTACATCAAGTGAGGTCCAGTAGACATAGCTAAGTCCATCAAGTGAGGTCCAGTAGACATAGCTAAGTACATCAAGTGAGGTCTAGTAGACATAGCTAAGTACATCAAGTGAGGTCTAGTAGACATAGCTAAGTCCATCAAGTGAGGTCTAGTAGACATAGCTAAGTCCATCAAGTGAGGTCTAGTAGACATAGCTAAGTCCATCAAGTGAGGTCTAGTAGACATAGCTAAGTCCATCAAGTGAGGTCTAGTAGACATAGCTAAGTACATCAAGTGAGGTCCAGTAGACATAGCTAAGTACATCAAGTCAGGTCTAGTAGACATAGCTAAGTCCATCAAGTGAGGTCTAGTAGACATAGCTAAGTACATCAAGTGAGGTCCAGTAGACATAGCTAAGTCCATCAAGTGAGGTCTAGTAGACATAGCTAAGTCCATCAAGTGAGGTCTAGTAGACATAGCTAAGTCCATCATGTGAGGTCTAGTAGACATAGCTAAGTCCATCAAGTGAGGTCTAGTAGACATAGCTAAGTCCATCAAGTGAGGTCTAGTAGACATAGCTAAGTACATCAAGTGAGGTCTAGTAGACATAGCTAAGTACATCAAGTGAGGTCTAGTAGACATAGCTAAGTACATCAAGTGAGGTCTAGTAGACATAGCTAAGTACATCAAGTGAGGTCCAGTAGACATAGCTAAGTACATCAAGTGAGGTCTAGTAGACATAGCTAAGTACATCAAGTGAGGTCCAGTAGACATAGCTAAGTCCATCAAGTGAGGTCTAGTAGACATAGCTAAGTACATCAAGTGAGGTCCAGTAGACATAGCTAAGTACATCAAGTGAGGTCTGGTAGACATAGCTAAGTACATCAAGTGAGGTCCAGTAGACATAGCTAAGTACATCAAGTGAGGTCTAGTAGACATAGCTAAGTACATCAAGTGAGGTCTGGTAGACATAGCTAAGTCCATCAAGTGAGGTCTGGTAGACATAGCTAAGTACATCAAGTGAGGTCCAGTAGACATAGCTAAGTACATCAAGTGAGGTCCAGTAGACATAGCTAAGTACATCAAGTGAGGTCCAGTAGACATAGCTAAGTACATCAAGTGAGGTCTAGTAGACATAGCTAAGTCCATCAAGTGAGGTCTAGTAGACATAGCTAAGTCCATCAAGTGAGGTCTAGTAGACATAGCTAAGTCCATCAAGTGAGGTCCAGTAGACATAGCTAAGTCCATCAAGTGAGGTCCAGTAGACATAGCTAAGTACATCAAGTGAGGTCCAGTAGACATAGCTAAGTACATCAAGTGAGGTCCAGTAGACATAGCTAAGTCCATCAAGTGAGGTCCAGTAGACATAGCTAAGTACATCAAGTGAGGTCCAGTAGACATAGCTAAGTACATCAAGTGAGGTCTAGTAGACATAGCTAAGTACATCAAGTGAGGTCTAGTAGACATAGCTAAGTCCATCAAGTGAGGTCTAGTAGACATAGCTAAGTCCATCAAGTGAGGTCTAGTAGACATAGCTAAGTCCATCAAGTGAGGTCCAGTAGACATAGCTAAGTACATCAAGTGAGGTCCAGTAGACATAGCTAAGTACATCAAGTGAGGTCCAGTAGACATAGCTAAGTACATCAAGTGAGGTCTAGTAGACATAGCTAAGTACATCAAGTGAGGTCTGGTAGACATAGCTAAGTCCATCAAGTGAGGTCTAGTAGACATAGCTAAGTACATCAAGTGAGGTCTAGTAGACATAGCTAAGTACATCAAGTGAGGTCTGGTAGACATAGCTAAGTCCATCAAGTGAGGTCTAGTAGACATAGCTAAGTCCATCAAGTGAGGTCTAGTAGACATAGCTAAGTACATCAAGTGAGGTCTAGTAGACATAGCTAAGTACATCAAGTGAGGTCTAGTAGACATAGCTAAGTACATCAAGTGAGGTCTGGTAGACATAGCTAAGTCCATCAAGTGAGGTCTAGTAGACATAGCTAAGTACATCAAGTGAGGTCCAGTAGACATAGCTAAGTACATCAAGTGAGGTCTAGTAGACATAGCTAAGTACATCAAGTGAGGTCCAGTAGACATAGCTAAGTACATCAAGTGAGGTCTAGTAGACATAGCTAAGTACATCAAGTGAGGTCCAGTAGACATAGCTAAGTACATCAAGTGAGGTCTAGTAGACATAGCTAAGTACATCAAGTGAGGTCTAGTAGACATAGCTAAGTACATCAAGTGAGGTCTAGTAGACATAGCTAAGTACATCAAGTGAGGTCAAGTAGACATAGCTAAGTACATCAAGTGAGGTCTAGTAGACATAGCTAAGTACATCAAGTGAGGTCCAGTAGACATAGCTAAGTACATCAAGTGAGGTCCAGTAGACATAGCTAAGTACATCAAGTGAGGTCCAGTAGACATAGCTAAGTACATCAAGTGAGGTCTAGTAGACATAGCTAAGTACATCAAGTGAGGTCCAGTAGACATAGCTAAGTACATCAAGTGAGGTCCAGTAGACATAGCTAAGTACATCAAGTGAGGTCCAGTAGACTTAGCTAAGTACATCAAGTGAGGTCTGGTAGACATAGATAAGTACATCAAGTGAGGTCCAGTAGACATAGCTAAGTACATCAAGTGAGGTCTAGTAGACATAGCTAAGTCCATCAAGTGAGGTCTAGTAGACATAGCTAAGTACATCAAGTGAGGTCTAGTAGACATAGCTAAGTACATCAAGTGAGGTCTGGTAGACATAGCTAAGTACATCAAGTGAGGTCTAGTAGACATAGCTAAGTCCATCAAGTGAGGTCCAGTAGACATAGCTAAGTACATCAAGTGAGGTCCAGTAGACATAGCTAAGTACATCAAGTGAGGTCCAGTAGACATAGCTAAGTACATCAAGTGAGGTCTAGTAGACATAGCTAAGTACATCAAGTGAGGTCTGGTAGACATAGCTAAGTCCATCAAGTGAGGTCTAGTAGACATAGCTAAGTACATCAAGTGAGGTCTAGTAGACATAGCTAAGTACATCAAGTGAGGTCTGGTAGACATAGCTAAGTCCATCAAGTGAGGTCTAGTAGACATAGCTAAGTCCATCAAGTGAGGTCTAGTAGACATAGCTAAGTACATCAAGTGAGGTCTAGTAGACATAGCTAAGTACATCAAGTGAGGTCTAGTAGACATAGCTAAGTACATCAAGTGAGGTCTGGTAGACATAGCTAAGTCCATCAAGTGAGGTCTAGTAGACATAGCTAAGTACATCAAGTGAGGTCCAGTAGACATAGCTAAGTACATCAAGTGAGGTCTAGTAGACATAGCTAAGTACATCAAGTGAGGTCCAGTAGACATAGCTAAGTACATCAAGTGAGGTCTAGTAGACATAGCTAAGTACATCAAGTGAGGTCCAGTAGACATAGCTAAGTACATCAAGTGAGGTCTAGTAGACATAGCTAAGTACATCAAGTGAGGTCCAGTAGACATAGCTAAGTACATCAAGTGAGGTCCAGTAGACATAGCTAAGTACATCAAGTGAGGTCCAGTAGACATAGCTAAGTACATCAAGTGAGGTCCAGTAGACATAGCTAAGTACATCAAGTGAGGTCTAGTAGACATAGCTAAGTACATCAAGTGAGGTCCAGTAGATATAGCTAAGTACATCACGTGAGGTCCAGTAGACATAGCTAAGTACATCAAGTGAGGTCCAGTAGACATAGCTAAGTACATCAAGTGAGGTCTGGTAGACATAGCTAAGTACATCAAGTGAGGTCCAGTAGACATAGCTAAGTACATCAAGTGAGGTCTAGTAGACATAGCTAAGTCCATCAAGTGAGGTCTAGTAGACATAGCTAAGTACATCAAGTGAGGTCTAGTAGACATAGCTAAGTACATCAAGTGAGGTCTGGTAGACATAGCTAAGTACATCAAGTGAGGTCTAGTAGACATAGCTAAGTACATCAAGTGAGGTCTAGTAGACATAGCTAAGTACATCAAGTGAGGTCTAGTAGACATAGCTAAGTACATCAAGTGAGGTCCAGTAGACATAGCTAAGTACATCAAGTGAGGTCTAGTAGACATAGCTAAGTACTTCAAGTGAGGTCTAGTAGACATAGCTAAGTACATCAAGTGAGGTCTAGTAGACATAGCTAAGTACATCAAGTGAGGTCCAGTAGACATAGCTAAGTACATCAAGTGAGGTCCAGTAGACATAGCTAAGTCCATCAAGTGAGGTCTAGTAGACATAGCTAAGTACATCAAGTGAGGTCTGGTAGACATAGCTAAGTACATCAAGTGAGGTCTAGTAGACATAGCTAAGTACATCAAGTGAGGTCCAGTAGACATAGCTAAGTACATCAAGTGAGGTCCAGTAGACATAGCTAAGTACATCAAGTGAGGTCTAGTAGACATAGCTAAGTCCATCAAGTGAGGTCTAGTAGACATAGCTAAGTACATCAAGTGAGGTCCAGTAGACATAGCTAAGTACATCAAGTGAGGTCCAGTAGACATAGCTAAGTACATCAAGTGAGGTCTAGTAGACATAGCTAAGTACATCAAGTGAGGTCTAGTAGACATAGCTAAGTACATCAAGTGAGGTCTAGTAGACATAGCTAAGTACATCAAGTGAGGTCTAGTAGACATAGCTAAGTACATCAAGTGAGGTCTAGTAGACATAGCTAAGTACATCAAGTGAGGTCTGGTAGACATAGCTAAGTACATCAAGTGAGGTCTGGTAGACATAGCTAAGTACATCAAGTGAGGTCTAGTAGACATAGCTAAGTACATCAAGTGAGGTCTAGTAGACATAGCTAAGTACATCAAGTGAGGTCTAGTAGACATAGCTAAGTACATCAAGTGAGGTCTAGTAGACATAGCTAAGTACATCAAGTGAGGTCTAGTAGACATAGCTAAGTACATCAAGTGAGGTCTAGTAGACATAGCTAAGTACATCAAGTGAGGTCTAGTAGACATAGCTAAGTCCATCAAGTGAGGTCTGGTAGACATAGCTAAGTACATCAAGTGAGGTCTAGTAGACATAGCTAAGTCCATCAAGTGAGGTCTAGTAGACATAGCTAAGTCCATCAAGTGAGGTCCAGTAGACATAGCTAAGTACATCAAGTGAGGTCCAGTAGACATAGCTAAGTACATCAAGTGAGGTCTAGTAGACATAGCTAAGTACATCAAGTGAGGTCTGGTAGACATAGCTAAGTCCATCAAGTGAGGTCTAGTAGACATAGCTAAGTACATCAAGTGAGGTCTAGTAGACATAGCTAAGTACATCAAGTGAGGTCTGGTAGACATAGCTAAGTCCATCAAGTGAGGTCTAGTAGACATAGCTAAGTCCATCAAGTGAGGTCTAGTAGACATAGCTAAGTACATCAAGTGAGGTCTAGTAGACATAGCTAAGTACATCAAGTGAGGTCTAGTAGACATAGCTAAGTACATCAAGTGAGGTCTGGTAGACATAGCTAAGTCCATCAAGTGAGGTCTAGTAGACATAGCTAAGTACATCAAGTGAGGTCCAGTAGACATAGCTAAGTACATCAAGTGAGGTCTAGTAGACATAGCTAAGTACATCAAGTGAGGTCCAGTATACATAGCTAAGTACATCAAGTGAGGTCTAGTAGACATAGCTAAGTACATCAAGTGAGGTCCAGTAGACACAGCTAAGTACATCAAGTGAGGTCTAGTAGACATAGCTAAGTACATCAAGTGAGGTCTAGTAGACATAGCTAAGTACATCAAGTGAGGTCTAGTAGACATAGCTAAGTACATCAAGTGAGGTCAAGTAGACATAGCTAAGTACATCAAGTGAGCTCTAGTAGACATAGCTAAGTACATCAAGTGAGGTCCAGTAGACATAGCTAAGTACATCAAGTGAGGTCCAGTAGACATAGCTAAGTACATCAAGTGAGGTCCAGTAGACATAGCTAAGTACATCAAGTGAGGTCCAGTAGACATAGCTAAGTACATCAAGTGAGGTCTAGTAGACATAGCTAAGTCCATCAAGTGAGGTCTAGTAGACATAGCTAAGTACATCAAGTGAGGTCCAGTAGACATAGCTAAGTACATCAAGTCAGGTCTAGTAGACATAGCTAAGTCCATCAAGTGAGGTCTAGTAGACATAGCTAAGTACATCAAGTGAGGTCCAGTAGACATAGCTAAGTCCATCAAGTGAGGTCTAGTAGACATAGCTAAGTCCATCAAGTGAGGTCTAGTAGACATAGCTAAGTCCATCAAGTGAGGTCTAGTAGACATAGCTAAGTCCATCAAGTGAGGTCTAGTAGACATAGCTAAGTCCATCAAGTGAGGTCTAGTAGACATAGCTAAGTACATCAAGTGAGGTCTAGTAGACATAGCTAAGTACATCAAGTGAGGTCTAGTAGACATAGCTAAGTACATCAAGTGAGGTCTAGTAGACATAGCTAAGTACATCAAGTGAGGTCCAGTAGACATAGCTAAGTACATCAAGTGAGGTCTAGTAGACATAGCTAAGTACATCAAGTGAGGTCCAGTAGACATAGCTAAGTCCATCAAGTGAGGTCTAGTAGACATAGCTAAGTACATCAAGTGAGGTCCAGTAGACATAGCTAAGTACATCAAGTGAGGTCTGGTAGACATAGCTAAGTACATCAAGTGAGGTCCAGTAGACATAGCTAAGTACATCAAGTGAGGTCTAGTAGACATAGCTAAGTACATCAAGTGAGGTCTGGTAGACATAGCTAAGTCCATCAAGTGAGGTCTGGTAGACATAGCTAAGTACATCAAGTGAGGTCCAGTAGACATAGCTAAGTACATCAAGTGAGGTCCAGTAGACATAGCTAAGTACATCAAGTGAGGTCCAGTAGACATAGCTAAGTACATCAAGTGAGGTCTAGTAGACATAGCTAAGTCCATCAAGTGAGGTCTAGTAGACATAGCTAAGTCCATCAAGTGAGGTCTAGTAGACATAGCTAAGTCCATCAAGTGAGGTCCAGTAGACATAGCTAAGTCCATCAAGTGAGGTCCAGTAGACATAGCTATGTACATCAAGTGAGGTCCAGTAGACATAGCTAAGTACATCAAGTGAGGTCCAGTAGACATAGCTAAGTCCATCAAGTGAGGTCCAGTAGACATAGCTAAGTACATCAAGTGAGGTCCAGTAGACATTGCTAAGTACATCAAGTGAGGTCTAGTAGACATAGCTAAGTACATCAAGTGAGGTCTAGTAGACATAGCTAAGTCCATCAAGTGAGGTCTAGTAGACATAGCTAAGTCCATCAAGTGAGGTCTAGTAGACATAGCTAAGTCCATCAAGTGAGGTCCAGTAGACATAGCTAAGTACATCAAGGGAGGTCCAGTAGACATAGCTAAGTACATCAAGTGAGGTCCAGTAGACATAGCTAAGTACATCAAGTGAGGTCTAGTAGACATAGCTAAGTACATCAAGTGAGGTCTGGTAGACATAGCTAAGTCCATCAAGTGAGGTCTAGTAGACATAGCTAAGTACATCAAGTGAGGTCTAGTAGACATAGCTAAGTACATCAAGTGAGGTCTGGTAGACATAGCTAAGTCCATCAAGTGAGGTCTAGTAGACATAGCTAAGTCCATCAAGTGAGGTCTAGTAGACATAGCTAAGTACATCAAGTGAGGTCTAGTAGACATAGCTAAGTACATCAAGTGAGGTCTAGTAGACATAGCTAAGTACATCAAGTGAGGTCTGGTAGACATAGCTAAGTCCATCAAGTGAGGTCTAGTAGACATAGCTAAGTACATCAAGTGAGGTCCAGTAGACATAGCTAAGTACATCAAGTGAGGTCTAGTAGACATAGCTAAGTACATCAAGTGAGGTCCAGTAGACATAGCTAAGTACATCAAGTGAGGTCTAGTAGACATAGCTAAGTACATCAAGTGAGGTCCAGTAGACATAGCTAAGTACATCAAGTGAGGTCTAGTAGACATAGCTAAGTACATCAAGTGAGGTCTAGTAGACATAGCTAAGTACATCAAGTGAGGTCTAGTAGACATAGCTAAGTACATCAAGTGAGGTCAAGTAGACATAGCTAAGTACATCAAGTGAGGTCTAGTAGACATAGCTAAGTACATCAAGTGAGGTCCAGTAGACATAGCTAAGTACATCAAGTGAGGTCCAGTGGACATAGCTAAGTACATCAAGTGAGGTCCAGTAGACATAGCTAAGTACATCAAGTGAGGTCCAGTAGACATAGCTAAGTACATCAAGTGAGGTCTAGTAGACATAGCTAAGTACATCAAGTGAGGTCCAGTAGACATAGCTAAGTACATCAAGTGAGGTCCAGTAGACATAGCTAAGTACATCAAGTGAGGTCCAGTAGACTTAGCTAAGTACATCAAGTGAGGTCTGGTAGACATAGCTAAGTACATCAAGTGAGGTCCAGTAGACATAGCTAAGTACATCAAGTGAGGTCTAGTAGACATAGCTAAGTCCATCAAGTGAGGTCTAGTAGACATAGCTAAGTACATCAAGTGAGGTCTAGTAGACATAGCTAAGTACATCAAGTGAGGTCTGGTAGACATAGCTAAGTACATCAAGTGAGGTCTAGTAGACATAGCTAAGTCCATCAAGTGAGGTCCAGTAGACATAGCTAAGTACATCAAGTGAGGTCCAGTAGACATAGCTAAGTACATCAAGTGAGGTCCAGTAGACATAGCTAAGTACATCAAGTGAGGTCTAGTAGACATAGCTAAGTACATCAAGTGAGGTCTGGTAGACATAGCTAAGTCCATCAAGTGAGGTCTAGTAGACATAGCTAAGTACATCAAGTGAGGTCTAGTAGACATAGCTAAGTACATCAAGTGAGGTCTGGTAGACATAGCTAAGTCCATCAAGTGAGGTCTAGTAGACATAGCTAAGTCCATCAAGTGAGGTCTAGTAGACATAGCTAAGTACATCAAGTGAGGTCTAGTAGACATAGCTAAGTACATCAAGTGAGGTCTAGTAGACATAGCTAAGTACATCAAGTGAGGTCTGGTAGACATAGCTAAGTCCATCAAGTGAGGTCTAGTAGACATAGCTAAGTACATCAAGTGAGGTCCAGTAGACATAGCTAAGTACATCAAGTGAGGTCTAGTAGACATAGCTAAGTACATCAAGTGAGGTCCAGTAGACATAGCTAAGTACATCAAGTGAGGTCTAGTAGACATAGCTAAGTACATCAAGTGAGGTCCAGTAGACATAGCTAAGTACATCAAGTGAGGTCTAGTAGACATAGCTAAGTACATCAAGTGAGGTCCAGTAGACATAGCTAAGTACATCAAGTGAGGTCCAGTAGACATAGCTAAGTACATCAAGTGAGGTCCAGTAGACATAGCTAAGTACATCAAGTGAGGTCCAGTAGACATAGCTAAGTACATCAAGTGAGGTCTAGTAGACATAGCTAAGTACATCAAGTGAGGTCCAGTAGATATAGCTAAGTACATCAAGTGAGGTCCAGTAGACATAGCTAAGTACATCAAGTGAGGTCCAGTAGACATAGCTAAGTACATCAAGTGAGGTCTGGTAGACATAGCTAAGTACATCAAGTGAGGTCCAGTAGACATAGCTAAGTACATCAAGTGAGGTCTAGTAGACATAGCTAAGTCCATCAAGTGAGGTCTAGTAGACATAGCTAAGTACATCAAGTGAGGTCTAGTAGACATAGCTAAGTACATCAAGTGAGGTCTGGTAGACATAGCTAAGTACATCAAGTGAGGTCTAGTAGACATAGCTAAGTACATCAAGTGAGGTCTAGTAGACATAGCTAAGTACATCAAGTGAGGTCTAGTAGACATAGCTAAGTACATCAAGTGAGGTCCAGTAGACATAGCTAAGTACATCAAGTGAGGTCTAGTAGACATAGCTAAGTACATCAAGTGAGGTCTAGTAGACATAGCTAAGTACATCAAGTGAGGTCTAGTAGACATAGCTAAGTACATCAAGTGAGGTCCAGTAGACATAGCTAAGTACATCAAGTGAGGTCCAGTAGACATAGCTAAGTCCATCAAGTGAGGTCTAGTAGACATAGCTAAGTACATCAAGTGAGGTCTGGTAGACATAGCTAAGTACATCAAGTGAGGTCTAGTAGACATAGCTAAGTACATCAAGTGAGGTCCAGTAGACATAGCTAAGTACATCAAGTGAGGTCCAGTAGACATAGCTAAGTACATCAAGTGAGGTCTAGTAGACATAGCTAAGTCCATCAAGTGAGGTCTAGTAGACATAGCTAAGTACATCAAGTGAGGTCCAGTAGACATAGCTAAGTACATCAAGTGAGGTCCAGTAGACATAGCTAAGTACATCAAGTGAGGTCTAGTAGACATAGCTAAGTACATCAAGTGAGGTCTAGTAGACATAGCTAAGTACATCAAGTGAGGTCTAGTAGACATAGCTAAGTACATCAAGTGAGGTCTAGTAGACATAGCTAAGTACATCAAGTGAGGTCTAGTAGACATAGCTAAGTACATCAAGTGAGGTCTGGTAGACATAGCTAAGTACATCAAGTGAGGTCTGGTAGACATAGCTAAGTACATCAAGTGAGGTCTAGTAGACATAGCTAAGTACATCAAGTGAGGTCTAGTAGACATAGCTAAGTACATCAAGTGAGGTCTAGTAGACATAGCTAAGTACATCAAGTGAGGTCTAGTAGACATAGCTAAGTACATCAAGTGAGGTCTAGTAGACATAGCTAAGTACATCAAGTGAGGTCTAGTAGACATAGCTAAGTACATCAAGTGAGGTCTAGTAGACATAGCTAAGTCCATCAAGTGAGGTCTGGTAGACATAGCTAAGTACATCAAGTGAGGTCTAGTAGACATAGCTAAGTCCATCAAGTGAGGTCTAGTAGACATAGCTAAGTCCATCAAGTGAGGTCCAGTAGACATAGCTAAGTACATCAAGTGAGGTCCAGTAGACATAGCTAAGTACATCAAGTGAGGTCTAGTAGACATAGCTAAGTACATCAAGTGAGGTCTGGTAGACATAGCTAAGTCCATCAAGTGAGGTCTAGTAGACATAGCTAAGTACATCAAGTGAGGTCTAGTAGACATAGCTAAGTACATCAAGTGAGGTCTGGTAGACATAGCTAAGTCCATCAAGTGAGGTCTAGTAGACATAGCTAAGTCCATCAAGTGAGGTCTAGTAGACATAGCTAAGTACATCAAGTGAGGTCTAGTAGACATAGCTAAGTACATCAAGTGAGGTCTAGTAGACATAGCTAAGTACATCAAGTGAGGTCTGGTAGACATAGCTAAGTCCATCAAGTGAGGTCTAGTAGACATAGCTAAGTACATCAAGTGAGGTCCAGTAGACATAGCTAAGTACATCAAGTGAGGTCTAGTAGACATAGCTAAGTACATCAAGTGAGGTCCAGTAGACATAGCTAAGTACATCAAGTGAGGTCTAGTAGACATAGCTAAGTACATCAAGTGAGGTCCAGTAGACACAGCTAAGTACATCAAGTGAGGTCTAGTAGACATAGCTAAGTACATCAAGTGAGGTCTAGTAGACATAGCTAAGTACATCAAGTGAGGTCTAGTAGACATAGCTAAGTACATCAAGTGAGGTCAAGTAGACATAGCTAAGTACATCAAGTGAGCTCTAGTAGACATAGCTAAGTACATCAAGTGAGGTCCAGTAGACATAGCTAAGTACATCAAGTGAGGTCCAGTAGACATAGCTAAGTACATCAAGTGAGGTCCAGTAGACATAGCTAAGTACATCAAGTGAGGTCCAGTAGACATAGCTAAGTACATCAAGTGAGGTCTAGTAGACATAGCTAAGTACATCAAGTGAGGTCCAGTAGACATAGCTAAGTACATCAAGTGAGGTCCAGTAGACATAGCTAAGTACATCAAGTGAGGTCCAGTAGACATAGCTAAGTACATCAAGTGAGGTCTGGTAGACATAGCTAAGTACATCAAGTGAGGTCCAGTAGACATAGCTAAGTACATCAAGTGAGGTCTAGTAGACATAGCTAAGTCCATCAAGTGAGGTCTAGTAGACATAGCTAAGTACATCAAGTGAGGTCTAGTAGACATAGCTAAGTACATCAAGTGAGGTCTGGTAGACATAGCTAAGTACATCAAGTGAGGTCTAGTAGACATAGCTAAGTACATCAAGTGAGGTCTAGTAGACATAGCTAAGTACATCAAGTGAGGTCTAGTAGACATAGCTAAGTACATCAAGTGAGGTCCAGTAGACATAGCTAAGTACATCAAGTGAGGTCTAGTAGACATAGCTAAGTACATCAAGTGAGGTCTAGTAGACATAGCTAAGTACATCAAGTGAGGTCTAGTAGACATAGCTAAGTACATCAAGTGAGGTCCAGTAGACATAGCTAAGTACATCAAGTGAGGTCCAGTAGACATAGCTAAGTCCATCAAGTGAGGTCTAGTAGACATAGCTAAGTACATCAAGTGAGGTCTGGTAGACATAGCTAAGTACATCAAGTGAGGTCTAGTAGACATAGCTAAGTACATCAAGTGAGGTCCAGTAGACATAGCTAAGTACATCAAGTGAGGTCCAGTAGACATAGCTAAGTACATCAAGTGAGGTCTAGTAGACATAGCTAAGTCCATCAAGTGAGGTCTAGTAGACATAGCTAAGTACATCAAGTGAGGTCCAGTAGACATAGCTAAGTACATCAAGTGAGGTCCAGTAGACATAGCTAAGTACATCAAGTGAGGTCTAGTAGACATAGCTAAGTACATCAAGTGAGGTCTAGTAGACATAGCTAAGTACATCAAGTGAGGTCTAGTAGACATAGCTAAGTACATCAAGTGAGGTCTAGTAGACATAGCTAAGTACATCAAGTGAGGTCTAGTAGACATAGCTAAGTACATCAAGTGAGGTCTGGTAGACATAGCTAAGTACATCAAGTGAGGTCTGGTAGACATAGCTAAGTGCATCAAGTGAGGTCTAGTAGACATAGCTAAGTACATCAAGTGAGGTCTAGTAGACATAGCTAAGTACATCAAGTGAGGTCTAGTAGACATAGCTAAGTACATCAAGTGAGGTCTAGTAGACATAGCTAAGTACATCAAGTGAGGTCTAGTAGACATAGCTAAGTACATCAAGTGAGGTCTAGTAGACATAGCTAAGAACATCAAGTGAGGTCTAGTAGACATAGCTAAGTCCATCAAGTGAGGTCTGGTAGACATAGCTAAGTACATCAAGTGAGGTCTAGTAGACATAGCTAAGTACATCAAGTGAGGTCTAGTAGACATAGCTAAGTACATCAAGTGAGGTCAAGTAGACATAGCTAAGTACATCAAGTGAGGTCCAGTAGACATAGCTAAGTACATCAAGTGAGGTCTAGTAGACATAGCTAAGTACATCAAGTGAGGTCCAGTAGACATAGCTAAGTACATCAAGTGAGGTCTAGTAGACATAGCTAAGTACATCAAGTGAGGTCCAGTAGACATAGCTAAGTACATCAAGTGAGGTCTAGTAGACATAGCTAAGTACATCAAGTGAGGTCCAGTAGACATAGCTAAGTACATCAAGTGAGGTCTAGTAGACATAGCTAAGTACATCAAGTGAGGTCTAGTAGACATAGCTAAGTACATCAAGTGAGGTCTAGTAGACATAGCTAAGTACATCAAGTGAGGTCCAGTAGACATAGCTAAGTACATCAAGTGAGGTCCAGTAGACATAGCTAAGTACATCAAGTGAGGTCCAGTAGACATAGCTAAGTACATCAAGTGAGGTCTAGTAGACATAGCTAAGTCCATCAAGTGAGGTCTGGAAGACATAGCTAAGTCCATCAAGTGAGGTCCAGTAGACATAGCTAAGTACATCAAGTGAGGTCTAGTAGACATAGCTAAGTACATCAAGTGAGGTCTAGTAGACATAGCTAAGTACATCAAGTGAGGTCCAGTAGACATAGCTAAGTACATCAAGTGAGGTCTAGTAGACATAGCTAAGTCCATCAAGTGAGGTCTGGTAGACATAGCTAAGTCCATCAAGTGAGGTCCAGTAGACATAGCTAAGTACATCAAGTGAGGTCTAGTAGACATAGCTAAGTACATCAAGTGAGGTCTAGTAGACATAGCTAAGTACATCAAGTGAGGTCCAGTAGACATAGCTAAGTCCATCAAGTGAGGTCTAGTAGACATAGCTAAGTACATCAAGTGAGGTCTAGTAGACATAGCTAAGTACATCAAGTGAGGTCTGGTAGACATAGCTAAGTACATCAAGTGAGGTCCAGTAGACATAGCTAAGTACATCAAGTGAGGTCTAGTAGACATAGCTAAGTACATCAAGTGAGGTCCAGTAGACATAGCTAAGTACATCAAGTGAGGTCCAGTAGACATAGCTAAGTACATCAAGTGAGGTCTAGTAGACATAGCTAAGTACATCAAGTGAGGTCTAGTAGACATAGCTAAGTACATCAAGTGAGGTCTAGTAGACATAGCTAAGTACATCAAGTGAGGTCCAGTAGACATAGCTAAGTACATCAAGTGAGGTCTAGTAGACATAGCTAAGTACATCAAGTGAGGTCTAGTAGACATAGCTAAGTACATCAAGTGAGGTCCAGTAGACATAGCTAAGTCCATCAAGTGAGGTCTAGTAGACATAGCTAAGTACATCAAGTGAGGTCCAGTAGACATAGCTAAGTACATCAAGTGAGGTCTAGTAGACATAGCTAAGTACATCAAGTGAGGTCTAGTAGACATAGCTAAGTACATCAAGTGAGGTCTAGTAGACATAGCTAAGTACATCAAGTGAGGTCTAGTAGACATAGCTAAGTACATCAAGTGAGGTCCAGTAGACATAGCTAAGTACATCAAGTGAGGTCTAGTAGACATAGCTAAGTACATCAAGTGAGGTCTAGTAGACATAGCTAAGTACATCAAGTGAGGTCCAGTAGACATAGCTAAGTCCAGCAAGTGAGGTCTAGTAGACATAGCTAAGTACATCAAGTGAGGTCTAGTAGACATAGCTAAGTACATCAAGTGAGGTCCAGTAGACATAGCTAAGTACATCAAGTGAGGTCTAGTAGACATAGCTAAGTCCATCAAGTGAGGTCTGGTAGACATAGCTAAGTACATCAAGTGAGGTCTAGTAGACATAGCTAAGTCCATCAAGTGAGGTCCAGTAGACATAGCTAAGTACATCAAGTGAGGTCTAGTAGACATAGCTAAGTACATCAAGTGAGGTCTAGTAGACATAGCTAAGTACATCAAGTGAGGTCTGGTAGACATAGCTAAGTACATCAAGTGAGGTCTAGTAGACATAGCTAAGTACATCAAGTGAGGTCTAGTAGACATAGCTAAGTCCATCAAGTGAGGTCTAGTAGACATAGCTAAGTACATCAAGTGAGGTCAAGTAGACATAGCTAAGTCCATCAAGTGAGGTCTAGTAGACATAGCTAAGTACATCAAGTGAGGTCCAGTAGACATAGCTAAGTACATCAAGTGAGGTCTAGTAGACATAGCTAAGTCCATCAAGTGAGGTCTGGTAGACATAGCTAAGTACATCAAGTGAGGTCTAGTAGACATAGCTAAGTACATCAAGTGAGGTCTAGTAGACATAGCTAAGTACATCAAGTGAGGTCTAGTAGACATAGCTAAGTACATCAAGTGAGGTCTAGTAGACATAGCTAAGTACATCAAGTGAGGTCCAGTAGACATAGCTAAGTACATCAAGTGAGGTCCAGTAGACATAGCTAAGTACATCAAGTGAGGTCTGGTAGACATAGCTAAGTCCATCAAGTGAGGTCTAGTAGACATAGCTAAGTACATCAAGTGAGGTCCAGTAGACATAGCTAAGTACATCAAGTGAGGTCTGGTAGACATAGCTAAGTACATCAAGTGAGGTCCAGTAGACATAGCTAAGTACATCAAGTGAGGTCTGGTAGACATAGCTAAGTACATCAAGTGAGGTCCAGTAGACATAGCTAAGTACATCAAGTGAGGTCTAGTAGACATAGCTAAGTACATCAAGTGAGGTCCAGTAGACATAGCTAAGTACATCAAGTGAGGTCTAGTTGACATAGCTAAGTACATCAAGTGAGGTCTAGTAGACATAGCTAAGTACATCAAGTGAGGTCTAGTAGACATAGCTAAGTACATCAAGTGAGGTCTAGTAGACATAGCTAAGTACATCAAGTGAGGTCCAGTAGACATAGCTAAGTACATCAAGTGAGGTCTGGTAGACATAGCTAAGTACATCAAGTGAGGTCCAGTAGACATAGCTAAGTACATCAAGTGAGGTCTAGTAGACATAGCTAAGTACATCAAGTGAGGTCCAGCAGACATAGCTAAGTACATCAAGTGAGGTCTAGTAGACATAGCTAAGTCCATCAAGTGAGGTCTAGTAGACATAGCTAAGTACATCAAGTGAGGTCTAGTAGACATAGCTAAGTACATCAAGTGAGGTCTAGTAGACATAGCTAAGTACATCAAGTGAGGTCCAGTAGACATAGCTAAGTACATCAAGTGAGGTCTAGTAGACATAGCTAAGTCCATCAAGTGAGGTCTAGTAGACATAGCTAAGTACATCAAGTGAGGTCTAGTAGACATAGCTAAGTACATCAAGTGAGGTCTAGTAGACATAGCTAAGTACATCAAGTGAGGTCTAGTAGACATAGCTAAGTACATCAAGTGAGGTCTAGTAGACACAGCTAACTACATCAAGTGAGGTCTAGTAGACATAGCTAAGTACATCAAGTGAGGTCCAGTAGACATAGCTAAGTACATCAAGTGAGGTCTAGTAGACATAGCTAAGTCCATCAAGTGAGGTCTAGTAGACATAGCTAAGTACATCAAGTGAGGTCTAGTAGACATAGCTAAGTACATCAAGTGAGGTCCAGTAGACATAGCTAAGTACATCAAGTGAGGTCTAGTAGACATAGCTAAGTACATCAAGTGAGGTCTAGTAGACATAGCTAAGTACATCAAGTGAGGTCTAGTAGACATAGCTAAGTACATCAAGTGAGGTCTAGTAGACATAGCTAAGTACATCAAGTGAGGTCTGGTAGACATAGCTAAGTACATCAAGTGAGGTCTAGTAGACATAGCTAAGTACATCAAGTGAGGTCCAGTAGACATAGCTAAGTACATCAAGTGAGGTCTAGTAGACATAGCTAAGTACATCAAGTGAGGTCTAGTAGACATAGCTAAGTACATCAAGTGAGGTCTAGTAGACATAGCTAAGTACATCAAGTGAGGTCTAGTAGACATAGCTAAGTACATCAAGTGAGGTCTAGTAGACATAGCTAAGTACATCAAGTGAGGTCCAGTAGACATAGCTAAGTACATCAAGTGAGGTCAAGTAGACATAGCTAAGTACATCAAGTGAGGTCTAGTAGACATAGCTAAGTACATCAAGTGAGGTCTAGTAGACATAGCTAAGTACATCAAGTGAGGTCTAGTAGACATAGCTAAGTACATCAAGTGAGGTCCAGTAGACATAGCTAAGTACATCAAGTGAGGTCTAGTAGACATAGCTAAGTACATCAAGTGAGGTCTAGTAGACATAGCTAAGTACATCAAGTGAGGTCTAGTAGACATAGCTAAGTACATCAAGTGAGGTCCAGTAGACATAGCTAAGTACATCAAGTGAGGTCTAGTAGACATAGCTAAGTACATCAAGTGAGGTCTAGTAGACATAGCTAAGTACATCAAGTGAGGTCCAGTAGACATAGCTAAGTACATCAAGTGAGGTCTAGTAGACATAGCTAAGTACATCAAGTGAAGTCTAGTAGACATAGCTAAGTACATCAAGTGAGGTCTAGTAGACATAGCTAAGTACATCAAGTGAGGTCCAGTAGACATAGCTAAGTACATCAAGTGAGGTCTAGTAGACATAGCTAAGTACATCAAGTGAGGTCCAGTAGACATAGCTAAGTACATCAAGTGAGGTCTAGTAGACATAGCTAAGTACATCAAGTGAGGTCTAGTAGACATAGCTAAGTACATCAAGTGAGGTCAAGTAGACATAGCTAAGTACATCAAGTGAGGTCTAGTAGACATAGCTAAGTACATCAAGTGAGGTCCAGTAGACATAGCTAAGTACATCAAGTGAGGTCTGGTAGACATAGCTAAGTACATCAAGTGAGGTCTAGTAGACATAGCTAAGTACATCAAGTGAGGTCTAGTAGACATAGCTAAGTACATCAAGTGAGGTCCAGTAGACATAGCTAAGTACATCAAGTGAGGTCTAGTAGACATAGCTAAGTACATCAAGTGAGGTCTAGTAGACATAGCTAAGTACATCAAGTGAGGTCTAGTAGACATAGCTAAGTACATCAAGTGAGGTCTAGTAGACATAGCTAAGTACATCAAGTGAGGTCCAGTAGACATAGCTAAGTACATCAAGTGAGGTCTAGTAGACATAGCTAAGTCCATCAAGTGAGGTCAAGTAGACATAGCTAAGTACATCAAGTGAGGTCTAGTAGACATAGCTAAGTACATCAAGTGAGGTCTAGTAGACATAGCTAAGTACATCAAGTGAGGTCCAGTAGACATAGCTAAGTACATCAAGTGAGGTCTAGTAGACATAGCTAAGTCCATCAAGTGAGGTCTAGTAGACATAGCTAAGTACATCAAGTGAGGTCTAGTAGACATAGCTAAGTACATCAAGTGAGGTCCAGTAGACATAGCTAAGTACATCAAGTGAGGTCTAGTAGACATAGCTAAGTACATCAAGTGAGGTCTAGTAGACATAGCTAAGTACATCAAGTGAGGTCTAGTAGACATAGCTAAGTACATCAAGTGAGGTCTAGTAGACATAGCTAAGTACATCAAGTGAGGTCTGGTAGACATAGCTAAGTACATCAAGTGAGGTCTAGTAGACATAGCTAAGTACATCAAGTGAGGTCCAGTAGACATAGCTAAGTACATCAAGTGAGGTCTAGTAGACATAGCTAAGTACATCAAGTGAGGTCTAGTAGACATAGCTAAGTACATCAAGTGAGGTCTAGTAGACATAGCTAAGTACATCAAGTGAGGTCTAGTAGACATAGCTAAGTACATCAAGTGAGGTCTAGTAGACATAGCTAAGTACATCAAGTGAGGTCCAGTAGACATAGCTAAGTACATCAAGTGAGGTCAAGTAGACATAGCTAAGTACATCAAGTGAGGTCTAGTAGACATTGCTAAGTACATCAAGTGAGGTCTAGTAGACATAGCTAAGTACATCAAGTGAGGTCTAGTAGACATAGCTAAGTACATCAAGTGAGGTCCAGTAGACATAGCTAAGTACATCAAGTGAGGTCTAGTAGACATAGCTAAGTACATCAAGTGAGGTCTAGTAGACATAGCTAAGTACATCAAGTGAGGTCTAGTAGACATAGCTAAGTACATCAAGTGAGGTCCAGTAGACATAGCTAAGTACATCAAGTGAGGTCTAGTAGACATAGCTAAGTACATCAAGTGAGGTCTAGTAGACATAGCTAAGTACATCAAGTGAGGTCCAGTAGACATAGCTAAGTACATCAAGTGAGGTCTAGTAGACATAGCTAAGTACATCAAGTGAGGTCTAGTAGACATAGCTAAGTACATCAAGTGAGGTCTAGTAGACATAGCTAAGTACATCAAGTGAGGTCCAGTAGACATAGCTAAGTACATCAAGTGAGGTCTAGTAGACATAGCTAAGTACATCAAGTGAGGTCCAGTAGACATAGCTAAGTACATCAAGTGAGGTCTAGTAGACATAGCTAAGTACATCAAGTGAGGTCTAGTAGACATAGCTAAGTACATCAAGTGAGGTCAAGTAGACATAGCTAAGTACATCAAGTGAGGTCTAGTAGACATAGCTAAGTACATCAAGTGAGGTCCAGTAGACATAGCTAAGTACATCAAGTGAGGTCTGGTAGACATAGCTAAGTACATCAAGTGAGGTCTAGTAGACATAGCTAAGTACATCAAGTGAGGTCTAGTAGACATAGCTAAGTACATCAAGTGAGGTCCAGTAGACATAGCTAAGTACATCAAGTGAGGTCTAGTAGACATAGCTAAGTACATCAAGTGAGGTCTAGTAGACATAGCTAAGTACATCAAGTGAGGTCTAGTAGACATAGCTAAGTACATCAAGTGAGGTCTAGTAGACGTAGCTAAGTACATCAAGTGAGGTCCAGTAGACATAGCTAAGTACATCAAGTGAGGTCCAGTAGACATAGCTAAGTACATCAAGTGAGGTCTAGTAGACATAGCTAAGTACATCAAGTGAGGTCTATTAGACATAGCTAAGTACATCAAGTGAGGTCTAGTAGACATAGCTAAGTACATCAAGTGAGGTCTAGTAGACATAGCTAAGTACATCAAGTGAGGTCTAGTAGACATAGCTAAGTACATCAAGTGAGGTCCAGTAGACATAGCTAAGTACATCAAGTGAGGTCTGGTAGACATAGCTAAGTACATCAAGTGAGGTCTAGTAGACATAGCTAAGTACATCAAGTGAGGTCTGGTAGACATAGCTAAGTACATCAAGTGAGGTCCAGTAGACATAGCTAAGTACATCAAGTGAGGTCTAGTAGACATAGCTAAGTACATCAAGTGAGGTCTAGTAGACATAGCTAAGTACATCAAGTGAGGTCTAGTAGACATAGCTAAGTACATCAAGTGAGGTCTAGTAGACATAGCTAAGTACATCAAGTGAGGTCCAGTAGACATAGCTAAGTACATCAAGTGAGGTCTAGTAGACATAGCTAAGTACATCAAGTGAGGTCTGGTAGACATAGCTAAGTACATCAAGTGAGGTCCAGTAGACATAGCTAAGTACATCAAGTGAGGTCTAGTAGACATAGCTAAGTACATCAAGTGAGGTCTAGTAGACATAGCTAAGTACATCAAGTGAGGTCTAGTAGACATAGCTAAGTACATCAAGTGAGGTCCAGTAGACATAGCTAAGTACATCAAGTGAGGTCTAGTAGACATAGCTAAGTACATCAAGTGAGGTCTAGTAGACATAGCTAAGTACATCAAGTGAGGTCTAGTAGACATAGCTAAGTACATCAAGTGAGGTCCAGTAGGCATAGCTAAGTACATCAAGTGAGGTCCAGTAGACATAGCTAAGTACATCAAGTGAGGTCTAGTAGACATAGCTAAGTACATCAAGTGAGGTCCAGTAGACATAGCTAAGTACATCAAGTGAGGTCTAGTAGACATAGCTAAGTACATCAAGTGAGGTCTAGTAGACATAGCTAAGTACATCAAGTGAGGTCTAGTAGACATAGCTAAGTACATCAAGTGAGGTCTAGTAGACATAGCTAAGTACATCAAGTGAGGTCTAGTAGACATAGCTAAGTACATCAAGTGAGGTCTAGTAGACATAGCTAAGTACATCAAGTGATGTCTAGTAGACATAGCTAAGTACATCAAGTGAGGTCTAGTAGACATAGCTAAGTACATCAAGTGAGGTCTAGTAGACATAGCTAAGTACATCAAGTGAGGTCTAGTAGACATAGCTAAGTACATCAAGTGAGGTCTAGTAGACATAGCTAAGTACATCAAGTGAGGTCTAGTAGACATAGCTAAGTACATCAAGTGAGGTCTAGTAGACATAGCTAAGTACATCAAGTGAGGTCTAGTAGACATAGCTAAGTACATCAAGTGAGGTCTGGTAGACATAGCTAAGTACATCAAGTGAGGTCCAGTAGACATAGCTAAGTACATCAAGTGAGGTCAAGTAGACATAGCTAAGTACATCAAGTGAGGTCTAGTAGACATAGCTAAGTACATCAAGTGAGGTCAAGTAGACATAGCTAAGTACATCAAGTGAGGTCTAGTAGACATAGCTAAGTACATCAAGTGAGGTCAAGTAGACATAGCTAAGTACATCAAGTGAGGTCAAGTAGACATAGCTAAGTACATCAAGTGAGGTCTAGTAGACATAGCTAAGTACATCAAGTGAGGTCAAGTAGACATAGCTAAGTACATCAAGTGAGGTCTAGTAGACATAGCTAAGTACATCAAGTGAGGTCTAGTAGACATAGCTAAGTACATCAAGTGAGGTCTAGTAGACATAGCTAAGTACATCAAGTGAGGTCTAGTAGACATAGCTAAGTACATCAAGTGAGGTCTAGTAGACATAGCTAAGTACATCAAGTGAGGTCTAGTAGACATAGCTAAGTACATCAAGTGAGGTCTAGTAGACATAGCTAAGTACATCAAGTGAGGTCTAGTAGACATAGCTAAGTACATCAAGTGAGGTCTAGTAGACATAGCTAAGTACATCAAGTGAGGTCTAGTAGACATAGCTAAGTACATCAAGTGAGGTCTAATAGACATAGCTAAGTACATCAAGTGAGGTCTAGTAGACATAGCTAAGTACATCAAGTGAGGTCTAGTAGACATAGCTAAGTACATCAAGTGAGGTCTAGTAGACATAGCTAAGTACATCAAGTGAGGTCTAGTAGACATAGCTAAGTACATCAAGTGAGGTCTAGTAGACATAGCTAAGTACATCAAGTGAGGTCTGGTAGACATAGCTAAGTACATCAAGTGAGGTCCAGTAGACATAGCTAAGTACATCAAGTGAGGTCAAGTAGACATAGCTAAGTACATCAAGTGAGGTCTAGTAGACATAGCTAAGTACATCAAGTGAGGTCAAGTAGACATAGCTAAGTACATCAAGTGAGGTCTAGTAGACATAGCTAAGTACATCAAGTGAGGTCAAGTAGACATAGCTAAGTACATCAAGTGAGGTCAAGTAGACATAGCTAAGTACATCAAGTGAGGTCTAGTAGACATAGCTAAGTACATCAAGTGAGGTCAAGTAGACATAGCTAAGTACATCAAGTGAGGTCTAGTAGACATAGCTAAGTACATCAAGTGAGGTCTAGTAGACATAGCTAAGTACATCAAGTGAGGTCTAGTAGACATAGCTAAGTACATCAAGTGAGGTCTAGTAGACATAGCTAAGTACATCAAGTGAGGTCTAGTAGACATAGCTAAGTACATCAAGTGAGGTCTAGTAGACATAGCTAAGTACATCAAGTGAGGTCTAGTAGACATAGCTAAGTACATCAAGTGAGGTCTAGTAGACATAGCTAAGTACATCAAGTGAGGTCTAGTAGACATAGCTAAGTACATCAAGTGGGGTCTAGTAGACATAGCTAAGTACATCAAGTGAGGTCTAGTAGACATAGTTAAGTACATCAAGTGAGGTCTAGTAGACATAGCTAAGTACATCAAGTGAGGTCTAGTAGACATAGCTAAGTACATCAAGTGAGGTCCAGTAGACATAGCTAAGTACATCAAGTGAGGTCCAGTAGACATAGCTAAGTACATCAAGTGAGGTCCAGTAGACATAGCTAAGTACATCAAGTGAGGTCTAGTAGACATAGCTAAGTACATCAAGTGAGGTCTAGTAGACATAGCTAAGTACATCAAGTGAGGTCTAGTCGACATAGCTAAGTACATCAAGTGAGGTCTAGTAGACATAGCTAAGTACATCAAGTGAGGTCCAGTAGACATAGCTAAGTACATCAAGTGAGGTCCAGTAGACATAGCTAAGTACATCAAGTGAGGTCTAGTAGACATAGCTAAGTACATCAAGTGAGGTCTAGTAGACATAGCTAAGTACATCAAGTGAGGTCTAGTAGACATAGCTAAGTACATCAAGTGAGGTCTAGTAGACATAGCTAAGTACATCAAGTGAGGTCTAGTAGACATAGCTAAGTACATCAAGTGAGGTCTAGTAGACATAGCTAAGTACATCAAGTGAGGTCTAGTAGACATAGCTAAGTACATCAAGTGAGGTCTAGTAGACATAGCTAAGTACATCAAGTGAGGTCAAGTAGACATAGCTAAGTACATCAAGTGAGGTCTAGTAGACATAGCTAAGTACATCAAGTGAGGTCTAGTAGACATAGCTAAGTCCATCAAGTGAGGTCTAGTAGACATAGCTAAGTACATCAAGTGAGGTCTAGTAGACATAGCTAAGTACATCAAGTGAGGTCTAGTAGACATAGCTAAGTACATCAAGTGAGGTCCAGTAGACATAGCTAAGTACATCAAGTGAGGTCTAGTAGACATAGCTAAGTACATCAAGTGAGGTCTAGTAGACATAGCTAAGTACATCAAGTGAGGTCTAGTAGACATAGCTAAGTACATCAAGTGAGGTCTAGTAGACATAGCTAAGTACATCAAGTGAGGTCTAGTAGACATAGCTAAGTACATCAAGTGAGGTCTAGTAGACATAGCTAAGTACATCAAGTGAGGTCTAGTAGACATAGCTAAGTACATCAAGTGAGGTCTAGTAGACATAGCTAAGTACATCAAGTGAGGTCTAGTAGACATAGCTAAGTACATCAAGTGAGGTCTAGTAGACATAGCTAAGTACATCAAGTGAGGTCTAGTAGACATAGCTAAGTACATCAAGTGAGGTCTAGTAGACATAGCTAAGTACATCAAGTGAGGTCTAGTAGACATAGCTAAGTACATCAAGTGAGGTCCAGTAGACATAGCTAAGTACATCAAGTGAGGTCCAGTAGACATAGCTAAGTACATCAAGTGAGGTCCAGTAGACATAGCTAAGTACATCAAGTGAGGTCTAGTAGACATAGCTAAGTACATCAAGTGAGGTCTAGTAGACATAGCTAAGTACATCAAGTGAGGTCCAGTAGACATAGCTAAGTACATCAAGTGAGGTCAAGTAGACATAGCTAAGTACATCAAGTGAGGTCTAGTAGACATAGCTAAGTACATCAAGTGAGGTCTAGTAGACATAGCTAAGTACATCAAGTGAGGTCTAGTAGACATAGCTAAGTACATCAAGTGAGGTCTAGTAGACATAGCTAAGTACATCAAGTGAGGTCTAGTAGACATAGCTAAGTACATCAAGTGAGGTCTAGTAGACATAGCTAAGTACATCAAGTGAGGTCTAGTAGACATAGCTAAGTACATCAAGTGAGGTCTAGTAGACATAGCTAAGTACATCAAGTGAGGTCAAGTAGACATAGCTAAGTACATCAAGTGAGGTCTAGTAGACATAGCTAAGTACATCAAGTGAGGTCTAGTAGACATAGCTAAGTCCATCAAGTGAGGTCTAGTAGACATAGCTAAGTACATCAAGTGAGGTCTAGTAGACATAGCTAAGTACATCAAGTGAGGTCTAGTAGACATAGCTAAGTACATCAAGTGAGGTCCAGTAGACATAGCTAAGTACATCAAGTGAGGTCTAGTAGACATAGCTAAGTACATCAAGTGAGGTCTAGTAGACATAGCTAAGTACATCAAGTGAGGTCTAGTAGACATAGCTAAGTACATCAAGTGAGGTCTAGTAGACATAGCTAAGTACATCAAGTGAGGTCTAGTAGACATAGCTAAGTACATCAAGTGAGGTCTAGTAGACATAGCTAAGTACATCAAGTGAGGTCAAGTAGACATAGCTAAGTACATCAAGTGAGGTCTAGTAGACATAGCTAAGTACATCAAGTGAGGTCTAGTAGACATAGCTAAGTCCATCAAGTGAGGTCTAGTAGACATAGCTAAGTACATCAAGTGAGGTCTAGTAGACATAGCTAAGTACATCAAGTGAGGTCTAGTAGACATAGCTAAGTCCATCAAGTGAGGTCCAGTAGACATAGCTAAGTACATCAAGTGAGGTCCAGTAGACATAGCTAAGTACATCAAGTGAGGTCTAGTGGACATAGCTAAGTACATCAAGTGAGGTCTAGTAGACATAGCTAAGTACATCAAGTGAGGTCTAGTAGACATAGCTAAGTACATCAAGTGAGGTCTGGTAGACATAGCTAAGTACATCAAGTGAGGTCTAGTAGACATAGCTAAGTACATCAAGTGAGGTCTAGTAGACATAGCTAAGTACATCAAGTGAGGTCTAGTAGACATAGCTAAGTCCATCAAGTGAGGTCTAGTAGACATAGCTAAGTACATCAAGTGAGGTCTAGTAGACATAGCTAAGTACATCAAGTGAGGTCTAGTAGACATAGCTAAGTACATCAAGTGAGGTCTAGTAGACATAGCTAAGTACATCAAGTGAGGTCTAGTAGACATAGCTAAGTACATCAAGTGAGGTCTAGTAGACATAGCTAAGTACATCAAGTGAGGTCTGGTAGACATAGCTAAGTACATCAAGTGAGGTCAAGTAGACATAGCTAAGTTCATCAAGTGAGGTCTGGTAGACATAGCTAAGTACATCAAGTGAGGTCTAGTAGACATAGCTAAGTACATCAAGTGAGGTCTGGTAGACATAGCTAAGTACATCAAGTGAGGTCTAGTAGACATAGCTAAGTACATCAAGTGAGGTCTAGTAGACATAGCTAAGTACATCAAGTGAGGTCAAGTAGACATAGCTAAGTACATCAAGTGAGGTCTAGTAGACATAGCTAAGTACATCAAGTGAGGTCTGGTAGACATAGCTAAGTACATCAAGTGAGGTCTAGTAGACATAGCTAAGTACATCAAGTGAGGTCTAGTAGACATAGCTAAGTACATCAAGTGAGGTCTAGTAGACATAGCTAAGTACATCAAGTGAGGTCTGGTAGACATAGCTAAGTACATCAAGTGAGGTCTGGTAGACATAGCTAAGTACATCAAGTGAGGTCTAGTAGACATAGCTAAGTACATCAAGTGAGGTCAAGTAGACATAGCTAAGTACATCAAGTGAGGTCAAGTAGACATAGCTAAGTACATCAAGTGAGGTCTAGTAGACATAGCTAAGTACATCAAGTGAGGTCTAGTAGACATAGCTAAGTACATCAAGTGAGGTCTAGTAGACATAGCTAAGTACATCAAGTGAGGTCAAGTAGACATAGCTAAGTACATCAAGTGAGGTCTAGTAGACATAGCTAAGTCCATCAAGTGAGGTCTAGTAGACATAGCTAAGTCCATCAAGTGAGGTCCAGTAGACATAGCTAAGTACATCAAGTGAGGTCCAGTAGACATAGCTAAGTACATCAAGTGAGGTCCAGTAGACATAGCTAAGTACATCAAGTGAGGTCTAGTAGACATAGCTAAGTCCATCAAGTGAGGTCTGGTAGACATAGCTAAGTCCATCAAGTGAGGTCTAGTAGACATAGCTAAGTACATCAAGTGAGGTCTAGTAGACATAGCTAAGTACATCAAGTGAGGTCTGGTAGACATAGCTAAGTCCATCAAGTGAGGTCTAGTAGACATAGCTAAGTCCATCAAGTGAGGTCTAGTAGACATAGCTAAGTACATCAAGTGAGGTCTAGTAGACATAGCTAAGTACATCAAGTGAGGTCTAGTAGACATAGCTAAGTACATCAAGTGAGGTCTGGTAGACATAGCTAAGTCCATCAAGTGAGGTCTAGTAGACATAGCTAAGTACATCAAGTGAGGTCCAGTAGACATAGCTAAGTACATCAAGTGAGGTCTAGTAGACATAGCTAAGTACATCAAGTGAGGTCCAGTAGACATAGCTAAGTACATCAAGTGAGGTCTAGTAGACATAGCTAAGTACATCAAGTGAGGTCCAGTAGACATAGCTAAGTACATCAAGTGAGGTCTAGTAGACATAGCTAAGTACATCAAGTGAGGTCTAGTAGACATAGCTAAGTACATCAAGTGAGGTCTAGTAGACATAGCTAAGTACATCAAGTGAGGTCAAGTAGACATAGCTAAGTACATCAAGTGAGGACTAGTAGACATAGCTAAGTACATCAAGTGAGGTCCAGTAGACATAGCTAAGTACATCAAGTGAGGTCCAGTAGACATAGCTAAGTACATCAAGTGAGGTCCAGTAGACATAGCTAAGTACATCAAGTGAGGTCCAGTAGACATAGCTAAGTACATCAAGTGAGGTCTAGTAGACATAGCTAAGTACATCAAGTGAGGTCCAGTAGACATAGCTAAGTACATCAAGTGAGGTCCAGTAGACATAGCTAAGTACATCAAGTGAGGTCCAGTAGACATAGCTAAGTACATCAAGTGAGGTCTGGTAGACATAGCTAAGTACATCAAGTGAGGTCCAGTAGACATAGCTAAGTACATCAAGTGAGGTCTAGTAGACATAGCTAAGTGCATCAAGTGAGGTCTAGTAGACATAGCTAAGTACATCAAGTGAGGTCTAGTAGACATAGCTAAGTACATCAAGTGAGGTCTGGTAGACATAGCTAAGTACATCAAGTGAGGTCTAGTAGACATAGCTAAGTCCATCAAGTGAGGTCCAGTAGACATAGCTAAGTACATCAAGTGAGGTCTAGTAGACATAGCTAAGTACATCAAGTGAGGTCCAGTAGACATAGCTAAGTACATCAAGTGAGGTCTAGTAGACATAGCTAAGTACATCAAGTGAGGTCCAGTAGACATAGCTAAGTACATCAAGTGAGGTCTAGTAGACATAGCTAAGTACATCAAGTGAGGTCTAGTAGACATAGCTAAGTACATCAAGTGAGGTCTAGTAGACATAGCTAAGTACATCAAGTGAGGTCAAGTAGACATAGCTAAGTACATCAAGTGAGGACTAGTAGACATAGCTAAGTACATCAAGTGAGGTCCAGTAGACATAGCTAAGTACATCAAGTGAGGTCCAGTAGACATAGCTAAGTACATCAAGTGAGGTCCAGTAGACATAGCTAAGTACATCAAGTGAGGTCCAGTAGACATAGCTAAGTACATCAAGTGAGGTCTAGTAGACATAGCTAAGTACATCAAGTGAGGTCCAGTAGACATAGCTAAGTACATCAAGTGAGGTCCAGTAGACATAGCTAAGTACATCAAGTGAGGTCCAGTAGACATAGCTAAGTACATCAAGTGAGGTCTGGTAGACATAGCTAAGTACATCAAGTGAGGTCCAGTAGACATAGCTAAGTACATCAAGTGAGGTCTAGTAGACATAGCTAAGTCCATCAAGTGAGGTCTAGTAGACATAGCTAAGTACATCAAGTGAGGTCTAGTAGACATAGCTAAGTACATCAAGTGAGGTCTGGTAGACATAGCTAAGTACATCAAGTGAGGTCTCGTAGACATAGCTAAGTCCATCAAGTGAGGTCCAGTAGACATAGCTAAGTACATCAAGTGAGGTCCAGTAGACATAGCTAAGTACATCAAGTGAGGTCCAGTAGACATAGCTAAGTACATCAAGTGAGGTCTAGTAGACATAGCTAAGTACATCAAGTGAGGTCTGGTAGACATAGCTAAGTCCATCAAGTGAGGTCTAGTAGACATAGCTAAGTACATCAAGTGAGGTCTAGTAGACATAGCTAAGTACATCAAGTGAGGTCTGGTAGACATAGCTAAGTCCATCAAGTGAGGTCTAGTAGACATAGCTAAGTCCATCAAGTGAGGTCTAGTAGACATAGCTAAGTACATCAAGTGAGGTCTAGTAGACATAGCTAAGTACATCAAGTGAGGTCTAGTAGACATAGCTAAGTACATCAAGTGAGGTCTGGTAGACATAGCTAAGTCCATCAAGTGAGGTCTAGTAGACATAGCTAAGTACATCAAGTGAGGTCCAGTAGACATAGCTAAGTACATCAAGTGAGGTCTAGTAGACATAGCTAAGTACATCAAGTGAGGTCCAGTAGACATAGCTAAGTACATCAAGTGAGGTCTAGTAGACATAGCTAAGTACATCAAGTGAGGTCCAGTAGACATAGCTAAGTACATCAAGTGAGGTCTAGTAGACATAGCTAAGTACATCAAGTGAGGTCTAGTAGACATAGCTAAGTACATCAAGTGAGGTCTAGTAGACATAGCTAAGTACATCAAGTGAGGTCAAGTAGACATAGCTAAGTACATCAAGTGAGGTCTAGTAGACATAGCTAAGTTCATCAAGTGAGGTCCAGTAGACATAGCTAAGTACATCAAGTGAGGTCCAGTAGACATAGCTAAGTACATCAAGTGAGGTCCAGTAGACATAGCTAAGTACATCAAGTGAGGTCCAGTAGACATAGCTAAGTACATCAAGTGAGGTCTAGTAGACATAGCTAAGTACATCAAGTGAGGTCCAGTAGATATAGCTAAGTACATCAAGTGAGGTCCAGTAGACATAGCTAAGTACATCAAGTGAGGTCCAGTAGACATAGCTAAGTACATCAAGTGAGGTCTGGTAGACATAGCTAAGTACATCAAGTGAGGTCCGGTAGACATAGCTAAGTACATCAAGTGAGGTCTAGTAGACATAGCTAAGTCCATCAAGTGAGGTCTAGTAGACATAGCTAAGTACATCAAGTGAGGTCTAGTAGACATAGCTAAGTACATCAAGTGAGGTCTGGTAGACATAGCTAAGTACATCAAGTGAGGTCTAGTAGACATAGCTAAGTACATCAAGTGAGGTCTAGTAGACATAGCTAAGTACATCAAGTGAGGTCTAGTAGACATAGCTAAGTACATCAAGTGAGGTCCAGTAGACATAGCTAAGTACATCAAGTGAGGTCTAGTAGACATAGCTAAGTACATCAAGTGAGGTCTAGTAGACATAGCTAAGTACATCAAGTGAGGTCTAGTAGACATAGCTAAGTACATCAAGTGAGGTCCAGTAGACATAGCTAAGTACATCAAGTGAGGTCCAGTAGACATAGCTAAGTCCATCAAGTGAGGTCTAGTAGACATAGCTAAGTACATCAAGTGAGGTCTGGTAGACATAGCTAAGTACATCAAGTGAGGTCTAGTAGACATAGCTAAGTACATCAAGTGAGGTCCAGTAGACATAGCTAAGTACATCAAGTGAGGTCCAGTAGACATAGCTAAGTACATCAAGTGAGGTCTAGTAGACATAGCTAAGTCCATCAAGTGAGGTCTAGTAGACATAGCTAAGTACATCAAGTGAGGTCCAGTAGACATAGCAAAGTACATCAAGTGAGGTCCAGTAGACATAGCTAAGTACATCAAGTGAGGTCTAGTAGACATAGCTAAGTACATCAAGTGAGGTCTAGTAGACATATCTAAGTACATCAAGTGAGGTCTAGTGGACATAGCTAAGTACATCAAGTGAGGTCTAGTAGACATAGCTAAGTACATCAAGTGAGGTCTAGTAGACATAGCTAAGTACATCAAGTGAGGTCTGGTAGACATAGCTAAGTACATCAAGTGAGGTCTGGTAGACATAGCTAAGTACATCAAGTGACGTCTAGTAGACATAGCTAAGTACATCAAGTGAGGTCTAGTAGACATAGCTAAGTACATCAAGTGAGGTCTAGTAGACATAGCTAAGTACATCAAGTGAGGTCTAGTAGACATAGCTAAGTACATCAAGTGAGGTCTAGTAGACATAGCTAAGTACATCAAGTGAGGTCTAGTAGACATAGCTAAGTCCATCAAGTGAGGTCTGGTAGACATAGCTAAGTACATCAAGTGAGGTCTAGTAGACATAGCTAAGTCCATCAAGTGAGGTCTAGTAGACATAGCTAAGTCCATCAAGTGAGGTCCAGTAGACATAGCTAAGTACATCAAGTGAGGTCCAGTAGACATAGCTAAGTACATCAAGTGAGGTCTAGTAGACATAGCTAAGTACATCAAGTGAGTTCTGGTAGACATAGCTAAGTCCATCAAGTGAGGTCTAGTAGACATAGCTAAGTACATCAAGTGAGGTCTAGTAGACATAGCTAAGTACATCAAGTGAGGTCTGGTAGACATAGCTAAGTCCATCAAGTGAGGTCTAGTAGACATAGCTAAGTCCATCAAGTGAGGTCTAGTAGACATAGCTAAGTACATCAAGTGAGGTCTAGTAGACATAGCTAAGTACATCAAGTGAGGTCTAGTAGACATAGCTAAGTACATCAAGTGAGGTCTGGTAGACATAGCTAAGTCCATCAAGTGAGGTCTAGTAGACATAGCTAAGTACATCAAGTGAGGTCCAGTAGACATAGCTAAGTACATCAAGTGAGGTCTAGTAGACATAGCTAAGTACATCAAGTGAGGTCCAGTAGACATAGCTAAGTACATCAAGTGAGGTCTAGTAGACATAGCTAAGTACATCAAGTGAGGTCCTAGTAGACACAGCTAAGTACATCAAGTGAGGTCTAGTAGACATAGCTAAGTACATCAAGTGAGGTCTAGTAGACATAGCTAAGTACATCAAGTGAGGTCTAGTAGACATAGCTAAGTACATCAAGTGAGGTCAAGTAGACATAGCTAAGTACATCAAGTGAGGTCTAGTAGACATAGCTAAGTACATCAAGTGAGGTCCAGTAGACATAGCTAAGTACATCAAGTGAGGTCCAGTAGACATAGCTAAGTACATCAAGTGAGGTCCAGTAGACATAGCTAAGTACATCAAGTGAGGTCCAGTAGACATAGCTAAGTACATCAAGTGAGGTCTAGTAGACATAGCTAAGTACATCAAGTGAGGTCCAGTAGACATAGCTAAGTACATCAAGTGAGGTCCAGTAGACATAGCTAAGTACATCAAGTGAGGTCCAGTAGACATAGCTAAGTACATCAAGTGAGGTCTGGTAGACATAGCTAAGTACATCAAGTGAGGTCCAGTAGACATAGCTAAGTACATCAAGTGAGGTCTAGTAGAAATAGCTAAGTCCATCAAGTGAGGTCTAGTAGACATAGCTAAGTACATCAAGTGAGGTCTAGTAGACATAGCTAAGTACATCAAGTGAGGTCTGGTAGACATAGCTAAGTACATCAAGTGAGGTCTAGTAGACATAGCTAAGTACATCAAGTGAGGTCTAGTAGACATAGCTAAGTACATCAAGTGAGGTCTAGTAGACATAGCTAAGTACATCAAGTGAGGTCCAGTAGACATAGCTAAGTCCATCAAGTGAGGTCTAGTAGACATAGCTAAGTACATCAAGTGAGGTCTGGTAGACATAGCTAAGTACATCAAGTGAGGTCTAGTAGACATAGCTAAGTACATCAAGTGAGGTCCAGTAGACATAGCTAAGTACATCAAGTGAGGTCCAGTAGACATAGCTAAGTACATCAAGTGAGGTCTAGTAGACATAGCTAAGTCCATCAAGTGAGGTCTAGTAGACATAGCTAAGTACATCAAGTGAGGTCCAGTAGACATAGCTAAGTACATCAAGTGAGGTCCAGTAGACATAGCTAAGTACATCAAGTGAGGTCTAGTAGACATAGCTAAGTACATCAAGTGAGGTCTAGTAGACATAGCTAAGTACATCAAGTGAGGTCTAGTAGACATAGCTAAGTACATCAAGTGAGGTCTAGTAGACATAGCTAAGTACATCAAGTGAGGTCTAGTAGACATAGCTAAGTACATCAAGTGAGGTCTGGTAGACATAGCTAAGTACATCAAGTGAGGTCTGGTAGACATAGCTAAGTACATCAAGTGAGGTCTAGTAGACATAGCTAAGTACATCAAGTGAGGTCTAGTAGACATAGCTAAGTACATCAAGTGAGGTCTAGTAGACATAGCTAAGTACATCAAGTGAGGTCTAGTAGACATAGCTAAATACATCAAGTGAGGTCTAGTAGACATAGCTAAGTACATCAAGTGAGGTCTAGTAGACATAGCTAAGAACATCAAGTGAGGTCTAGTAGACATAGCTAAGTCCATCAAGTGAGGTCTGGTAGACATAGCTAAGTACATCAAGTGAGGTCTAGTAGACATAGCTAAGTACATCAAGTGAGGTCTAGTAGACATAGCTAAGTACATCAAGTGAGGTCAAGTAGACATAGCTAAGTACATCAAGTGAGGTCCAGTAGACATAGCTAAGTACATCAAGTGAGGTCTAGTAGACATAGCTAAGTACATCAAGTGAGGTCCAGTAGACATAGCTAAGTACATCAAGTGAGGTCTAGTAGACATAGCTAAGTACATCAAGTGAGGTCCAGTAGACATAGCTAAGTACATCAAGTGAGGTCTAGTAGACATAGCTAAGTACATCAAGTGAGGTCCAGTAGACATAGCTAAGTACATCAAGTGAGGTCTAGTAGACATAGCTAAGTACATCAAGTGAGGTCTAGTAGACATAGCTAAGTACATCAAGTGAGGTCTAGTAGACATAGCTAAGTACATCAAGTGAGGTCCCGTAGACATAGCTAAGTACATCAAGTGAGGTCCAGTAGACATAGCTAAGTACATCAAGTGAGGTCCAGTAGACATAGCTAAGTACATCAAGTGAGGTCTAGTAGACATAGCTAAGTCCATCAAGTGAGGTCTGGTAGACATAGCTAAGTCCATCAAGTGAGGTCCCGTAGACATAGCTAAGTACATCAAGTGAGGTCTAGTAGACATAGCTAAGTACATCAAGTGAGGTCTAGTAGACATAGCTAAGTACATCAAGTGAGGTCCAGTAGACATAGCTAAGTACATCAAGTGAGGTCTAGTAGACATAGCTAAGTCCATCAAGTGAGGTCTGGTAGACATAGCTAAGTCCATCAAGTGAGGTCCAGTAGACATAGCTAAGTACATCAAGTGAGGTCTAGTAGACATAGCTAAGTACATCAAGTGAGGTCTAGTAGACATAGCTAAGTACATCAAGTGAGGTCCAGTAGACATAGCTAAGTCCATCAAGTGAGGTCTAGTAGACATAGCTAAGTACATCAAGTGAGGTCTAGTAGACATAGCTAAGTACATCAAGTGAGGTCTGGTAGACATAGCTAAGTACATCAAGTGAGGTCTAGTAGACATAGCTAAGTACATCAAGTGATGTCCAGTAGACATAGCTAAGTACATCAAGTGAGGTCCAGTAGACATAGCTAAGTACATCAAGTGAGGTCTAGTAGACATAGCTAAGTACATCAAGTGAGGTCTAGTAGACATAGCTAAGTACATCAAGTGAGGTCTAGTAGACATAGCTAAGTACATCAAGTGAGGTCCAGTAGACATAGCTAAGTACATCAAGTGAGGTCTAGTAGACATAGCTAAGTACATCAAGTGAGGTCTAGTAGACATAGCTAAGTACATCAAGTGAGGTCCAGTAGACATAGCTAAGTCCATCAAGTGAGGTCTAGTAGACATAGCTAAGTACATCAAGTGAGGTCCAGTAGACATAGCTAAGTACATCAAGTGAGGTCTAGTAGACATAGCTAAGTACATCAAGTGAGGTCTAGTAGACATAGCTAAGTACATCAAGTGAGGTCTGGTAGACATAGCTAAGTACATCAAGTGAGGTCTGGTAGACATAGCTAAGTACATCAAGTGACGTCTAGTAGACATAGCTAAGTACATCAAGTGAGGTCTAGTAGACATAGCTAAGTACATCAAGTGAGGTCTAGTAGACATAGCTAAGTACATCAAGTGAGGTCTAGTAGACATAGCTAAGTACATCAAGTGAGGTCTAGTAGACATAGCTAAGTACATCAAGTGAGGTCTAGTAGACATAGCTAAGTACATCAAGTGAGGTCTAGTAGACATAGCTAAGTCCATCAAGTGAGGTCTGGTAGACATAGCTAAGTACATCAAGTGAGGTCTAGTAGACATAGCTAAGTCCATCAAGTGAGGTCTAGTAGACATAGCTAAGTCCATCAAGTGAGGTCCAGTAGACATAGCTAAGTACATCAAGTGAGGTCCAGTAGACATAGCTAAGTACATCAAGTGAGGTCTAGTAGACATAGCTAAGTACATCAAGTGAGGTCTGGTAGACATAGCTAAGTCCATCAAGTGAGGTCTAGTAGACATAGCTAAGTACATCAAGTGAGGTCTAGTAGACATAGCTAAGTACATCAAGTGAGGTCTGGTAGACATAGCTAAGTCCATCAAGTGAGGTCTAGTAGACATAGCTAAGTCCATCAAGTGAGGTCTAGTAGACATAGCTAAGTACATCAAGTGAGGTCTAGTAGACATAGCTAAGTACATCAAGTGAGGTCTAGTAGACATAGCTAAGTACATCAAGTGAGGTCTGGTAGACATAGCTAAGTCCATCAAGTGAGGTCTAGTAGACATAGCTAAGTACATCAAGTGAGGTCCAGTAGACATAGCTAAGTACATCAAGTGAGGTCTAGTAGACATAGCTAAGTACATCAAGTGAGGTCCAGTAGACATAGCTAAGTACATCAAGTGAGGTCTAGTAGACATAGCTAAGTACATCAAGTGAGGTCCAGTAGACACAGCTAAGTACATCAAGTGAGGTCTAGTAGACATAGCTAAGTACATCAAGTGAGGTCTAGTAGACATAGCTAAGTACATCAAGTGAGGTCTAGTAGACATAGCTAAGTACATCAAGTGAGGTCAAGTAGACATAGCTAAGTACATCAAGTGAGGTCTAGTAGACATAGCTAAGTACATCAAGTGAGGTCCAGTAGACATAGCTAAGTACATCAAGTGAGGTCCAGTAGACATAGCTAAGTACATCAAGTGAGGTCCAGTAGACATAGCTAAGTACATCAAGTGAGGTCCAGTAGACATAGCTAAGTACATCAAGTGAGGTCTAGTAGACATAGCTAAGTACATCAAGTGAGGTCCAGTAGACATAGCTAAGTACATCAAGTGAGGTCCAGTAGACATAGCTAAGTACATCAAGTGAGGTCCAGTAGACATAGCTAAGTACATCAAGTGAGGTCTGGTAGACATAGCTAAGTACATCAAGTGAGGTCCAGTAGACATAGCTAAGTACATCAAGTGAGGTCTAGTAGACATAGCTAAGTCCATCAAGTGAGGTCTAGTAGACATAGCTAAGTACATCAAGTGAGGTCTAGTAGACATAGCTAAGTACATCAAGTGAGGTCTGGTAGACATAGCTAAGTACATCAAGTGAGGTCTAGTAGACATAGCTAAGTACATCAAGTGAGGTCTAGTAGACATAGCTAAGTACATCAAGTGAGGTCTAGTAGACATAGCTAAGTACATCAAGTGAGGTCTAGTAGACATAGCTAAGTACATCAAGTGAGGTCCAGTAGACATAGCTATGTACATCAAGTGAGGTCTAGTAGACATAGCTAAGTACATCAAGTGAGGTCTAGTAGACATAGCTAAGTACATCAAGTGAGGTCTAGTAGACATAGCTAAGTACATCAAGTGAGGTCTGGTAGACATAGCTAAGTACATCAAGTGAGGTCTAGTAGACATAGCTAAGTACATCAAGTGAGGTCTAGTAGACATAGCTAAGTACATCAAGTGAGGTCTAGTAGACATAGCTAAGTACATCAAGTGAGGTCTAGTAGACATAGCTAAGTACATCAAGTGAGGTCTAGTAGACATAGCTAAGTACATCAAGTGAGGTCTAGTAGACATAGCTAAGTACATCAAGTGAGGTCCAGTAGACATAGCTAAGTACATCAAGTGAGGTCAAGTAGACATAGCTAAGTACATCAAGTGAGGTCTAGTAGACATAGCTAAGTACATCAAGTGAGGTCTAGTAGACATAGCTAAGTACATCAAGTGAGGTCTAGTAGACATAGCTAAGTACATCAAGTGAGGTCCAGTAGACATAGCTAAGTACATCAAGTGAGGTCTAGTAGACATAGCTAAGTACATCAAGTGAGGTCTAGTAGACATAGCTAAGTACATCAAGTGAGGTCTAGTAGACATAGCTAAGTACATCAAGTGAGGTCCAGTAGACATAGCTAAGTACATCAAGTGAGGTCTAGTAGACATAGCTAAGTACATCAAGTGAGGTCTAGTAGACATAGCTAAGTACATCAAGTGAGGTCCAGTAGACATAGCTAAGTACATCAAGTGAGGTCTAGTAGACATAGCTAAGTACATCAAGTGAGGTCTAGTAGACATAGCTAAGTACATCAAGTGAGGTCTAGTAGACATAGCTAAGTACATCAAGTGAGGTCCAGTAGACATAGCTAAGTACATCAAGTGAGGTCTAGTAGACATAGCTAAGTACATCAAGTGAGGTCCAGTAGACATAGCTAAGTACATCAAGTGAGGTCTAGTAGACATAGCTAAGTACATCAAGTGAGGTCTAGTAGACATAGCTAAGTACATCAAGTGAGGTCAAGTAGACATAGCTAAGTACATCAAGTGAGGTCTAGTAGACATAGCTAAGTACATCAAGTGAGGTCCAGTAGACATAGCTAAGTACATCAAGTGAGGTCTGGTAGACATAGCTAAGTACATCAAGTGAGGTCTAGTAGACATAGCTAAGTACATCAAGTGAGGTCTAGTAGACATAGCTAAGTACATCAAGTGAGGTCCAGTAGACATAGCTAAGTACATCAAGTGAGGTCTAGTAGACATAGCTAAGTACATCAAGTGCGGTCTAGTAGACATAGCTAAGTACATCAAGTGAGGTCTAGTAGACATAGCTAAGTACATCAAGTGAGGTCTAGTAGACATAGCTAAGTACATCAAGTGAGGTCCAGTAGACATAGCTAAGTACATCAAGTGAGGTCTAGTAGACATAGCTAAGTCCATCAAGTGAGGTCAAGTAGACATAGCTAAGTACATCAAGTGAGGTCTAGTAGACATAGCTAAGTACATCAAGTGAGGTCTAGTAGACATAGCTAAGTACATCAAGTGAGGTCCAGTAGACATAGCTAAGTACATCAAGTGAGGTCTAGTAGACATAGCTAAGTCCATCAAGTGAGGTCTAGTAGACATAGCTAAGTACATCAAGTGAGGTCTAGTAGACATAGCTAAGTACATCAAGTGAGGTCCAGTAGACATAGCTAAGTACATCAAGTGAGGTCTAGTAGACATAGCTAAGTACATCAAGTGAGGTCTAGTAGACATAGCTAAGTACATCAAGTGAGGTCTAGTAGACATAGCTAAGTACATCAAGTGAGGTCTAGTAGACATAGCTAAGTACATCAAGTGAGGTCTGGTAGACATAGCTAAGTACATCAAGTGAGGTCTAGTAGACATAGCTAAGTACATCAAGTGAGGTCCAGTAGACATAGCTAAGTACATCAAGTGAGGTCTAGTAGACATAGCTAAGTACATCAAGTGAGGTCTAGTAGACATAGCTAAGTACATCAAGTGAGGTCTAGTAGACATAGCTAAGTACATCAAGTGAGGTCTAGTAGACATAGCTAAGTACATCAAGTGAGGTCTAGTAGACATAGCTAAGTACATCAAGTGAGGTCCAGTAGACATAGCTAAGTACATCAAGTGAGGTCAAGTAGACATAGCTAAGTACATCAAGTGAGGTCTAGTAGACATAGCTAAGTACATCAAGTGAGGTCTAGTAGACATAGCTAAGTACATCAAGTGAGGTCTAGTAGACATAGCTAAATACATCAAGTGAGGTCCAGTAGACATAGCTAAGTACATCAAGTGAGGTCTAGTAGACATAGCTAAGTACATCAAGTGAGGTCTAGTAGACATAGCTAAGTACATCAAGTGAGGTCTAGTAGACATAGCTAAGTACATCAAGTGAGGTCCAGTAGACATAGCTAAGTACATCAAGTGAGGTCTAGTAGACATAGCTAAGTACATCAAGTGAGGTCTAGTAGACATAGCTAAGTACACCAAGTGAGGTCCAGTAGACATAGCTAAGTACATCAAGTGAGGTCTAGTAGACATAGCTAAGTACATCAAGGGAGGTCTAGTAGACATAGCTAAGTACATCAAGTGAGGTCTAGTAGACATAGCTAAGTACATCAAGTGAGGTCCAGTAGACATAGCTAAGTACATCAAGTGAGGTCCAGTAGACATAGCTAAGTCCATCAAGTGAGGTCTAGTAGACATAGCTAAGTACATCAAGTGAGGTCTGGTAGACATAGCTAAGTACATCAAGTGAGGTCTAGTAGACATAGCTAAGTACATCAAGTGAGGTCCAGTAGACATAGCTAAGTACATCAAGTGAGGTCCAGTAGACATAGCTAAGTACATCAAGTGAGGTCTAGTAGACATAGCTAAGTCCATCAAGTGAGGTCTAGTAGACATAGCTAAGTACATCAAGTGAGGTCCAGTAGACATAGCAAAGTACATCAAGTGAGGTCCAGTAGACATAGCTAAGTACATCAAGTGAGGTCTAGTAGACATAGCTAAGTACATCAAGTGAGGTCTAGTAGACATATCTAAGTACATCAAGTGAGGTCTAGTAGACATAGCTAAGTACATCAAGTGAGGTCTAGTAGACATAGCTAAGTACATCAAGTGAGGTCTAGTAGACATAGCTAAGTACATCAAGTGAGGTCTGGTAGACATAGCTAAGTACATCAAGTGAGGTCTGGTAGACATAGCTAAGTACATCAAGTGAGGTCTAGTAGACATAGCTAAGTACATCAAGTGAGGTCTAGTAGACATAGCTAAGTACATCAAGTGAGGTCTAGTAGACATAGCTAAGTACATCAAGTGAGGTCTAGTAGACATAGCTAAGTACATCAAGTGAGGTCTAGTAGACATAGCTAAGTCCATCAAGTGAGGTCTGGTAGACATAGCTAAGTACATCAAGTGAGGTCTAGTAGACATAGCTAAGTCCATCAAGTGAGGTCTAGTAGACATAGCTAAGTCCATCAAGTGAGGTCCAGTAGACATAGCTAAGTACATCAAGTGAGGTCCAGTAGACATAGCTAAGTACATCAAGTGAGGTCTAGTAGACATAGCTAAGTACATCAAGTGAGTTCTGGTAGACATAGCTAAGTCCATCAAGTGAGGTCTAGTAGACATAGCTAAGTACATCAAGTGAGGTCTAGTAGACATAGCTAAGTACATCAAGTGAGGTCTGGTAGACATAGCTAAGTCCATCAAGTGAGGTCTAGTAGACATAGCTAAGTCCATCAAGTGAGGTCTAGTAGACATAGCTAAGTACATCAAGTGAGGTCTAGTAGACATAGCTAAGTACATCAAGTGAGGTCTAGTAGACATAGCTAAGTACATCAAGTGAGGTCTGGTAGACATAGCTAAGTCCATCAAGTGAGGTCTAGTAGACATAGCTAAGTACATCAAGTGAGGTCCAGTAGACATAGCTAAGTACATCAAGTGAGGTCTAGTAGACATAGCTAAGTACATCAAGTGAGGTCCAGTAGACATAGCTAAGTACATCAAGTGAGGTCTAGTAGACATAGCTAAGTACATCAAGTGAGGTCCTAGTAGACACAGCTAAGTACATCAAGTGAGGTCTAGTAGACATAGCTAAGTACATCAAGTGAGGTCTAGTAGACATAGCTAAGTACATCAAGTGAGGTCTAGTAGACATAGCTAAGTACATCAAGTGAGGTCAAGTAGACATAGCTAAGTACATCAAGTGAGGTCTAGTAGACATAGCTAAGTACATCAAGTGAGGTCCAGTAGACATAGCTAAGTACATCAAGTGAGGTCCAGTAGACATAGCTAAGTACATCAAGTGAGGTCCAGTAGACATAGCTAAGTACATCAAGTGAGGTCCAGTAGACATAGCTAAGTACATCAAGTGAGGTCTAGTAGACATAGCTAAGTACATCAAGTGAGGTCCAGTAGACATAGCTAAGTACATCAAGTGAGGTCCAGTAGACATAGCTAAGTACATCAAGTGAGGTCCAGTAGACATAGCTAAGTACATCAAGTGAGGTCTGGTAGACATAGCTAAGTACATCAAGTGAGGTCCAGTAGACATAGCTAAGTACATCAAGTGAGGTCTAGTAGAAATAGCTAAGTCCATCAAGTGAGGTCTAGTAGACATAGCTAAGTACATCAAGTGAGGTCTAGTAGACATAGCTAAGTACATCAAGTGAGGTCTGGTAGACATAGCTAAGTACATCAAGTGAGGTCTAGTAGACATAGCTAAGTACATCAAGTGAGGTCTAGTAGACATAGCTAAGTACATCAAGTGAGGTCTAGTAGACATAGCTAAGTACATCAAGTGAGGTCCAGTAGACATAGCTAAGTCCATCAAGTGAGGTCTAGTAGACATAGCTAAGTACATCAAGTGAGGTCTGGTAGACATAGCTAAGTACATCAAGTGAGGTCTAGTAGACATAGCTAAGTACATCAAGTGAGGTCCAGTAGACATAGCTAAGTACATCAAGTGAGGTCCAGTAGACATAGCTAAGTACATCAAGTGAGGTCTAGTAGACATAGCTAAGTCCATCAAGTGAGGTCTAGTAGACATAGCTAAGTACATCAAGTGAGGTCCAGTAGACATAGCTAAGTACATCAAGTGAGGTCCAGTAGACATAGCTAAGTACATCAAGTGAGGTCTAGTAGACATAGCTAAGTACATCAAGTGAGGTCTAGTAGACATAGCTAAGTACATCAAGTGAGGTCTAGTAGACATAGCTAAGTACATCAAGTGAGGTCTAGTAGACATAGCTAAGTACATCAAGTGAGGTCTAGTAGACATAGCTAAGTACATCAAGTGAGGTCTGGTAGACATAGCTAAGTACATCAAGTGAGGTCTGGTAGACATAGCTAAGTACATCAAGTGAGGTCTAGTAGACATAGCTAAGTACATCAAGTGAGGTCTAGTAGACATAGCTAAGTACATCAAGTGAGGTCTAGTAGACATAGCTAAGTACATCAAGTGAGGTCTAGTAGACATAGCTAAATACATCAAGTGAGGTCTAGTAGACATAGCTAAGTACATCAAGTGAGGTCTAGTAGACATAGCTAAGAACATCAAGTGAGGTCTAGTAGACATAGCTAAGTCCATCAAGTGAGGTCTGGTAGACATAGCTAAGTACATCAAGTGAGGTCTAGTAGACATAGCTAAGTACATCAAGTGAGGTCTAGTAGACATAGCTAAGTACATCAAGTGAGGTCAAGTAGACATAGCTAAGTACATCAAGTGAGGTCCAGTAGACATAGCTAAGTACATCAAGTGAGGTCTAGTAGACATAGCTAAGTACATCAAGTGAGGTCCAGTAGACATAGCTAAGTACATCAAGTGAGGTCTAGTAGACATAGCTAAGTACATCAAGTGAGGTCCAGTAGACATAGCTAAGTACATCAAGTGAGGTCTAGTAGACATAGCTAAGTACATCAAGTGAGGTCCAGTAGACATAGCTAAGTACATCAAGTGAGGTCTAGTAGACATAGCTAAGTACATCAAGTGAGGTCTAGTAGACATAGCTAAGTACATCAAGTGAGGTCTAGTAGACATAGCTAAGTACATCAAGTGAGGTCCCGTAGACATAGCTAAGTACATCAAGTGAGGTCCAGTAGACATAGCTAAGTACATCAAGTGAGGTCCAGTAGACATAGCTAAGTACATCAAGTGAGGTCTAGTAGACATAGCTAAGTCCATCAAGTGAGGTCTGGTAGACATAGCTAAGTCCATCAAGTGAGGTCCCGTAGACATAGCTAAGTACATCAAGTGAGGTCTAGTAGACATAGCTAAGTACATCAAGTGAGGTCTAGTAGACATAGCTAAGTACATCAAGTGAGGTCCAGTAGACATAGCTAAGTACATCAAGTGAGGTCTAGTAGACATAGCTAAGTCCATCAAGTGAGGTCTGGTAGACATAGCTAAGTCCATCAAGTGAGGTCCAGTAGACATAGCTAAGTACATCAAGTGAGGTCTAGTAGACATAGCTAAGTACATCAAGTGAGGTCTAGTAGACATAGCTAAGTACATCAAGTGAGGTCCAGTAGACATAGCTAAGTCCATCAAGTGAGGTCTAGTAGACATAGCTAAGTACATCAAGTGAGGTCTAGTAGACATAGCTAAGTACATCAAGTGAGGTCTGGTAGACATAGCTAAGTACATCAAGTGAGGTCTAGTAGACATAGCTAAGTACATCAAGTGATGTCCAGTAGACATAGCTAAGTACATCAAGTGAGGTCCAGTAGACATAGCTAAGTACATCAAGTGAGGTCTAGTAGACATAGCTAAGTACATCAAGTGAGGTCTAGTAGACATAGCTAAGTACATCAAGTGAGGTCTAGTAGACATAGCTAAGTACATCAAGTGAGGTCCAGTAGACATAGCTAAGTACATCAAGTGAGGTCTAGTAGACATAGCTAAGTACATCAAGTGAGGTCTAGTAGACATAGCTAAGTACATCAAGTGAGGTCCAGTAGACATAGCTAAGTCCATCAAGTGAGGTCTAGTAGACATAGCTAAGTACATCAAGTGAGGTCCAGTAGACATAGCTAAGTACATCAAGTGAGGTCTAGTAGACATAGCTAAGTACATCAAGTGAGGTCTAGTAGACATAGCTAAGTACATCAAGTGAGGTCTGGTAGACATAGCTAAGTACATCAAGTGAGGTCTGGTAGACATAGCTAAGTACATCAAGTGACGTCTAGTAGACATAGCTAAGTACATCAAGTGAGGTCTAGTAGACATAGCTAAGTACATCAAGTGAGGTCTAGTAGACATAGCTAAGTACATCAAGTGAGGTCTAGTAGACATAGCTAAGTACATCAAGTGAGGTCTAGTAGACATAGCTAAGTACATCAAGTGAGGTCTAGTAGACATAGCTAAGTACATCAAGTGAGGTCTAGTAGACATAGCTAAGTCCATCAAGTGAGGTCTGGTAGACATAGCTAAGTACATCAAGTGAGGTCTAGTAGACATAGCTAAGTCCATCAAGTGAGGTCTAGTAGACATAGCTAAGTCCATCAAGTGAGGTCCAGTAGACATAGCTAAGTACATCAAGTGAGGTCCAGTAGACATAGCTAAGTACATCAAGTGAGGTCTAGTAGACATAGCTAAGTACATCAAGTGAGGTCTGGTAGACATAGCTAAGTCCATCAAGTGAGGTCTAGTAGACATAGCTAAGTACATCAAGTGAGGTCTAGTAGACATAGCTAAGTACATCAAGTGAGGTCTGGTAGACATAGCTAAGTCCATCAAGTGAGGTCTAGTAGACATAGCTAAGTCCATCAAGTGAGGTCTAGTAGACATAGCTAAGTACATCAAGTGAGGTCTAGTAGACATAGCTAAGTACATCAAGTGAGGTCTAGTAGACATAGCTAAGTACATCAAGTGAGGTCTGGTAGACATAGCTAAGTCCATCAAGTGAGGTCTAGTAGACATAGCTAAGTACATCAAGTGAGGTCCAGTAGACATAGCTAAGTACATCAAGTGAGGTCTAGTAGACATAGCTAAGTACATCAAGTGAGGTCCAGTAGACATAGCTAAGTACATCAAGTGAGGTCTAGTAGACATAGCTAAGTACATCAAGTGAGGTCCAGTAGACACAGCTAAGTACATCAAGTGAGGTCTAGTAGACATAGCTAAGTACATCAAGTGAGGTCTAGTAGACATAGCTAAGTACATCAAGTGAGGTCTAGTAGACATAGCTAAGTACATCAAGTGAGGTCAAGTAGACATAGCTAAGTACATCAAGTGAGGTCTAGTAGACATAGCTAAGTACATCAAGTGAGGTCCAGTAGACATAGCTAAGTACATCAAGTGAGGTCCAGTAGACATAGCTAAGTACATCAAGTGAGGTCCAGTAGACATAGCTAAGTACATCAAGTGAGGTCCAGTAGACATAGCTAAGTACATCAAGTGAGGTCTAGTAGACATAGCTAAGTACATCAAGTGAGGTCCAGTAGACATAGCTAAGTACATCAAGTGAGGTCCAGTAGACATAGCTAAGTACATCAAGTGAGGTCCAGTAGACATAGCTAAGTACATCAAGTGAGGTCTGGTAGACATAGCTAAGTACATCAAGTGAGGTCCAGTAGACATAGCTAAGTACATCAAGTGAGGTCTAGTAGACATAGCTAAGTCCATCAAGTGAGGTCTAGTAGACATAGCTAAGTACATCAAGTGAGGTCTAGTAGACATAGCTAAGTACATCAAGTGAGGTCTGGTAGACATAGCTAAGTACATCAAGTGAGGTCTAGTAGACATAGCTAAGTACATCAAGTGAGGTCTAGTAGACATAGCTAAGTACATCAAGTGAGGTCTAGTAGACATAGCTAAGTACATCAAGTGAGGTCTAGTAGACATAGCTAAGTACATCAAGTGAGGTCCAGTAGACATAGCTATGTACATCAAGTGAGGTCTAGTAGACATAGCTAAGTACATCAAGTGAGGTCTAGTAGACATAGCTAAGTACATCAAGTGAGGTCTAGTAGACATAGCTAAGTACATCAAGTGAGGTCTGGTAGACATAGCTAAGTACATCAAGTGAGGTCTAGTAGACATAGCTAAGTACATCAAGTGAGGTCCAGTAGACATAGCTAAGTACATCAAGTGAGGTCTAGTAGACATAGCTAAGTACATCAAGTGAGGTCTAGTAGACATAGCTAAGTACATCAAGTGAGGTCTAGTAGACATAGCTAAGTACATCAAGTGAGGTCTAGTAGACATAGCTAAGTACATCAAGTGAGGTCTAGTAGACATAGCTAAGTACATCAAGTGAGGTCCAGTAGACATAGCTAAGTACATCAAGTGAGGTCAAGTAGACATAGCTAAGTACATCAAGTGAGGTCTAGTAGACATAGCTAAGTACATCAAGTGAGGTCTAGTAGACATAGCTAAGTACATCAAGTGAGGTCTAGTAGACATAGCTAAGTACATCAAGTGAGGTCCAGTAGACATAGCTAAGTACATCAAGTGAGGTCTAGTAGACATAGCTAAGTACATCAAGTGAGGTCTAGTAGACATAGCTAAGTACATCAAGTGAGGTCTAGTAGACATAGCTAAGTACATCAAGTGAGGTCCAGTAGACATAGCTAAGTACATCAAGTGAGGTCTAGTAGACATAGCTAAGTACATCAAGTGAGGTCTAGTAGACATAGCTAAGTACATCAAGTGAGGTCCAGTAGACATAGCTAAGTACATCAAGTGAGGTCTAGTAGACATAGCTAAGTACATCAAGTGAGGTCTAGTAGACATAGCTAAGTACATCAAGTGAGGTCTAGTAGACATAGCTAAGTACATCAAGTGAGGTCCAGTAGACATAGCTAAGTACATCAAGTGAGGTCTAGTAGACATAGCTAAGTACATCAAGTGAGGTCCAGTAGACATAGCTAAGTACATCAAGTGAGGTCTAGTAGACATAGCTAAGTACATCAAGTGAGGTCTAGTAGACATAGCTAAGTACATCAAGTGAGGTCAAGTAGACATAGCTAAGTACATCAAGTGAGGTCTAGTAGACATAGCTAAGTACATCAAGTGAGGTCCAGTAGACATAGCTAAGTACATCAAGTGAGGTCTGGTAGACATAGCTAAGTACATCAAGTGAGGTCTAGTAGACATAGCTAAGTACATCAAGTGAGGTCTAGTAGACATAGCTAAGTACATCAAGTGAGGTCCAGTAGACATAGCTAAGTACATCAAGTGAGGTCTAGTAGACATAGCTAAGTACATCAAGTGCGGTCTAGTAGACATAGCTAAGTACATCAAGTGAGGTCTAGTAGACATAGCTAAGTACATCAAGTGAGGTCTAGTAGACATAGCTAAGTACATCAAGTGAGGTCCAGTAGACATAGCTAAGTACATCAAGTGAGGTCTAGTAGACATAGCTAAGTCCATCAAGTGAGGTCAAGTAGACATAGCTAAGTACATCAAGTGAGGTCTAGTAGACATAGCTAAGTACATCAAGTGAGGTCTAGTAGACATAGCTAAGTACATCAAGTGAGGTCCAGTAGACATAGCTAAGTACATCAAGTGAGGTCTAGTAGACATAGCTAAGTCCATCAAGTGAGGTCTAGTAGACATAGCTAAGTACATCAAGTGAGGTCTAGTAGACATAGCTAAGTACATCAAGTGAGGTCCAGTAGACATAGCTAAGTACATCAAGTGAGGTCTAGTAGACATAGCTAAGTACATCAAGTGAGGTCTAGTAGACATAGCTAAGTACATCAAGTGAGGTCTAGTAGACATAGCTAAGTACATCAAGTGAGGTCTAGTAGACATAGCTAAGTACATCAAGTGAGGTCTGGTAGACATAGCTAAGTACATCAAGTGAGGTCTAGTAGACATAGCTAAGTACATCAAGTGAGGTCCAGTAGACATAGCTAAGTACATCAAGTGAGGTCTAGTAGACATAGCTAAGTACATCAAGTGAGGTCTAGTAGACATAGCTAAGTACATCAAGTGAGGTCTAGTAGACATAGCTAAGTACATCAAGTGAGGTCTAGTAGACATAGCTAAGTACATCAAGTGAGGTCTAGTAGACATAGCTAAGTACATCAAGTGAGGTCCAGTAGACATAGCTAAGTACATCAAGTGAGGTCAAGTAGACATAGCTAAGTACATCAAGTGAGGTCTAGTAGACATAGCTAAGTACATCAAGTGAGGTCTAGTAGACATAGCTAAGTACATCAAGTGAGGTCTAGTAGACATAGCTAAATACATCAAGTGAGGTCCAGTAGACATAGCTAAGTACATCAAGTGAGGTCTAGTAGACATAGCTAAGTACATCAAGTGAGGTCTAGTAGACATAGCTAAGTACATCAAGTGAGGTCTAGTAGACATAGCTAAGTACATCAAGTGAGGTCCAGTAGACATAGCTAAGTACATCAAGTGAGGTCTAGTAGACATAGCTAAGTACATCAAGTGAGGTCTAGTAGACATAGCTAAGTACACCAAGTGAGGTCCAGTAGACATAGCTAAGTACATCAAGTGAGGTCTAGTAGACATAGCTAAGTACATCAAGGGAGGTCTAGTAGACATAGCTAAGTACATCAAGTGAGGTCTAGTAGACATAGCTAAGTACATCAAGTGAGGTCCAGTAGACATAGCTAAGTACATCAAGTGAGGTCTAGTAGACATAGCTAAGTACATCAAGTGAGGTCCAGTAGACATAGCTAAGTACATCAAGTGAGGTCTAGTAGACATAGCTAAGTACATCAAGTGAGGTCTAGTAGACATAGCTAAGTACATCAAGTGAGGTCAAGTAGACATAGCTAAGTACATCAAGTGAGGTCTAGTAGACATAGCTAAGTACATCAAGTGAGGTCCAGTAGACATAGCTAAGTACATCAAGTGAGGTCTGGTAGACATAGCTAAGTACATCAAGTGAGGTCTAGTAGACATAGCTAAGTACATCAAGTGAGGTCTAGTAGACATAGCTAAGTACATCAAGTGAGGTCCAGTAGACATAGCTAAGTACATCAAGTGAGGTCTAGTAGACATAGCTAAGTACATCAAGTGAGGTCTAGTAGACATAGCTAAGTACATCAAGTGAGGTCTAGTAGACATAGCTAAGTACATCAAGTGAGGTCTAGTAGACATAGCTAAGTACATCAAGTGAGGTCCAGTAGACATAGCTAAGTACATCAAGTGAGGTCCAGTAGACATAGCTAAGTACATCAAGTGAGGTCTAGTAGACATAGCTAAGTACATCAAGTGAGGTCTAGTAGACATAGCTAAGTACATCAAGTGAGGTCTAGTAGACATAGCTAAGTACATCAAGTGAGGTCTAGTAGACATAGCTAAGTACATCAAGTGAGGTCTAGTAGACATAGCTAAGTACATCAAGTGAGGTCCAGTAGACATAGCTAAGTACATCAAGTGAGGTCTGGTAGACATAGCTAAGTACATCAAGTGAGGTCTAGTAGACATAGCTAAGTACATCAAGTGAGGTCTGGTAGACATAGCTAAGTACATCAAGTGAGGTCCAGTAGACATAGCTAAGTACATCAAGTGAGGTCTAGTAGACATAGCTAAGTACATCAAGTGAGGTCTAGTAGACATAGCTAAGTACATCAAGTGAGGTCTAGTAGACATAGCTAAGTACATCAAGTGAGGTCTAGTAGACATAGCTAAGTACATCAAGTGAGGTCCAGTAGACATAGCTAAGTACATCAAGTGAGGTCTAGTAGACATAGCTAAGTACATCAAGTAAGGTCTGGTAGACATAGCTAAGTACATCAAGTGAGGTCCAGTAGACATAGCTAAGTACATCAAGTGAGGTCTAGTAGACATAGCTAAGTACATCAAGTGAGGTCTAGTAGACATAGCTAAGTACATCAAGTGAGGTCTAGTAGACATAGCTAAGTACATCAAGTGAGGTCCAGTAGACATAGCTAAGTACATCAAGTGAGGTCTAGTAGACATAGCTAAGTACATCAAGTGAGGTCTAGTAGACATAGCTAAGTACATCAAGTGAGGTCTAGTAGACATAGCTAAGTACATCAAGTGAGGTCCAGTAGACATAGCTAAGTACATCAAGTGAGGTCCAGTAGACATAGCTAAGTACATCAAGTGAGGTCTAGTAGACATAGCTAAGTACATCAAGTGAGGTCCAGTAGACATAGCTAAGTACATCAAGTGAGGTCTAGTAGACATAGCTAAGTACATCAAGTGAGGTCTAGTAGACATAGCTAAGTACTTCAAGTGAGGTCTAGTAGACATAGCTAAGTACATCAAGTGAGGTCTAGTAGACATAGCTAAGTACATCAAGTGAGGTCTAGTAGACATAGCTAAGTACATCAAGTGAGGTCTAGTAGACATAGCTAAGTACATCAAGTGAGGTCTAGTAGACATAGCTAAGTACATCAAGTGAGGTCTAGTAGACATAGCTAAGTACATCAAGTGAGGTCTAGTAGACATAGCTAAGTACATCAAGTGAGGTCTAGTAGACATAGCTAAGTACATCAAGTGAGGTCTAGTAGACATAGCTAAGTACATCAAGTGAGGTCTAGTAGACATAGCTAAGTACATCAAGTGAGGTCTAGTAGACATAGCTAAGTACATCAAGTGAGGTCTAGTAGACATAGCTAAGTACATCAAGTGAGGTCTAGTAGACATAGCTAAGTACATCAAGTGAGGTCTAGTAGACATAGCTAAGTACATCAAGTGAGGTCTAGTAGACAAAGCTAAGTACATCAAGTGAGGTCTAGTAGACATAGCTAAGTACATCAAGTGAGGTCTAGTAGACATAGCTAAGTACATCAAGTGAGGTCTGGTAGACATAGCTAAGTACATCAAGTGAGGTCCAGTAGACATAGCTAAGTACATCAAGTGAGGTCAAGTAGACATAGCTAAGTACATCAAGTGAGGTCTAGTAGACATAGCTAAGTACATCAAGTGAGGTCAAGTAGACATAGCTAAGTACATCAAGTGAGGTCTAGTAGACATAGCTAAGTACATCAAGTGAGGTCAAGTAGACATAGCTAAGTACATCAAGTGAGGTCAAGTAGACATAGCTAAGTACATCAAGTGAGGTCTAGTAGACATAGCTAAGTACATCAAGTGAGGTCAAGTAGACATAGCTAAGTACATCAAGTGAGGTCTAGTAGACATAGCTAAGTACATCAAGTGAGTTCAAGTAGACATAGCTAAGTACATCAAGTGAGGTCTAGTAGACATAGCTAAGTACATCAAGTGAGGTCTAGTAGACATAGCTAAGTACATCAAGTGAGGTCTAGTAGACATAGCTAAGTACATCAAGTGAGGTCTAGTAGACATAGCTAAGTACATCAAGTGAGGTCTAGTAGACATAGCTAAGTACATCAAGTGAGGTCTAGTAGACATAGCTAAGTACATCAAGTGAGGTCTAGTAGACATAGCTAAGTACATCAAGTGAGGTCTAGTAGACATAGCTAAGTACATCAAGTGAGGTCTAGTAGACATAGCTAAGTACATCAAGTGAGGTCTAGTAGACATAGCTAAGTACATCAAGTGAGGTCTAGTAGACATAGCTAAGTACATCAAGTGAGGTCTAGTAGACATAGCTAAGTACATCAAGTGAGGTCTAGTAGACATAGCTAAGTACATCAAGTGAGGTCTAGTAGACATAGCTAAGTACATCAAGTGAGGTCTAGTAGACATAGCTAAGTACATCAAGTGAGGTCTGGTAGACATAGCTAAGTACATCAAGTGAGGTCCAGTAGACATAGCTAAGTACATCAAGTGAGGTCAAGTAGACATAGCTAAGTACATCAAGTGAGGTCTAGTAGACATAGCTAAGTACATCAAGTGAGGTCAAGTAGACATAGCTAAGTACATCAAGTGAGGTCTAGTAGACATAGCTAAGTACATCAAGTGAGGTCAAGTAGACATAGCTAAGTACATCAAGTGAGGTCAAGTAGACATAGCTAAGTACATCAAGTGAGGTCTAGTAGACATAGCTAAGTACATCAAGTGAGGTCAAGTAGACATAGCTAAGTACATCAAGTGAGGTCTAGTAGACATAGCTAAGTACATCAAGTGAGGTCTAGTAGACATAGCTAAGTACATCAAGTGAGGTCTAGTAGACATAGCTAAGTACATCAAGTGAGGTCTAGTAGACATAGCTAAGTACATCAAGTGAGGTCTAGTAGACATAGCTAAGTACATCAAGTGAGGTCTAGTAGACATAGCTAAGTACATCAAGTGAGGTCTAGTAGACATAGCTAAGTACATCAAGTGAGGTCTAGTAGACATAGCTAAGTACATCAAGTGAGGTCTAGTAGACATAGCTAAGTACATCAAGTGAGGTCTAGTAGACATAGCTAAGTACATCAAGTGAGGTCTAGTAGACATAGCTAAGTACATCAAGTGAGGTCTAGTAGACATAGCTAAGTACATCAAGTGAGGTCTAGTAGACATAGCTAAGTACATCAAGTGAGGTCCAGTAGACATAGCTAAGTACATCATGTGAGGTCCAGTAGACATAGCTAAGTACATCAAGTGAGGTCCAGTAGACATAGCTAAGTACTTCAAGTGAGGTCTAGTAGACATAGCTAAGTACATCAAGTGAGGTCTAGTAGACATAGCTAAGTACATCAAGTGAGGTCTAGTAGACATAGCTAAGTACATCAAGTGAGGTCTAGTAGACATAGCTAAGTACATCAAGTGAGGTCCAGTAGACATAGCTAAGTACATCAAGTGAGGTCCAGTAGACATAGCTAAGTACATCAAGTGAGGTCTAGTAGACATAGCTAAGTACATCAAGTGAGGTCTAGTAGACATAGCTAAGTACATCAAGTGAGGTCTAGTAGACATAGCTAAGTACATCAAGTGAGGTCTAGTAGACATAGCTAAGTACATCAAGTGAGGTCTAGTAGACATAGCTAAGTACATCAAGTGAGGTCTAGTAGACATAGCTAAGTACATCAAGTGAGGTCTAGTAGACATAGCTAAGTACATCAAGTGAGGTCTAGTAGACATAGCTAAGTACATCAAGTGAGGTCAAGTAGACATAGCTAAGTACATCAAGTGAGGTCTAGTAGACATAGCTAAGTACATCAAGTGAGGTCTAGTAGATATAGCTAAGTCCATCAAGTGAGGTCTAGTAGACATAGCTAAGTACATCAAGTGAGGTCTAGTAGACATAGCTAAGTACATCAAGTGAGGTCTAGTAGACATAACTAAGTACATCAAGTGAGGTCCAGTAGACATAGCTAAGTACATCAAGTGAGGTCTAGTAGACATAGCTAAGTACATCAAGTGAGGTCTAGTAGACATAGCTAAGTACATCAAGTGAGGTCTAGTAGACATAGCTAAGTACATCAAGTGAGGTCTAGTAGACATAGCTAAGTACATCAAGTGAGGTCTAGTAGACATAGCTAAGTACATCAAGTGAGGTCTAGTAGACATAGCTAAGTACATCAAGTGAGGTCTAGTAGACATAGCTAAGTACATCAAGTGAGGTCTAGTAGACATAGCTAAGTACATCAAGTGAGGTCTAGTAGACATAGCTAAGTACATCAAGTGAGGTCTAGTAGACATAGCTAAGTACATCAAGTGAGGTCTAGTAGACATAGCTAAGTACATCAAGTGAGGTCTAGTAGACATAGCTAAGTACATCAAGTGAGGTCTAGTAGACATAGCTAAGTACATCAAGTGAGGTCCAGTAGACATAGCTAAGTACATCAAGTGAGGTCCACTAGACATAGCTAAGTACATCAAGTGAGGTCCAGTAGACATAGCTAAGTACATCAAGTGAGGTCTAGTAGACATAGCTAAGTACATCAAGTGAGGTCTAGTAGACATAGCTAAGTACATCAAGTGAGGTCCAGTAGACATAGCTAAGTACATCAAGTGAGGTCAAGTAGACATAGCTAAGTACATCAAGTGAGGTCTAGTAGACATAGCTAAGTACATCAAGTGAGGTCTAGTAGACATAGCTAAGTACATCAAGTGAGGTCTAGTAGACATAGCTAAGTACATCAAGTGAGGTCTAGTAGACATAGCTAAGTACATCAAGTGAGGTCTAGTAGACATAGCTAAGTACATCAAGTGAGGTCTAGTAGACATAGCTAAGTACATCAAGTGAGGTCTAGTAGACATAGCTAAGTACATCAAGTGAGGTCCAGTAGACATAGCTAAGTACATCAAGTGAGGTCCAGTAGACATAGCTAAGTACATCAAGTGAGGTCTAGTAGACATAGCTAAGTACATCAAGTGAGGTCTAGTAGACATAGCTAAGTACATCAAGTGAGGTCTAGTAGACATAGCTAAGTACATCAAGTGAGGTCTAGTAGACATAGCTAAGTACATCAAGTGAGGTCTAGTAGACATAGCTAAGTACATCAAGTGAGGTCTAGTAGACATAGCTAAGTACATCAAGTGAGGTCTAGTAGACATAGCTAAGTACATCAAGTGAGGTCTAGTAGACATAGCTAAGTACATCAAGTGAGGTCAAGTAGACATAGCTAAGTACATCAAGTGAGGTCTAGTAGACATAGCTAAGTACATCAAGTGAGGTCTAGTAGACATAGCTAAGTCCATCAAGTGAGGTCTAGTAGACATAGCTAAGTACATCAAGTGAGGTCTAGTAGACATAGCTAAGTACATCAAGTGAGGTCTAGTAGACATAGCTACGTACATCAAGTGAGGTCCAGTAGACATAGCTAAGTACATCAAGTGAGGTCTAGTAGACATAGCTAAGTACATCAAGTGAGGTCTAGTAGACATAGCTAAGTACATCAAGTGAGGTCTAGTAGACATAGCTAAGTACATCAAGTGAGGTCTAGTAGACATAGCTAAGTACATCAAGTGAGGTCTAGTAGACATAGCTAAGTACATCAAGTGAGGTCTAGTAGACATAGCTAAGTACATCAAGTGAGGTCAAGTAGACATAGCTAAGTACATCAAGTGAGGTCTAGTAGACATAGCTAAGTACATCAAGTGAGGTCTAGTAGACATAGCTAAGTCCATCAAGTGAGGTCTAGTAGACATAGCTAAGTACATCAAGTGAGGTCTAGTAGACATAGCTAAGTACATCAAGTGAGGTCTAGTAGACATAGCTAAGTCCATCAAGTGAGGTCTAGTAGACATAGCTAAGTACATCAAGTGAGGTCCAGTAGACATAGCTAAGTACATCAAGTGAGGTCTAGTAGACATAGCTAAGTACATCAAGTGAGGTCTAGTAGACATAGCTAAGTACATCAAGTGAGGTCTAGTAGACATAGCTAAGTACATCAAGTGAGGTCTGGTAGACATAGCTAAGTACATCAAGTGAGGTCTAGTAGACATAGCTAAGTACATCAAGTGAGGTCTAGTAGACATAGCTAAGTACATCAAGTGAGGTCTAGTAGACATAGCTAAGTCCATCAAGTGAGGTCTAGTAGACATAGCTAAGTACATCAAGTGAGGTCTAGTAGACATAGCTAAGTACATCAAGTGAGGTCTAGTAGACATAGCTAAGTACATCAAGTGAGGTCTAGTAGACATAGCTAAGTACATCAAGTGAGGTCTAGTAGACATAGCTAAGTACATCAAGTGAGGTCTAGTAGACATAGCTAAGTACATCAAGTGAGGTCCAGTAGACATAGCTAAGTACATCAAGTGAGGTCTAGTAGACATAGCTAAGTACATCAAGTGAGGTCTAGTAGACATAGCTAAGTACATCAAGTGAGGTCTAGTAGACATAGCTAAGTACATCAAGTGAGGTCTAGTAGACATAGCTAAGTACATCAAGTGAGGTCTAGTAGACATAGCTAAGTACATCAAGTGAGGTCCAGTAGACATAGCTAAGTACATCAAGTGAGGTCTAGTAGACATAGCTAAGTACATCAAGTGAGGTCTAGTAGACATAGCTAAGTACATCAAGTGAGGTCTAGTAGACATAGCTAAGTACATCAAGTGAGGTCTAGTAGACATAGCTAAGTACATCAAGTGAGGTCTAGTAGACATAGCTAAGTACATCAAGTGAGGTCTAGTAGACATAGCTAAGTACATCAAGTGAGGTCAAGTAGACATAGCTAAGTACATCAAGTGAGGTCTAGTAGACATAGCTAAGTACATCAAGTGAGGTCTAGTAGACATAGCTAAGTCCATCAAGTGAGGTCTAGTAGACATAGCTAAGTACATCAAGTGAGGTCTAGTAGACATAGCTAAGTACATCAAGTGAGGTCTAGTAGACATAGCTAAGTCCATCAAGTGAGGTCTAGTAGACATAGCTAAGTACATCAAGTGAGGTCCAGTAGACATAGCTAAGTACATCAAGTGAGGTCTAGTAGACATAGCTAAGTACATCAAGTGAGGTCTAGTAGACATAGCTAAGTACATCAAGTGAGGTCTAGTAGACATAGCTAAGTACATCAAGTGAGGTCTGGTAGACATAGCTAAGTACATCAAGTGAGGTCTAGTAGACATAGCTAAGTACATCAAGTGAGGTCTAGTAGACATAGCTAAGTACATCAAGTGAGGTCTAGTAGACATAGCTAAGTCCATCAAGTGAGGTCTAGTAGACATAGCTAAGTACATCAAGTGAGGTCTAGTAGACATAGCTAAGTACATCAAGTGAGGTCTAGTAGACATAGCTAAGTACATCAAGTGAGGTCTAGTAGACATAGCTAAGTACATCAAGTGAGGTCTAGTAGACATAGCTAAGTACATCAAGTGAGGTCTAGTAGACATAGCTAAGTACATCAAGTGAGGTCTAGTAGACATAGCTAAGTACATCAAGTGAGGTCTGGTATACATAGCTAAGTACATCAAGTGAGGTCAAGTAGACATAGCTAAGTACATCAAGTGAGGTCTGGTAGACATAGCTAAGTACATCAAGTGAGGTCTAGTAGACATAGCTAAGTACATCAAGTGAGGTCTGGTAGACATAGCTAAGTACATCAAGTGAGGTCTAGTAGACATAGCTAAGTACATCAAGTGAGGTCTAGTAGACATAGCTAAGTACATCAAGTGAGGTCAAGTAGACATAGCTAAGTACATCAAGTGAGGTCTAGTAGACATAGCTAAGTACATCAAGTGAGGTCTAGTAGACATAGCTAAGTACATCAAGTGAGGTCTAGTAGACATAGCTAAGTACATCAAGTGAGGTCTAGTAGACATAGCTAAGTACATCAAGTGAGGTCTAGTAGACATAGCTAAGTACATGAAGTGAGGTCTGGTAGACATAGCTAAGTACATCAAGTGAGGTCTGGTAGACATAGCTAAGTACATCAAGTGAGGTCTAGTAGACATAGCTAAGTACATCAAGTGAGGTCAAGTAGACATAGCTAAGTACATCAAGTGAGGTCAAGTAGACATAGCTAAGTACATCAAGTGAGGTCTAGTAGACATAGCTAAGTACATCAAGTGAGGTCTAGTAGACATAGCTAAGTACATCAAGTGAGGTCTAGTAGACATAGCTAAGTACATCAAGTGAGGTCAAGTAGACATAGCTAAGTACATCAAGTGAGGTCTAGTAGACATAGCTAAGTACATCAAGTGAGGTCTAGTAGACATAGCTAAGTACATCAAGTGAGGTCTAGTAGACATAGCTAAGTACATCAAGTGAGGTCTAGTAGACATAGCTAAGTACATCAAGTGAGGTATAGTAGACATAGCTAAGTACATCAAGTGAGGTCAAGTAGACATAGCTAAGTACATCAAGTGAGGTCTAGTAGACATAGCTAAGTACATCAAGTGAGGTCTAGTAGACATAGCTAAGTCCATCAAGGAACCTATCAATTCCTGATAAGGAATCCCTTCAGTTTTTGTTTCCAACTTTGGTAATTCACGACCTGCAGACATGGGTGTACTCTTTGGCAGACAGTTAACCATATTGAATTTCCTCAACAAATCTGACATGTCTAGTTTCAAAATACCACTCTCCTTGTTGTAGTTAACTCTCATTCCTAGACAATTTTTCAACTGACCTAAGAATTTCACTTCATATTTCCTTGCCAAGAAACTATACAGGTTGTTTTATTCAACAAGCCAGTTAGTAAAAACAAATATATCATCAACATACAATCAGATATACATGGCAAAAGAATCTTCCTTTTTTACAAAATCACAAGGATCACAAACAGATTGAGTATATCCTAACTCCTTAAAGAAATCTTTGATATATTCATTCCAAGGACGACTAGCCTGTTTCAAACCATAAATCCTTTTCTGTAAGGCACATACTTTACCATCTACAGTAGATCCTGCTGGCTGTTCCATATAAATGGTTTCACTCAGATCATCATTGAGAAAAGCGGTAGCAATGTCTACATGTTCCATATCAGAGCTCAACTCGTTAGATATAGCCATAATCAATCTTAAAGTCTCTGGTCAGACAACTGGAGAGTAAGTCTCCTGGTAATTAACACCCTTTTGCTGAGAAAAACCTCGAGCTACCAGTCTGGCCCTATGACACTCGTAATTACCTGCAGCATCCTTTTTAACTTAAAAAACCCATTTGCTTTTAACAATATTCTGTCCCTCTGTCCCATACATGATTTTTCATTAGTGCATTGTACTCCTTATCGCTGGCTTGTTTCCAATCAGGATCCTTAATTACCTCAACAGCAGAACTGGGAACAGTGTCAACTGCGCTTAAGGCTGCACCAATATCCATTTCAGTATCTTTATGCCAAAAAGGGGACTGATTTTTTTTATCTGGGGTCTACCTGGCATCTCTACTTCCTCATCATTATTGTCAAACACATCCCAGCCTTTTCTCATCAAAAATTACATTTCTAGATAAAATCACATGACCTGGTTGGTTTGGATCAGCTACCCTATACCCTTTCGAACCCTCACAATAAACCTACCATTATTAGCCTATTTTCAATTTTGAAAAAATAGGCTTATGAGATCACCTTTTGTCCGTGTGTGTGTGCGTGTGTGTGTGTGTGATTCGTGTGTGTGTCCCCCCCTAATAAAATCTAAACGGCAGGAGCGATTTCAATGAAACTCGGAAAGTTCATAGCACTATTCCCGGCGACCTCGACCGTGCCCTTCAAATTTTGTTACGACGCACCAATCCAACATGGCGGCTGTGCGAAATATTTCACCAGCATTCAATATCTCCGAAACTATTACCGATATTACCCTGACATTTTCTATGGTGATAGAGGGAACTACTATAAGTTCACTTATGTGACTTTTGAAAACCTGGTAACTACAAAACCAACATGGCGGCCAAGCGAATTTGCGACTTTTAAATAGACGTTTCTCGCGATTTGACCAACCAAACGCAATGAAACTTGGTACAGTGTATGTTTATATACATTGTAATGCACCGACATCTAACTTCGTTCAATTGTTAAATAATCACAAGATGGCGGATGTGCGAAATATTTCACCGGCATTCTATATCTCTGAAACTATTAGCGGTATCTCCCTAAAATTTTGTACGGAGATAAAGAGCACTACTCGAAGTCCATCTATATAATTTTCAAAAACCGGTTAACTACAAAACGAACATGGCGGCCAAGCGAATTTGAACATTTTAAATAGACCTTTCTCGCGATTTAATGTTCCAAGCGCACTGAATCCTGATACAGGAAATATTTATACACATTGTAATGCACTGGTATCTAATTTAGTTCAATTGTTTACATAAACTCAAGATGGCGGCAGTGCGAATTTTAAAATTAAGTTTTTATTTCTTGTGATGTAGTCATGCGATCGAAGTGAAAGTTTGAATAATGAACCTTCGCAATAATTTTCCTTTAATGGTACATGACTCTATGGCCTATACATTTAACAATCCAACATGGCGACCATCCGAAATATTTAGATGATACTGTATATCTACGAATCTATTTTAGCAATCAAACTAAATTTTTTAATGTTCATAGGGGCTATGAACTTAAGTTCACCTATAGGACCTTAAATAACCTGGTGATCACAAATCCAACATGGCGGTGACGCGAATTATAAATATTCACATGGACGTTTCTCGCAATTTAACCATCCGAGTGCAGTGAAACTTGGTACAGTAAATCTTTATCCGAATGTTAATCCACTGGCATCTAATTTATTTCAATTGTTTCCATAACCTCAAGATGGCAGCTGTGAAAATTTTTTAAATCTCCTTGTTTTTTCTTGTGTCCTAATTATGCGATTGAAGTTTGAATACTACACGTTCACAATAATCTGCATGTAACAGTACATAACTCTAGGACCTACATATATAAAATCCAACATGGCGACCATCCGAAATATTTACTCGGTTCTCAATATCTACGAATCTATTACAGCAATCAAACTGAAATTGTGTATGTTGATAGTGGCAATTAACATAAGTAGGATATATGAAAATAGGCTGTATAGTTCTTCACGGAACTACTTGTTTTTTCTTCAGATTTAGGATCAAATTTCTTGCGTTTTACATTGGGTATCATACACATAGTTTTACATCAAAACACGCGTATGTTAGAAAGATCTACCTTCTTACCAGTCCATACCTCTAGTGGTAACTGATCATTAAGGGCTACAGTGGGACTCCTAATTGTGAGATAAATGGCTTCTGCCCAATATCTCTTGTTCAGCTTCGCCTGAAAAAGCATAGCTCTGGCACGTTCAACACAAGTCCTATTGAACCTTTCTGCGACTCCACATTGCTCTGGTGTGTAGGGGCCAGAGAACTCTAGAACAATACCATAATTAGCACAAAATTGTTCCATTTCATATTTGTCATATTCTCCTCCATTGTCACATCTAAATATTTTGATTTTACCATCCATTTGATTTTTCACCATACATTTGAACTCCTTGAATTTGGATATACATTAACTTTTCCATTTTAAGAAATAAACGAAGCTCATTCTAGAATAATCATCTGTGAATGTAACAAAACATGTGGCCCCACCATAAGATGCATTATCTCTTTCAGGAACACAAATGTCACTGTGAATTAACCTAAGCACCTTTTCTGCCCTAGTGGCTGCTTTAGGAAATGGCAGTTTACTATGCTTCCCTTTCACACACGGGATGCAAACTTCAGTTTAAGATTGAGTGAAAAATATTCCATCTGCTAATTTTTTTAACTTTGATAATCCATGATAATTCAAATGCCCCATTCTCTGATGCCAGAGTTCTTGAGAACAATTAGAAGATAGCAATGCAGTGTTTTCTCTTACCTTAGAAGCATCTTCATTTTTATACACTGTAGCAGGAGACATACCATCACGATCTAGCCTATAAATTCCATTCACAGCACTCCCAGTCAACACCATTGAGACCCAAGAGACGAGATGTTGCCACAGCCATTCCAATTTTGGCCATTGCTCGTTGATCACGCCTTTCATCAGTATCGTTGCCGTCAACAGCTTTCCTTAGTCCACAGTCTATTAGAAAGCACTTCATCCGAAACTTCCATGATGTATAGTTCGTCCTTCCCTCCAGTTTGACTATGCCGGGTACACCAGGCACCGACAATACTGTAGTTGAGGGACCCAAAGAGGGAACTGCGCCAGTCGCCGGCATTTTTTGTATAAGGTTTAAATGCCACAAAAATTACAGAAAGAACAGTTTACCACACAAACGGGCTATGCAGCAATGCGGTCCACACGAGGTATAAAGAACATAATCTCACTTCGTTATTTTCACATTAGATTGTTTACTGTTCTTTTTAAGTTACACATCGATGTCCTTGGTCCATAACCTGATATTAATATAAGGCAGATGGCGTAGCTTAGATATGAATATAGTTGATTAAACTTAATGACACAAATTTTACTTGCAACATGGAGTAAATCGATACAGGGAGTGACATAGTTTGTACAAACAAAACACATACATTAAATACAAAAAGAGAACATATGACCAACCTAATAAAGATAAATGTATTTAAATTATAGAAATTGTCATATTCTAACATTTAAGAATCAGCAATACATGTGTCGGAACTGGGGTGTTTCAGTAGCACTGGCCAGGTTTTGCACCTTCCGCGACCATTTAGGTTTCAGAAACTTGGTGAAGCCACCTGTTGCGACTGCATCTTCCCGTAGTTCCACATTTCCACTTCTAAAAGATGCGATAATTCCTGTGCAATGTGTTGACTCAATGAGATGCAGGTATGATCTCACGATCATCATGTCATTTCTTAGGTGACTGAAGAGCAGTTCTATATCGTCACTCGAGAGATTCCGCATAATCACATAATGGAAGCCGATACTGATTAGAAATCGCATGCAGGGCACTGTTGATGAAGTTGTTAGCACCAATACTTGATACGTTTCCTTCGTAAGTCTCAGCTTTTAATCGAGGTAACTTAAAATATGTATCCTGATATCCTGTAGAAGAATGAGAGGCCAGTCAGAAGTACAGAAGAATGGCGGGGAGTTCAACAGAACAGTATCCATTATAATTTATTAGCTAATTTATGTTCGATTCCAATTGCATCTTTATCAATATCCCTAATGCCATATAACATGTCTAAATTCTTGTCGTACAATAGTCTAAACTTTATGGCCTTTTCATTAATGATTTACGAACCAATCTTCTCATTAACGTGAGTCAGTGTCTTTTCTTCAGCTGTCAATCTTTTTTTTTAAAGTGACGTGACATCCGCCTCTCCGCTCGTGTACCCAATGTACTTAGTTATTGTGGTTTTATTGGGAAGAACAGCGAAGTTATCTGCCCCTTAGAAGTTTTCAGTGTTCGTGGACGAGGAAGTTGTAAAATATTTATAAATCTCAGTTCGTGGTTAATGGATGGTGATTTAATAAACATTTTGATTGTTTCATTGTATTTAGGATACACTTTCGTTTCGTGAAAGTTCGAATTTGTTCAAGTAAGAAATTAGCTTTCAAGTCTCCGCGATCCGCTTCACTCGTGAGCGTCGATATTTGAACGTCGAGTTTGTCCTGACGTTGTCGTGAATGTAAGTTTTGTTTTAATAAAATCAACCTCCAATTCAATGAATCAATTGTAGTTCTATACACTGCATTTTTTCTTAGAGCCCTCTTTAATTTTAATTTTAATTTTGTTGACTTCCCATGAGTTGGCTTTATTGTAGAATACTGCGTTCCTACACTAACTAGTGCTTGATCATAGTTTTCCTCAATTCATTCATCATAACAGTCTTACGTAATATTCAAATTACCTGAACATTTTCTTTTATTGTTTATGTGGTTGTCCTATATCCTTATCAACACATCCTCTTTCGCGCGTATGTCTTGTACTTGTTTATGTTCGGGGTAGTCCTCAAAACCCGTCGGAAATGCGTTCAGTAAGAGCGTTCACTTTGTAGTAGGCTACTTATAGGTTACTTGGCCTATAATTAGAATCCATGAAATGCTTGCTACAAATTGTAGAAGACTCTTTTAGTGTCCATGAGGACCCTGAATTTTCCCCCTGACGTGAAACAGAAACAATTGTCTCCGAATGTCATCGATTAATAAGAATTTATCCATTGCCTTTAACTTGGCGAAATATTCAACACGGCACGCTACAATGCACCATTTTTGATAAACACAATCATGACACTACAATGTGCTTGTAAGTTACTCTTCAAAAATATTCCGTGAATTTAAACTAAGTTGTTTTCCCCATATGCATGCCACATTTACTATAGTTCACTGGAATAAAACTTGCTTTTTACTACGTCTTAGCACCCATCTCAATATCAGTCAGAAAATAGTCCACTGCCCTTAAGAAGTAATGCGACATGCTTTACCAGTCAAATAGAGAGATACATCACATTGTACGTAAGGCAAACGATACGAATAAGGGTGCCAGAAAGCGAACCTAGCGGCAAAATGCGGAACAAGTTTGAACCATCGCTCGTATTGTTGTCTGGCACCTCATTTCCAGGCCTTGTATTATAACGTAGGTCACGCTCGTGAGGCACAACTCCGCCATCCTGGAAGTTGATTTCCGTGCTTCCCACTCCTACTCCATGCAAATTCCGGGATAGTACATCACAGAAGACCACGGCCGCTTCCTACCGTAAAACACCCGCAATTACAAATACACACGCCAGTACAGACTTCACAGTCAGAGTTGGGCAAAATGTATTTTTGGGTAAATAATACTACAAATAAGCTATTTTAGATACAAAATATAGTTATAAATTTCCGGATAATATAAAATAGTACCGTATTTAAGAATACAATTAAAAACTCAAAATACTTTCCTCCATTCAGACTGTTCCAAGAAACAATCATATTTTACTACCCGCAGCTTCACTCGCGTCATACTCGAGTCACATTGTTATTCAATGAAATGCAGGGTTAACCCAGTTAACACTCCTTTTGAACTTGGATATCCAAAAATCCCTCCTTAGTAAACGCTTTCGACACACAACAAACCTATCCCCAAAACATCATTCTTCTAATTTTAATAGTTTTGGTTGGTCGATGAGAGTGAATATCCAAAAATCCTTCCTCAGTGGACGTTTTTCTCCAGAAATTCACCCCTCCCCAAGGCCCCTTAAATTGGATTTATGAAGAAACGGTCGAACACCCATTTGTTCATTTATATATATTTATTTTTAAGCAGATTGTTTTCCTCTGAGTTTCAAACTCCTCGCCTATGTCGTTTGAGATACACGCTTCGTTAGTAATCTTTCAACCCCCACTTTCCATCCCTTTCACCTCATAATATACACCACATCGCAAAATCATTAGACACATGTCTACTTATTTTAATGATTAGTTTATATGCCAAGTATCACATCCCCAAATGAAACCACTCGTGAGATACTGATATTCAATGAAATTTACGTTTACTTCCTTAACACCTCTTTAGAACCTGAATAACCAAAAAACTTTCCTTAGTGGACGCTTTCGTCATACAACGAACATATCCCCAAGATTTAATGTTTCTAACTTCAATTATTTTGGCTGGGCGATGATGAGTGAGTGAGTCAGTCAGGACATTTTCTTTAATTTATTTTTCAGAATTTCACTCCTCCCCATGAACCCCTTAAATTGGATTTATAAAAAAAAACGGTCGAACACTTATTTACTTATTTTTAAGCTGTTTTTCCCCTAAGTTTGATGAGTGAGTGAGTGAGTCAATCAGTTAGGACACTTTCATGCCAGTTTCACCCCCCCCCCCAGAATTTCACCCCTCCCCATGGGCCCCTTAAATTGGATTTATGAAAAAAATGGTCGAACACCTATTTACTTATTTTTCAAGCTGATTTTCCCCCCGAGTTTCATACTTTTTGCCTTTGTCGTTTAAGAGATACATGCTCCGTTAGGAATCCTTCAAACCTCGCTATACACCAATTCACCTCATAATATACACCACATCGAAAAGCCCTCAGACATATGTCTTCATATTCGTAATTATGAGTTTATACGCCGAGTATCACATCCCCCAATGAAACCAATCGGGAAATATTGTTATTCAATTAAATGCAGGTCAAACCCCCCAACACCCCTTTAAATCCTAAATATCCAAAAATCCTTCCTTAGTGGACGTTTCCGACATACAACGAACATAACCTCAAAATTTCATGTTTCTAACTTCAATAATTTTGGCTGTGCGATGATGAGTGAGTGAGTGAGTGAGTCAGAACATTTTCTTTCATTTATTTCTCACAATTTCACCCCTCCCATGAACCCCTTTATTGGATTTATGAAAAAAACGTCGAACACCTATTTACTTATTTTAAGCTGTTTTTCTCCCTGGGTTTGATGAGTGAGTGACTCAATCAGTTATAACACTTTCTTTCCTGTTCCCCCCCCCCCCAGAATTTCACCCCTCCCCATGGGCCCCTTACATTGGATTTATGAAAAAACGTTCGAACACCTATTTACTTATATTTTAAGCAGTTTTTTCCCGCTGAATTTCAAACTTCTCACCTATGTCGTAGAGATACACGCTATTTTAAGTACCCTTCAACCACCAATTTTCTCCCCTTTCACCTCATGATATACACCACATCGATAAAACCTTAGACATATGTCTGCTTATTTTTAATGAATACTTTATATTGTGCCCGTTTAGACCGGAGTCCGCACGACCACATATGCATTTTACCAATAATCAGTCAGCACGAGAGTCAAAATATCCCGGAGCGTCAGATGGGTTAAAGCAAATCCCAAAAACGACATCAAATTAAAAAAAATGCTTTGCTGATTTTTGGCTCAATGCAACAATAAGGATAGAAGGAGATTCAATTGGGTATGACACATCTGGTAAAATTATCTCAGTTTATTTTGAAGTTAAAATCTGACTGCAAGGATGCTCAAAGCAGCATCATCCACGTGTGGCGATCCACCCTCTTATTTACACACAATATACAGAAATTTTCCAAACACATTTGACAATCTTTTTGGAAACACAAGTCCGATTAATAGTCCTGTAGACTGTGTTCCAAAATTATTAATATTTAATTCCAGTTCAAAGTTAATTGTCTATACTGGAAATATCGTAGATCACTGTTTGAATATTTACATGATATTAACACTCGTAGAATAAATGTTTATAGAATTTTTAAACTTTCACTTGTTTTTCCAGTTTCAAAAATATATCGTCGAAAAATATTATTATCATAGAAGCAACACAAATTATTTACATATATTAATAACATCTGAAAAGTATTTGACCATTGAGCATAGCATCGAAGAACTGTGCGAAGCACAACAACAATTAATTGTTCTTCTGACATTAAACATTTCGAGAAGTGACTCGATTATGAACTTCAAGTTCCTAACAAAATATATGATTTCTGAATCATCAACTTGATCAATAAATGGTTGAACCATTCAATTATTCAATTTTCCACTTGGAATCATTATTATAAAAATATTTATATTCATGGCCATTTTTAGCAACTTTCACAACTTGCAATTCTTCGACAGAATGCGGAAATTAGAATTGTAGTTTTATAATGAATTCATTTAGTTCATGGCACTAGGATTGAAAATATCCTTCAAATTATTCGTGGTTAAAGAATTATTTTTAATTGGCAGTGGCCCAATCTATTATTTGTGTAAGAACACAATATTACGACAACAACGGCAAAGGTCTTCCTCTGAAGAAGAATAAACTACTATCATGACAAATCCGGGTTCTAGCAAAATCAAAGTCTAAATGGAATTCGTAAACAAGGTTGAAATAAGAACTGATGGTTTTAAAGAAATAACCTTCGGGTCATTCATCCGACGAAATGTGTAGTTCCAATACTCCTACTATAAACCTGAGCCATCGAACCTGCTATTTGATTGATGCTCGAAAAAACCTCTTCATTCCTGCGACTTAACATGCACACCTGGGAATGGCATTTCAACTACTCCACACACATAAATTTTCTTCCCAAAATTTATACAATAAATCAAGCCTCTGCTTGTTATCAACACTGGAAGATTAATAAACTTACAAGTTTATTTTATTTTACCATTCAGTTCAACCCGTGAATTTACCATACTTATGAAAATCTTTATTTCACTTTCGAGTGTATTTACGTCATGATTTTATATAAATACAAAATTATCCTATTTGATACAAATATCAATTGCTTCCCGTTTCATGCCTCTCCGTGTTATCTGAAAAATATACTTTGCTCATTGCAAATATCAACTGTTCAACCAGAACTGAAATGTTGGTTGAATGCGGGCTTGCGCTAACCACTTTCCTTCGGAAAATCTCCTGTTCCAAACTAGAAATGATTAAACTATTTCACAGGCTCTCTCTCAATACATATGATTATTAGAAAATATAATATCCAGAATTATTTAGAAAAATTATAAAAATTATTATTATTATTATTAGTGGATTATTATTATTATTATTTATATCATTTTAAATATATTTAATTATCATCTCATTATGTGAGAATCCACATGTTCGAACCTTCGAATATGGAAAAAGTATCCATTCCTCAACAAAAATAATTATTAACTTTTACAGTTACATCGGCTGATTACCGTGATTTCCAAAAAATATGAAATATTCAAATAAATGCTCGAAATGCTCGGTCATCGATCCTAAACTGTTCTGAGTGCTGAAAATACTCAGAATAACTCTAACAAGTCTTGCGTAAATCATTGCAAGATTTAAATACGACGAAAAAAATGTGTTGGTCATCTGCAGAAAAATAGTTTGTTCCAATTAGCTAGGCATAATATAATTCAAATGTGGCTTACATTTCTTGATGGTCTTGAAGCGTAGCAAACCTGGTCTGTACCAGATTTATCCATAGACATGCCCTATCGGACAAGCATGTACAATCCTTGTATCGGCCGCCATCATATACCCACAATCCGTCTAGTCAGACATAGTGGTAGTATCTCTTGACGTTTGAATTAACTGTTGTTCCATTTTAATATGGGCTTCTATCAAAGCCATAACAGTTTGTTTAAATAGGGTCAGATCTAAGTGATCTATTCTTAGATATGTCAGTTGTAACATAACTCACGGTAATCTTATCAGTACAAGAAAAACACTGACAGTCTAAGCAATCAACGGCTGTTCTGAAGATCGTTCCCTGGGCATGGTTTATTATATCACCATCTACCATGCGCTAAGCAACTTGTAGTTTCCCTTGCGTAGACTAATGAACGCCACCGTTATAGACTAGTCTTCAGTGTACTGACAGATCGAAGTGGTTAACTAGTTACAAATAATGAAAACTGACTTGAAATGGATTTAAATTATCCAAGTATTAAGTTATTACTGGACTGTGACAAAATACTAATTCTAGACAGAGTCTAGCATATGTCCTTGTAGAAATATAAATATTTCCACCAATGTCTGTAGAAATATCAATCACCTCAGTGATTCTCCTCGCCGTAAACTTACTAAGTTCCAACTCGTAGCGCAGCACTTTTCGTGACTATCACGACTCTGAAAAGAACTTCTGCGTAGATCCGGCAACCATGTGCCTTGGCTCAGCGTCGTAGCAACTTGCTAGGCAACTGCTTGTGTTAGAATGAGCTGACCATGCTTCGACCAGCTGGCTTTTATTCAAAACTGTCAGGGTCACGCGTCATCACCTGATATCTAGAAATCCTCATATCTCTTGAATCCCTGGTCCGATTTACTTGATACTAATTGCATTCTCTTTCATTTGGCCGTGCCAGTAATCTGATCCCAGTCTCAAGTCTCTACTCCATAGTTAACTATTTAATCAATAAATAGCCTCCACCTCTGCTATTACTCGCTACGTCACTTGACATCCAAGTATCGGTAAATTATTTCCAAATGCTTCGAGAAGCAATTTAGCGCGATATTCAAATATCTCAACTTTCAAAAGCGGCTACAGCCTTTCCCTTGATATCTAGGTGTCTGAATCTTGGAATACCCATTCCTAGAGTTGGGCACAATATGCCGATTATCACATCTCCAAATGAAACAACTCATGATATATTGTTATTCAATGAAATGCACGTTTACGCCCTTAGCACCTCTTTTGAACCCGAATAAACAAAAATCCTCCCGGAGTGGACGTTTTCGACATACAGCGAATATATTCCCAAAATTTCATGTTTCCAACTTCAATAGTTTTCGCTGGGCGATCATGAGTGAGTGAGTCAGTCAGGACATTCTCTTTCATTTTTTATTACCAGAATTTCACCCCTCCCCATGGACCGCTTAAATTGGATTTATGAAAAAACGCTCGAACACCTATTAACTTACCTTTCCACTGTATTTTTCTCCTGAGTTTGATGACTGAGTGAGTCAGTCAGTCAGTTAGGACACTTTCGCTCCTTTCTTTTCCCCAGAATTTCACCCCACCCCATTGGCCCCATAATTGAATTTATGAAAAAAACGGTCGAACACGTATTTACTTCAGCTGAGTTTCCAACTTATCACCTATGTCGTTTAAGAGATACACGCTCCGTTAGGAATCCTTCAACCCCCACTTTTCACCACCTTCACCTTATAATATACACCACATCGAAAAACCCTTAGACACATGTCTGCTTATTTTTAATGCTTAGTTTATATGCCGAACATCACATCCACAAATGAAACCGCTCATGAGATATTGTTATTCAATGAAATACAGGTTTAACCCCCTTAAGATCCCTTTAGAACCTGAATATACGAAAATCCTTCCTTAGTGGACGGTTTTGACATACAACGTACATGTCCCCAGAATGCCATGTTTCTAACTTCGATAATTTTGGATGGGCGATGAGTGAGTCAGTCAGGACATTTTCTTTCATTTATTTTCAAGAATCTCACCCCTCCCCCATGAACCCCTTAAATGGGATTTCTGATATAAAGGGTCGAACACCTATTTACCTATTTTTAAGCCTTTTTTCTCCTTATTTTGATGTGTGAGTGAGTCAGTCAATCAGTTATGACACTTTCTTTCCTGTCCCCCCCCCAGAATTTCACCACTCCCGATGGGCCCCTTCAATTAATTTATGAAAAAACGGTCGATCACTTATTTACTTATATTTTAAGCTGATTTTTTCCCGCTGATTTCCAAACTCCTCTCCTATGTCGTTTAAGAGATACACGCTCCGTTAGGAATCCTTCAACCCCCACTCTTCACCCCTTTCACCTCATAATATACACCACATCGAAAAACCTTCAGACACATCTCTTCTTATTTTTAATGATGAGTTTATATGCTGAGTATCACATCCGCCAAGGAAACCAAATGGGAGATATTTTTATTCGATGAAATGAAGGCCTTCCCCGTAACACCCCTCTAGAACCTGAATATCCAAAAATCCTTCCTTAGTGAGCGTTTTCGACTTCCAACGAACATATCCCCAAAATTTCATGTTTCTAACTTTAATAGTTTTGGCTGGGCGATGATGAGTCAGTCAGTCAGTCAGTCAGTCAGGACACTTCGTTTTATATAATCTTATATTCTAATATATAAACGTGAAAGTCTGTATGTATGCATGTATGTATGTATGTATGTATGTAGATTTGTTCCGTATACAAATCTACACCGTTCCACCAATCTGAACCTAATTTTCCATGCACATAGTTTAGAACCCAGATGGAACGGCTGCCTACATGAATTTTCGATAGTCTTTCTCATTCATCTGATATAGGCCTTTTTGCACTCAAGCAGAGGCCAATAAAGTTCGAAAATTAACTTATGAAGGAACGGCAAGGCCGTCAATCTCTAAGGCAACAGAAGCACAAGACGGATCCACCAAGTATCCATCTATCTCGGTAAGAGGCCATGCCACTCAATTTTCTAAACGGCAACACTACCTCAAGAAGTTATCACCAGGTTTCCAACTGTTTATGAAGGGAATCCAAAAATACTTCATCAGTGGACGTTTTCCTTCCAGAAATTCGCCCCTCCCCATGGGCTAATTACATTGGATTTATGAAAAAAAAAAGGTTGAACACCCATTTATTTATTTATATATTTATTTTTAAGCAGATAGTTTTCCTCTGAGTTTCAAACTCCTCGCCTATGTCGTTTAAGAGATGCACGCTCCGTTAGGAATCTTTCAACCCCCACTTTTCATCCCTTTCACCTCATAATATACTCCACATCGAAAAATCATTAGACACGTGTCAGCTTATTTTTAGCCTATTTTCAATTTTTAAAAATAGGCTTATGAGATCACCTTTTATCCGTGTGTGTGTGCGTGTGTGTGCGTGTGTGTGTGAGGAGTGTGTGTGTCCCCCCATAATAACCTCTAAACGGATGGAGCGATTTCAATGAAACTCGGTTAGTTCATAGCGCAATTCCGGACGACCCCGACCGTGCCCTTCAAATTTTGTTACGTCTCACCAATCCAACATGGCGGCTGTGCGAAATATTTCACCAGCATCCAATATCTCCGAAACTATTCCCGATATCTCCCTGGATTTTTTTACGGTGATAAAGGGAACTACTAGAAGTTCTCCTATGTGACTTTTAAAAACTGGTAACTACAAAACCTACATGGCGGCCACGCGATTTTGCGATTTTTAAATAGACGTTTCTCGCGATATAACCACCAAACGCCATAATACTTGGTACAGTATATGTTTATACACATTGTAATGCACCGACATCTAACTTGGTTCAATTGTTTACATAACCACAAGATGGCAGATGTGCGAAATATTTCACTGGCATTCTATATCTCTGAAACTATTAGCGGTATCACCCTGAAATTTTGTACGGAGATAAAGGGCACTACTGGAAGTTTATTTATAAGACTTTCAAAAACAGGTTAACTACAAAACGAGCATGTCGGCCAAGCGAATTTGAACATTTTAAATAGACCTTTCTCGCGATTTAATGTTCCAACCGCAATGAAATCTGGTACAGGAAATGTTTATACACATTGTAGTTCACTGGTATCTAATTTAGTTCCATTGTTTACATAACCTCAAGATGGCGTTTTTGCAAATTTTAAAATTAAGTTTTTATTTCTTGTGTCGTAATCATGCGATCGATATGAAAGTTTGAATAATGAACCTACGCAATATTTGTCCTTTAATGGTATATGCCTCTATGGCCTATACATTTAACAATCCATCATGGCGACCATTCGAAATATTTAGACGGCTCTGAATATCTACGAATCTATTATAGCAATCACACTGATTTTTTTATGTTCATAGGGGCTATCAACTTAAGTTCACCTATAGGATTTTAAATAACCTGGTGATCACAAATCCAACATGGTGGCGACGCGAAGTAAAAATATTCACATGGACGTTTCTCGCAAATTAACCATCCGAGTGCAGTGAAACTTGGTACAGTAAATCCTTATACGAATGTTAATCCACAGGCATCTAACTTATTCCAATTGTTTCCAACCACGAGATTGCAGCTGTGCGAAATTTTAAAATCTCCTTGTTACTTCTTGTGTCCTAACCATGCGACTGAAGTTTGAATACTACACGTACATAATAATCTTCATGTAACAGTACATAACTATAGGACCTAGGTATATAAAAGCCAAAATGGCAATCATCCGAAATATTTAGTCGGTTCTCAATATCTACGAATCTATTACAGCAATCAACCTGAAATTTAGTATGTAGATAGAGGCAATTAACATAAGTAGGATATATGAAAATAGGTTGTATAGTTATTCACAGAACTACTTGTTAATGATTAGTTTACTGTATATGCCAAATACCACATCTCCAAATGAAACAACTCATGAGATATTGTTATTCAATGAAATGCACATTTAACCCCTTAGCACCTCTTTTGGACCCGAATAAACAAAAATCCTTCCTTAGTGGACGTTTTCGACATACAGCGAATATATTTCCAAAATTTCATATCTCCAACTTCAATAGTTTTTCGCTGTGTGAGTGAGTCAGTCAAGGCTTTCTCTTTCAATTTCATTTTACCAGAATTTCACCCCTCCCCATGGGCCCCTTAAATTGGATTAATGAAAGAACGCTCGAACACCCATTAACTTATCTTTACGCTGTCATTTTCTCCTGAGTTTGATGACAGAGTGAGTGAGTCAGTCAGTTAGGACACATTCTCTCCCTTTTTTTCAGAATTTCACCCCACCCCATTGGCCCCATAATTGAATTTATGAAAAAACGGTCGAATGCCTATTTACTTCAGCGGATTATTTCCGCTGAGTTTCCAAATTCTCGCCTATGTCGCTTACGAGATACACGCTCCATTAGGAATCCTTCTACCCCCACTTTTCACCCCCTTCACCTTATGATATACACCAGATCGAAAAACCTTTAGACACATGTCTGCTTATTTTTAATGCTTAGTTTATATGCCGAGTATCACATCCACGAATGAAACCGCTCATGAGATATTGTTATTCAATGAAATGCAGGTTTAACCCCCTTAACACCCATTTAGAACCTGAATATACGAAAATCCTTCCTTAGTGGACGGTTTTGACATACAACGTACATATCCCCAGAATGTCATGTTTCTAACTTCAATCATTTTGGCTGGGCGATGAGTGAGTCAGTCAGGACATTTTCTTTCATTTATTTTCAAGAATCTCACCCCTCCCCATGAACCCCTTAAATGGGATATCTGATATAAAAGGTCGAACACCTATTTACCTATTTTTAAGCCTTTTTTTCTACTGATATTTTGATGAGTGAGTGAGTCAGTCAATCAGTTAGGACACTTTCTTTCCTGTTCTCCCCCCCCCCCCGGAATTTCACCCCTCCCGATGGGCCCCTTATATTGATTTATGAAAAAAAAACGGTCGAAAACTTATTTACTTATTTTTTAAAGCTGATTTTTTCCGCCGAGTTTCAAACTCCTCGCTTATGTAGTTTATGAGATACAGGCTCCGTTTGGAATCCTTCAACACTCGCTTTTCACCCCCTTCCCCTCATAATATACACCACATCGAAAAACCCTCAGACACATCTCTTCTTATATTTAATGATTTTATATGCCGAGTATCACATCCCCCAATGAAACCAAACGGGAGATATTCTTATTCGATGAAATGCAGGTCTATCCCCGTAACACCCCTTTAGAACCTGAATATCCAAAAATCCTTCCTTAGTGAGCGTTTTTGACTTATCCCCAAATTTTCATGTTTCTAACTTTAATAGTTTTGGCTGGGCGATGATGAGTCAGTCAGTCAGTCAGGACACTTTGTTTTATATAATCTTATATTCTTATATCTTCTTATATATAAAAGTGAAAGTCTGTATGTATGTATGTATGTGGATTTGTTCCGTATACAAATCTACACAGTTCCACCAATCTCAACCTAATTTTCCATACGCATAATTTAGAACCCAGAAGGAACGGCTGCCTACATGAATTTTCGATAGTCTTTCTCATTCATCTGATATAGGCCTTTTTGCATTCAATCAGAGGCCAATAAAGTCAGAAAATTAACTTATGAAGGAACGGCAAGGCCGTTCATCTCTATGGCAACAGTAGCACAAGACGGGTCCACCAAGTATCCATCTATCTCGGTAAGAGGCCATGCCACTCAATTTTCTAAACGGCAACACTACCTCAAGAAGTGATCACCAGGTTTCCATCTGTCTCTGTAAGGGGCCATGCTACTCCTTTTTCTCCATGACTACAGTCAAGACGTAAACACCAGGCCATGGGCTTCCGTTTTCTATCCAAACCACGATAAGAAAATTAGGTTTCTGAACTCCATAAAAATCTGAATAGGTTTTTTGAAATTGTATTAACAGGGGTCGATGTAGGGAAATAAAATTAATAAAGAAATACATTGACTAACCCTGCATGCAAGGTAACGTTACAATGGCTGGAGATATCATCACGAAACTTAGTATTAAGATTAAATTATCTTAAATGATTCTGTTGTTGTTCATTGATTTTGAGGCTTTGCGACATCATGGTAATGTACACGCATGAACGTGAGTGTGTATGAAATGTTCCTGATGACCTGTGTTACTGTAATGGCTGTAGTAGTATATACATTTGTAATTTAAAAGAGGACTGGAAAGGAGGTTGCTGTAGCCTTCAATTAGGAACTATCCCGGTATTTGCTTCGAGTAGAAGTGGGAAACCACGGAAAACAAAATAAACACTATCAGGAAAGTAATTGGGAGACAGAGTTCTCGAGGAATTGCGCATATAAATGCGTTTTACTAGTGTTCCATGCTCCGCTACGTAATTGTACTTCACAGTACTTTTCGACTAGGTTTACGGCAAATTAATATTTCACTTGAGTTACATCAGAGTCGAGGAGAGCTATGTTCTACACTCACTTAGGGGTATTTGTAATTTAGAAGATGATTGGAAAGAGGTTGCTGTGGCCTTCAGTTAGGAGCTATCCCGGTATTTGCTTCGAGTAGATGTGGGAAACCACGGGCTTACTATCGAGATTGAGAATACGCGAAAACATGGTATTAAGTTAGTTCTTTTGTTATTCAATAAGCATAAAGAATATGATATTAATTCAGACACATACTTACGGGCAAATTTTCAATTTATAGGAAAGCGAAACATGGTGGTGGAGGTGACTGTTTTCAAGAGGTGAAATGTCTACCTCCCTTGCCCGTAATTATACGGTACGGATGATAATTAAAATACAACTACTTCCAATACGATACATTATATAGTTCGTTTCTGCACCTTCACACGTATTTTTCCTATGTACTAGGCATTTTAGTGCTTACTGTCGAAAGATATTGTATAATGATATTGTTATCACCAATTCTAAACACCTTGAACTCCATTATAGCATTTTAGAGATCGTTAAGTTATGGGTTTAGAGAATATATATCTTATCTTACGAAATACTTTAGGGGCTAAAGAAGCCCAATGTGTTCTCAATCAATGCATCTTATTTGACATTATACTGGGATTATACGTTGCTGCATTTACTTTAACTAGGTGAGATAGGTTGGTTGCGACAACGTGGTCATGCAGCCCCGTGTACTTTGGATGTGTGTATAATCTGCCTGATTGGTGATAACCGGTGTTAATTGTGATTGCTCTATTATTATGTGTTATACGTAATTCAGGTAAGGACTGCAGACAGTCAGTTTTAAGTAGTTCCTACTTTTGCTACCAAATGCTACCGTCAACGACACCTAGTCACAAACTTGGCTAATAGATACCACCACAACCAGAACCTGACGCTGAACGTTGGAACTTAATAGCGTTAATCAAATTTAACCTACAAATTTTACCTTCACACGAAAGTAGTTAGTGGAAGGTTCTTTTACATCACATAAATCTATGACATGGGCCCACCAGCTTTACTTCCCCTCCGAAGGAAGGCATACTGAGGGATTTTGACGCTCTTCAAAAATCCGGTGACTTCGGCCGGGTTTGAACCCGCGACCTTGGGCATAGAAGCTCAGCATGCTACCAAATACGCCACCAAAGCCGCCCAATGTGAGATAATAGGCAGGTAAATACAGCAATACTATTCCCTAATACACAGCTATAATAGCCTACACACTGACTTATGTACATGAATAAGCCATTTCTCATTAATCTCACCATTTGTGTGGGGTTAAAAGTCGTAAGATTATTTGACTCCAGAATAATGACCTTATATTACCAACATAGAATAATTTAAATATTGTTTCCTTTCAAAAAGGTAGATGCAACAATTTAAAAATGAAAGAGAACAATGTGAACAAGACGTCTATATTACACCCATTACCACAAAACTGAAGACTCTCAGGAAAGTACTGTAATTGTCAGACTAGGTCCTTGAGGAATTTGCATATACAGCCCTCTTTGTTATTGATGCATTCCCTACTACGTCTTCCATGACAGTAAGTTGGGTGAACATCTGCGCGCAGTTAAATTGAAGAATCATTAAAAATGAAGATCATATTTCAGTTAAAAGTGAGTATAAGTGATGTCTAAGTATTCGTACTTTTGACTTGTACTTGTGGTCGCTACATTGGTTGGTTTCCTGATAAACGAATACTAAGATTAGTGCTTGACCAAGCAGGGCTAAGAGTTAGGTTAGAAGGTTGCTCCATAGATTGCACGATATAAGACAAGGTACACAATCGCTACGATTCCAGTCACGACCAGGTAGACTCCCCCGCTGGCATGATGCCGGATGCAGATATTCAATGCGATCCTTAGGAGTTTTACCGAACATCTAGGAATGGTGAGACAGAAGTTGATCATGATGGCGGTGAAACAGTGAAACAAATGAATCGCGTGGCCGTGTCAGATGTAAACATAAGGGGAATTGACGAAGCGAATCTAATTGCCGATATCAGTCAATAGTTATTGAAAAATCAGATTAAAGAGGAAGAGCATCTTTAAATTGCCAGGGCATTGCTGAATAGTATCCTAACTATTCAGCAAAAGAATCTAAAATTGGAAATTCAGCACGGTCTAAAGAAACTGAAGGAGGCTCTAGATGCAGGTGCAATGTACAGGGCATCATGGAAGAGAGTCAAGGAGAAAATGCAAAATGATATAACCTACCTGTTACAGAGAAGGTTGAGTTCCCTATATCGTCATTAGAAGCAAATAGAAAAGAAGACAAGGAGGAATGGATGCGGGTTGTGTCTAAGAAGAAGGGAATGGAGGAGGAGAAGAAAGAGGTTGAAGGTGTCCCATCCACGCTAGATGTATCTGATGTCAGAATAGACGTCTGGAAAACAGAAAAGCAACGTATTGAAGAGCCGCCCAGAAGCTGTGGTCATTAAACCTTTGAATGGAAAGACCTTTTCTGATGTTTTGAAAGATATCCGGTACAAGGTAAAGCCAGAAGACTGTGGGGTGGGCATTCTATCCATTAGAAAAACCACAGCAGGAGCAATTCTTCTCGAACTGAATAAAGCAACAGAAAACAAGAATAGGGACGTTTTCAGAAAATCTCTTAGGGATGCTCTCGGACAGGACGGGGATGTGAAGGCCTTGGTTCCTCGCACTACTCTAAAAATCAGGGATATGAACAGTGTCACCACTGTTGTAGATGTGGAGGAAGCTGTAAGACGGGATCTTGAGTGTGTTAATGGAGAACTGAAAGTCTCGATACTAAACCCGAACAGTAGGGGGCATAAACTTGCCGTTGTAGAGACAAGCCCGGATATTATTGGATATCGGTAACATTAAAATATGATGGCTCTATTGTAGAGTACGGAGGAGAACGTTAGTGCTTCACTGTTTTCGATGTCTATCGTATGGGCATCATGCACATAACTGCAAAGGTGCGGACAGAAGCAAGCTTTGCTTTAATCAATCAATCAATCGATCAATCAATCAATCAATCAATCAATCAATATTTATTTTCATTTATCAACTTATCGTTGTATTAGACTACGTCACATTGTTAAAAATACATTTTCAATTTACAATAAAATCACAAAGTTATGTATAATATATTACAAGTATTATTACCAGCTTACTGAATTCTATAAAATAAAATAAGAATAAAATAACACGAATACAGTAAGAAGAAGTTGATCTTCTATAGTCCATCTGGGCAGAGTGTAATTTTCTCTTCAAATTCGACCAAAGTGTAAATACTGTTGTTAATGAGCCATCGCTTAATGGAAGCTTTGAAAATGTTTATAGACTCCTGCTGTAGTTGTGTGGGTAGTTTGTTGAAGATTTTAATTCCATAGTATTTGTAGTGGTCTTGTGTTTTCTTTAACCTGACATGAGGTGTATCTAATTGGTTTCTTATTCTTGTGGTGTGTGAATGCACATCCCTTCGATTTTTATATACACTGAGATATTCTTTAATATACACTAAGCTATGGAATATGTTTATTGGTGTAAGAGTCATAATTCCAACGCAGATCCACTCACTTTCCTGTTCGTTAAAATTGGACTTGATATTGATATTTCCACAGCGAAAATGGTACCATTCATTACAAATTGTACATAGAAAACCGTTTTTCACTACTCTATTACATTTAACACACTTTTCGTCACTGATTTTGAGATTTATTTGAGATAACTCAGACTCGGTACTAACAGCCGCTGCCATGTTGGACATTTTATAAGTGCGGAGAAGCTGGTCACAAGGCAGTAAGCTGCAAAGTAAATCCACGGTGCATACTTTGTACAGACAGAAATGTTGAAGAAGTGAAGACACGTTCCTGGCGCAAGTGAGTGCATCGTGTTTCATGAAGCTCTTGAAAAGGCCAAAAACACTACTAAATTATGCAGATTCTACAGGCAAATATGCACAGGAGTATAACTGCTAATAACTTGTTGACGCAGGATCCTGAGATCAAGTTGCAGTGTATGTGGAGAGTAATTTGCGCCTAAAGAAGCGCGATCTAGACGCTTATGGCCAATAGTAAAGACGAACTGAGGGAAGAAGGAGCATCAGATGCTTCATAAACGACGCCGCCCTGAAGTAATGCAATGGGGCGGATAAACACGTCGTGGGAGAAGGGTGCATGGGTTTAGTGGGTAAGAGCCCCACACACTCATCAAGCGTCTGGAAGCAGATTTCCCACAATCCGTCGTTAAGAAAGAAAAAGGAAACTACGTTATTGTACTCCACAGTATCTTTCGCCTAGATTTAAAGTGAGTTAATATTGCACTTGATTAACTTCAGAGCTCAGGAAAACTATGTTTTAAACTCACTTAGGGGCAAAGTGAATATACTTTGCGTAATATATTGGCATGTATCTTTCTATAACATGTAAATACACCTCCCGGGCAACGCCGGGTAAAATAGCTAGTAGATCTATATAGATACATAAATTATATATAAACATTTGAACTGACGGTGGTTTTGGGGTCTGGGGGATGTGAAACGCGAAGTTATGTAGACATTTTCCGGGATTCGAAACATGGTGCCATTGCAATAGTGAAATCTACCTAATTACTGAATATTCACTTCTCAATCGAAAAGCGTAAAAATAACTAAAGACGTAAATGTAAGGTTCCACTAAAATCCAAACCCATCATCTCGGACGAATAGAAGAAAAGATCATAAAGAATGAAGAGATACCGGGCACAAAGGAAAGAACAACACACCGAGAAAAGATTGATTCAACGAACGCAAAGAGGATGAAATGAAAGAATAATAGACTAATAATTATCTCTAAATGTTATTCCCCATTTTACTGGATCGGGGACAAGGTGACGAGGAACATTTCAAGGGGACAGGTCAATAATGACAGTAATATTTATAATAGTAATATACTGTATTATTGCTATTTTTGATAGTCTGAATGGAAGATTATATTTTGTATTTGGGATTGTATTAAAAAAACTGTTTTGTGTTTTTTGGAAATTTATAAATGTACAGATTATTATTAATATTATTATCATTATTATTGATTTAAGCCCACTACGGAGAGCTTATTACTACTTGTTCTTCGATGGCCTTTTCCGTTACCAATATCTCTTGAGTCCTGCTGATAATGTCTCCTTTCTCTCCTGCGAAAAGACTTTCCGAAATTTAGGGTCTTTAGGTGGTGGGGTCAAAGATTTTACCATAGCAAAAAAATTAGAACGAACTTTGACATCAAGGTCAGCATTTCCAGCCGAATGAAAGTCCTTTAGTACTTCATTAAGTCACAGGCTTCCAGTCTAGTAACTTTTAACGAAGGAAAAGATCATCTTGGCAAGCCTGTTGCTGTTCATTCGTTGTAGGTGACCGTAGAACTTTAGCCTCCTAATTCGCATACTGGTATTGGTTGATTATAACTGTTAATGCAGGTCAGAATTTGATATTTTGTATTTATATTAACATTTTGGGAGTATTTTTCCCAACGCTGTGAAGCACGAACTAGTGTATGTACTTGTAATTGAGGGAGGTAGGATTAAGGCAGGAAGCGGCCGTGGCTTACGGTAAGTTACCACCCAAGCATTGCCATTGAGTAGGAGTTGGACACCACGGATGGCTGAGATCTGCCTTACTATCCCTCAGATCCTAATTCAGGGGCGTGTATACAATTTTTTCCAGGAAACTTGTGAGTATTCTCAGGGGATTGTCACCGCAAAATACCCAGAAATATCAACCAATATCTTAGAGCTTATAACTTATTTTAGATAAGAGTTAATTGTAGAATTCTAAGTTCATACAGCCTACAATTAGTGGCGATACAACACAACACACTATTATGATCTATGGAGCATGAACGGCAAATATCTAAATATTTACCAATATTTACTAAGCAGGAAGGTAATCGGTTTCTTGTTTTTTCGTTTACATATTGATTATATATTTCTCAAAAGTACCATACTGTGGAATTGTCAGTTTTGCCTCACTAGACTGAGTGTACCCCGTTCCAGCCTTCAGAACAGAATTAAAATTTCTTGGCAGAGCCGGGAATCGAATTCGGACCTTCGGGGCGGCATCCAAGAATGCTAGCCGCTACACCACGAGGTAGTCTAATTTCAATCTTAATATTGTTTATAACATAGCCAATGAGTTAAGATTAGCGTACAACCAAATTGACAAATATTTTATGCTTTTACCAAAGAAACACTTTCTAAATTTTAAATTTTTATTGGATTTTTTCGGGGGCGGGGAGGGGGCTGGGGACCCCCCCCCCCTCTAATATACGCCCCTGTCAGAATTTAATGTATTTTGGCAGAGCCAGGATTTGAACCAGGGCCTTCAGGGTGACAGCCAATAAGCTAGAGTGCGGGCAGCTATTATTCCGTGTACCGGGATATTCCATGATCCAAATCGCTGTTTCCTACGGGGAATAAAGGAAAGGGCTAGGAAATTGGGACAAAGGGTTTAAGTGGCAGTTTCTGGGAAAGAAGATGACATTTTTTTACGAGCACACATTTTAATTGACACTTTATAGGGCGAAATATTATTGAAGATCCATTACTCGTATTTATTTTAACAGGTTATCCGAATCTCCTGGCAATACAATACATGTTTGAAATGATGCTATGCAGCCAGAATCGCAACCCATTCCTGTTCGGAGTGTTAATTATGCTTAATGACATAATTCGAATCAAATTAGCTTAATTATCTTGCATATCATGAAAAATCCAACAACATAGGCCAACGGAAAATATGATGTCATAAACATCCGGGTTTAATTATATTAAACAAATTCGGATTGTATTCTAAAAACTATCCGAAAATTTTCTCTAAACATTATCTGCAGCTTATCTGCCTTCCACACAGCCATGCAAACTATATCCGCATGGTTAAAAAATACTAGACTTTAAATGATTTTAAATGCTACAAATGCTGCGTGAACTCAAAGCCCGTTAGCAAGTGCAAACCAAGGTCAAAGGAGGTACCTGGCTGGATGACGTCACGCTCACCGGAGCGCGCGGGGAATGGAGGGAGCTCAAGCAGTAGGTACTATGACGTCACACACGTCAGTGCATTCTCGGTACACTTCGTCCCGTCACCGTAACGTAACGCCAGACCCCAGATAAAGTCGACATAATCTTTTAAAATGATAGAATGATAACATTTTGCGGATATCTGCGGGTTTATCTGCGCGTAGGACTTTAACTATTCCCCCCTCCATTGGCCGATCCTGGCTACGCTACTGTGCTAGAATTACTTCATTGTCTTGCATTCATCATGAGCGGGGCGAGGTTGCTAGCAATACCGTCACCGAGTTAGTGTCATCCATGTAGGGGAGAGTGCTGTACCTAGGGACACTTTTCAAGAAATATTTTTTAAAAATTACATTTCCATAATTACGTGTTTCGTATTTCCTATTTTATTAATAATGTTGTTCCATACACAAAGTGTGAACATTACTTTTCTCTAGCTTGTATGGTGCAAAAGTTATATAGTCACTTATGACATGTTGTACACTGTCCCTTAGAACATACTTGTACTGTACCTAGGGACACTACATGTTTTACCAGGGGACACTTAAGTGAATCTCATTGACACATGTTATAAGTTGTAAATTCAACTGAAAAACGTAAAAAAAAAAAGTCTTGCTGCGGCTAGTTCCTCCAATTGGTGTTGGTGCTGGCAATTTACATATCACATCCTGTAAAGGGATAGAGAAGATTTCTGCATCCTCATGCATGACAAAGTGCTCAGTTTTCTGCATTTCTTTAAATATTTAACTTCAAACTCTTCGGACTTCTCATGTTTTTCAATCACCTTTGCAACAAAATGTTGCCAACTTTTTCCACACTTGCACTGAAACAAAATATAGTCTCCTTTTGCAATGGAAACATCTTCAAGTTCTCTTTGCATTTCATCTTCACGAATTTCATCTTCTAAATTTACATCATCTGTATCACTGTCAGGAACCAAAAAGTCATCTTCATTACTGCTGCTGTCGCTTTTTTCTTCAAATAACAGTCTGGAAACTGCTGGCTCTCTTCCTTTTGTAGGGATACTATTCGGCTTGGATTTCAATTTCTTGGACATTTGACATTCAATTTCTTTTTTCACAGGTGTATCAGTTAAAACCACAGACTTCCTTCTTCGTATATTAGGCCTACTTTGTTTTCTAGGTGCTGCTTTCGGGAATGGTCGAATCATTTCGGGTGTAACTCGGGCTTCAGAGTTAGAAGGTGATGGGATTTCCTGCTAATTGTATATTTCTGCTACTGAAGTGTCATTAATAGGTGAAGTTGCTGTCTCTCCATTAATAACAGGTATTGGATGGTCAGTCACAAAAGAAGGGAGAAAATTTACATAATCAAAAACAGTCTCATTGACTGGAAGAATTCCCGTTACCTCGAAGCCTTTTATTATATTTTTCTGCTACTGAAGTGTCATTAATAGGTGAAGTTGCTGTCTCTCCATTAATAACAGGTATTGGATGGTCAGTCACAAAAGAAGGGAGAAAATTTACATAATCAAAAACAGTCTCATTGACTGGAAGAATTCCCGTTACCTCGAAGCCTTTTATTATATTTTTGGGTGTGAATGCAGATTCATAAGCTTTCCCAGCTATTTCACAAACATCGTATATGGTCACAGGTCTTCCTGCATTACCAGGAATGTTCATCCAGTCGTTCATTGCCCTGTGGTAATAGCTCTTGAAGGGTCCAAAAACTGTCCTGTCTAGAGGCTGCAGCTTATGACTGGTATGTGGAGGTAATGTTAGAAGCACGAGTCCATTTTCTTTAGCTTTATGAATAACATCGAATGAAATGTGGGTGTTGTGATTATCCATTATCAAAAGGTGTGGTTCGGTTGGGTTAGGCTCTGCATGTCTAACGAAGTGTTCAATAAATTGAAGGAAAATTGGTTCATTTGACCATCCGCTAGGATTAGCTGCCCCTATCGAACCAGGTGGTACCCCTTTTAACATGTGCTGTTTAAAATGAACTTTTGGAAACACAAACAGAGGTGGGATTGTATTTCCTACTCCATTCACTACAGCGATGATTGTCACATTTTCCCTTTGCTCACCAGAGGTCATATTTCCAATCTGTTTTGTACCTTTTTCTGCAAGAATTTTTGGGGGTACATGAACTGTTGAACATCCACTTTCATCTGTATTCCACACTTGATGAGGCTGGAAGTTTCCTTTCGTCAAAACACCTCTGTAGTTATTAAAAAATTCGGCAACTCTTGTATTATTAAATGCTGTTGAGCGAGCCAAACTTGTAGCTTCAGGTTTACGTAATGACAGCTCAGGATGTCGTTGCCGAAACACTCGGAGCCAGCTGACTCCAGCAGTTTTCTTTGCCTCCCACTGGGGAACATCTTTCTCATTGGCCTTTGCATAGTCATAGCCAAGCTTCCTTACTTGATAGGTTGTCAATCCATAGTGAAGATAAGCAGCTTCCTTCAAATAATTGACTAAATCATTTTCTTCAATTGATGAAAATACTCTTTTAACATCAATTTTAGGTTTATAGCAAAATATGGCATTGTTGGAACAGTCAATCCGTGCCTTACACACTGAGCGTGCTATGGCAGATTTCGAAATGTTGTATTTGTCTACTTGCAGCTGATGGGAGCGCAGTCCACCAGCATCAGAGACCTCTGGTTGTGATTGAAATAACTACTTGTAGAGATTCTGCTGGTCTCTTCGCTTAATGCAACGAAGCGGTGCAGCGTGGTGCAGCGCAGCGCTTGATAAGGCAAACCAGCACGGAGACGGATTGGCTTGGATTATTATTTTGATATAATAATTTAATGACTTCGCGTTCGTTTGGTTAAAAGCGATAGCGTGAAGTTTAAAATCGGATGAAAATATATTTTGACTTTGTGGCTGTAGTTTTATATGTGTACATGTGATTTTATAATTGAACGGAAAAATGATAAGTTTTTGCCAGGATATTCAGCAGAGTTATGTGTGCAATTTTGATGAGGTTATGGTGTTACTTGGGCGGATATTTACAAGACATTTTTAACAATCTTTTTTGCATATAATATGTAACACGCAAAAGTTACCTTCATTTGCACACTAGTTTCCTTGTGCTATTGAATATTGAAATACATACTTGACGGGGTATTCATAAATTCCATTCCCTGACCCGGTCGGTCGATTGGAAGCAGGCTGTGGATTTTCATTTCATTTATAAATGTGCTATCTCGAGCAGCCTAGGCTACTGCATGCTCTAAATATTTTAATGTAGACCAAAATTCCGCAATAGAAAACCTCAAAAACGTAGAAAACCACTGGTCTAACGTTGCACATTTAATTCAAGAAGGGCCAAAATATAACACATTTTCACAATCAGACTCATATTATAATTTATAATTATTAATAACTCGTGACAAGACAGTGATTTTATAATTGAAACAAGTAAACATCGAAGTACGTACACAGAAAAATAGATCCACCTACTTGAAAACAAACTCGACTCTGCGGCTTTTCTTTATAAAACTATCAATAACTTCATCATAGAAAGAGGACTGTAGGCCTAATCTAATTTTTGCAAGCAATCATTTTTCAATCGACAACATAGCTAATGATGATAGCCTCTCCTGAATTTGAGTCGATCTGCAATATGTAATAATGCGTCTCAGTGTCGAAAAAGAACGTTCTGCAGGGGATGTAGCAGCAGGAATTGTTGCTACCAGTTTGATGAGCTTGAAAATCACTGCCATACCCATGTACAATTTGTTAGTATGCATAAACTGCACTACAGTAAGTCTGAAACACTTTTCTCTTTAAAGTCAGGAGATGAGTACGGTACGTCACACTTAATTCAGTTTCTAAGAAATCAATGTCGAAAAATTACCCATAGGTCTTTTTTAGGGCAGTAACATAACTGTCTGGAAATTTATTCCTATGTGCTTTCACAATCCAGCAGCAAGAAGAACAATGCATTTGAAACGCTCTCCTATTTGGACAAGTGCATTGTCAATAATTTCATTGAATAGACGTTAGTATTTTGAGTTTTCTGGTTCACCACTTGTTGCACGATTTTTAGAGCACGGCTGTCCTCCTTAAACATCGATTTTGGTATCAACATGTCCATAAATACTATCAAAATTTTCATCTCACATAGACTGAGTATTTAAAAAGAGCTCAACCTTCTTGCCACAGTACTGTATATCCAAACTGTTTGTTTGTAAAATATTGAACACGGTATCAGAGAATGAAAAGATCTTGGAGAAAATTGCCAGCAGAAATCTAGTGTTGAACTTAAGTAAGAAGAACAAAAATCCTTGTGCTTTCAATGTAGTAGCTTTCTGTAGCTCTCAGACCAGAGCTTTCAACTACACATTACAAACGTGACAGCTCACAGTCGGCCTTGGACACAAGGAACCTGCGCGCGCATACATTTCTCGCTGTGTCGACAGCTCTGCTGAAGCTCCTAAAACACGAGCAAGCCTCGCTGTACTCGCCAATATATATGCAACATGTGATTCTTTTAACGCAGATCTATTACAGATACGGTACATATTGTAATTTTTAAAATCTCGCCTGGTTTAGAAAAATATTGCACTAGCGCAGTAAGCGTAGCATGCTCGGAGAAATCGCCTCGGAATTCTTATGTGATGTAGGTTGAGGGAATAGCATTACTCAAAAAGCATGAGCAATACATGTTAGCAAGGGGTAGAACGCATACCGTAGGCTATATTAACGTCCAGAGCGTTTGCCTAGGCCAAAAGTAAAAAAGGAAGGAAGCTTTTAGTTTTACTTGATCGTTAATCATGTGATCATGAGCCTCGCGACCTCCTTTTTACGTGGAATCCGAACCACGGGACATGGCATTTCACTTCGAAAATCTCACATGCATTGACCAGGAATCGAACCCGGTCCACCTTGGTGAGAGGCCAACAGCTTGACCGCTGCGCTCCCCCCCCCCCCCTCATTGTCTATATCAAACAGAACAACTGTGAACATGTCGTCCAGTAGCGTGGGTCCTAATGAGCACTGTTGCTGCATAGAGACAGGCAAGAGAAACGAAGAGAAGTCTCCGCTCTATGCTCACCGTATACACATGGCCTTCCCTTTGAACACAGGCTGCTTCAAATTTATGTGCATGTATGAGAATGAATATCAATGCTTACAACGGAGTGCGCACATTTTTACTATTGCAATATGAGGCAGATATTGTTATAAGATGTCACAAAAGTTATACGTGCACAAGTCCACCTCCAGGTGTAGCGACTAGCATTCTTGGTATCAATGTCTATATATACTATCAAAATTTTTATCTCACATAGATTGCATATTTAAAAAGAGCTCAACCTTCTTGCCACAGTACTGTCGCCCAAGAGGTGCGGGTTTGTTTTCCGGCCCAGCCAAGCAATTTAATTCTGGTCTGAGGGCTGGAAAGAGGTACAGTCAGCATTGTGAAGCAAACCTGAAAAGAAGTGGGTTGAATTCTCACCTCAGCCATCCTGGAAGAGTATCCCATGGTTTCCCATGTCTACTCCAGACAAATATTGGAATGGTTCCTAACTTAAAGGCCACGGCTGCCTCCTTCCCATTCCTCACCTGAATTACAATTGCACACACTCTAAAATAGACACCACAGATTATCAAGCAAATTCTATACACATATCCAAGTAACGGGGCTAAATGACCAAGATGGCCAAGCCCCTCAAATGAAACATCATTATTAAACGTGACATAATCTACACTCCATGTCATTCTTAGCCATGAGGAAATACAAATACAGAGATTGAATAAGTTTTTGTTTATTGGGGATCAACTTGTGGTGTAGTGGCTAGCATAGCCTAATTACACTGCAACGGCTCACCAGTGGAATTTGATCCAGCGATCCCGCGCTTACGAAGCAGGGCTCTTATCGCTGCACCATGTTCTCTTTGGCTTCTTGCTAGTGTACAACGCACATGGACGCTGCACTGCAATTGCGAATAATTAATTTCTCGGAAACAGCTGAGAAGCGCACCTTACTACTTGCACCTGGTATATGCCTGGCCATGGCCTACACGTATACTGAAGATGGTTAGAATCGGTGACCCATGCATCGTATCCTCCCCTTGTTAGCTGTCGCCCATGAAATCCAGATTCGATTCACGGCTCAGTCAAGAAATGTAGTTTTGGTCTGTGTTAGAACACTGTACAATATTGCCTTTTGAGGTAAAACTGAGAAGAGGCGAGTTACCTCACTTCGATTACGAGAACACACACACTTGGGGAAACCACAGTAAAACAGACCGTCTGAAAAATTTGTGTTATCACATTTGAATTCGAAAGCTTCTGTAAAAAGCCATACGCTCTGAAATTTGTATTATTTGTCGTCTTAATGTGTAAAACTGTATGCTGCCACTCGACTTTCTAAGGGACATAGTTATGAATTCAATATTTCAGCTCGCAGCACATCTTAAAGCTTCACTACTGTACACTGCATTGATACACCAATACTGCCACTCAAGTTTGTATTTCCCCTGCGAACCTAAATATTTCAACGTAATCTTTCTCACCCAATTTATCCCTCCAGTTCATGTGAGGATGTTAACAACCGAGCGGCTGATCGTAGCGTCACAAGGTTTGAAAGTTAGCCTTAAAAGTTTTAGCTCTGTAACATAGGATTATCAAAATAATTGAATAAGTAACTATTTTCGGGCACGGATAGAAATAAAGATTTCGTATGACACTCCTTATCTAGGCAATGTTCTGTTCTATTGGCTGTCATGAGCGAGCGAATGTAGCTCCTACCTCATTTTCATAGTTTTTTATATACTGTATAATAAATGTATTCATCATGTATGAGTTAAAATGCCATAACCTTTTCGATTAATGCAGTTGAACATCTCATGATAAAGAAATGGAATCACGTGTCACTTACTACAGCGCTGCCTGTTTTGTCTAATTTTGTATGTGTATGTATATATGACTTACAATTATGAAAAAGGATGCCCCAATAAAGATGAATTATGCCCCTAATGTTGCCCAAATTCCTTCTGTTCCCTCTAGTCTGGAATTGAATAACCCGCAGATGAAGTTTCATTTCTTGGTTGGAAGATAGAGATAAAATATGTGTGGAATGTTGGCTTTGACGGTCAAGAAATTAAACTCCAGCAATTCTTCTAGGTTTATGAGTGTCTGGTGCGGAGTTTCTTTCAGATGTATAAAACACTTTCAGCAGACCCTTGGTATAAATGACCAGTCGTATGCATGTGAAAATTTTAGAGACAGTCTACATTATATCATGTAAATACCCTTAACAGTCTTCTGTCACACCTGCCCAGCTCCTCTTTGGTCACTATTCTTGGCACTCGCACATTGCATTGTTGTCGGCACAAACCATACACTGACAGCGTGAGTAGAACACCGAGATCGGACTCAAAGTGCGCTGGGCATAGCGACAATCAATGCGCACATCATTTGCACTGATCTCAAATTTATCAAAGCTCACTGTGCATGGATATACCATTGTGAACAGCCTAAGAGGACCATGCATTATGACCTGTATATTATAGTACCTCTTTGCTGGTGGAACAAGAGCTCCCTCAGCATTATCTTATCCCTATAAAGGTACCAAAAGATGGAATATTGGATATCATATCCAACAGGGACGCAGTATAAACCTTGAAGAAATGCTGGAGTTTAAGAGATGTGTGGTGTACTTCAGTAAGACATTGACATGGATTTACAAGATTTAATCTAATTGAAAACTCGGAGTGGCCTTTATGGGAATGGGACTGGGCAACTTAGAAACAGTGATATAGATGAAGGTTGGCTTTGTCAGAGACCTATGAGTTGGAACTGCTGAGTGGAGCAGAAATTTCTGATAAAATGTACATTAAACATTCAAAATCAATCCATTTTTATCAGGATTCTTCACAATGTTCACTATATGTATGTGAATCGCTCAGTTTAGACATCCCTTGCAGCAAAATCACAATGCACACGAATAATGAA